>JBBPCX010000088.1:3766662-3785724 GCA_037974365.1 Hydrocynus forskahlii | reverse complement strand
ATATCATACATATGCGCGCACACACACACACACACACACACACACACACACACACACACACACACACACACAGACAAGGACAACCAGGAATATTACTCTTTTTTTATTGTGCATAAAGTGGTAAGACAAGCTTGTAACTGCGTAAAAGGGGCTTTTGATTAGTTAGGTAAAGCTGGAAGACACAGAAACACTCATTTAATGAGCTACACTGCACGCTGAACCACTAATAACCTTAGCAAGAAATGAATGCGTCGCACCCATATGCCTGAACTGAAAACAGACATTATATCAATAGAATAAATGTCTTCGGCCTCTTTTAACTAATATTTTTTTTGAGTTAGCATGATCTCAGTGTCCAGTTCCAAAGACTTTCCAAATTGTGCTCTGATCAGACACTTTCCGTTGCGAATTCGGGACTAAGAAGATGAAGCAGATATTTGTTGACCTACTTCTTGCGTTGTAAATGAATCGAGCAACAAAAAAAAGAGGCTTTTACATTTATCGCCGCCAGTGCCTTCATAGAGTCACTGTTCGAGCTGAGCACGTTCAGCGAGAGCGACTGTTCGCCCGGCTTTAGAAAACACTCTGAAGCGTTCATTATACGCGGCATTTAGATAAAAGACACGTGTGTAATTTTTTGGACCTTTTAAGACGTGCTGTTGAAGTGTCCTGTAATGGAGGGTATTAACAGAGCACTTTTAATTCTAACTGAGGTGTTTACTTCTTGCATTAGTCGGATTTGACATTTATTAGTCTTTCACAGCATGTCATTTAAAAGGATACTGCTTGACTAAGCTCTAGAAAATCCATAGTTTGTGGTGACCTCTATTAAAGTTTCTTTGCTGTAAGTTAAAGGCCCTATGTAAAAAAAAAATCTTTTTAAATAAAAGAGTTTTTCATGTATTATTCAGCCAGTGTCTAAAGTTTTAAGGCATTCCATTCACTCCCTCAGTTTGTATATGGAAACTGGGCCGCAAAAACTTTATTCGTCCTTGTAAATTGGCCCCTTATAGTCATAAGTGAACACACCACACCACAGCATATAGAGTGAACAGTGTGACATTATTTCTCTGCATTTAACCCATTCAACAAGTGAAGTAATGGGCAGCCAACCATCGACGCAGTACCCAGGGAGCAGTGCGTGGGGACAGTACCTTGCTCAAGGGTACCTCAGTGGTGCCACTACCAGTCCTGGGATTCAAACCCACAGCCTTCTGATCACAGGGGAAACTCCCTAACCACTATGCCACCAGCCGCCCAGGCATATTTACATTACACCCACATTTTCAGACTAGTCTTGCCCTTAACATCCATTAAAATCCTACGGCGAGATTCAGACACTATTTTTTGAATGGTAAAAATAAATGCAAAATAGGGCAGCCTATCAGTTGTTTAAATACGAAGCCAACTTACTTTATAAGAGAAGGCTAAAAGAAAACATTCTTTACTTTCAATGTGAGTTTCTGTAAGATTTTAGATCATTTCTTTTAGTCCATTCATGCCGGAATTTTGACGAGGTGTAAACAGCAGATGGGCTTTTTAAATTATGTAAAATCATCTCAAACAACAAAAAATGAGTCACAAGGTTTAGTTCCGACAGCGACGATCTGTCAGTTTTAAAGGCAATGTAACAGAATCGGCCTGTTTAATTCCAAGTGAAAAAAAAAAAAACATTGTAAAATGGTCACGTAGAAATGAATGACGTGTGTAAATCCACACATGCCACAAGTGAACGTCAAAAAAGATAATATAGAAAATTATATAGAATGTGGGCCCCATAAGGTTTACATAAATGATGGCATTTTAGGTTTAGGATCAGTTGAAGAGTATAAACAGACAGGATGAGGGTTTTACACACAGAACAAGCAAAATTACTTGAGTTCAGTTTTTCTGATGCAACATGCAATTTTTTGGGTGGATCTCTTACTACTGGGCAAAATGTACAATTTAAAAAGTGCAATTTCTTCTGGTACATTTCTACTGTTTTTGTCAATGCCTGTCACTCCATTGTGTAACTGTGTGTAACACACACACACCCACACACACACAATACACATGTCCAAATTTTATATTTCTAGATAGTATAGTGTACTTTTTGTACTGTCCTGTTGGTATAGTATATTATTCTATTCTATTGTTCTGAATTTTTGCTGCTCTTAACTTTATACTGTCCACTTTCTGCCATGACAATAGAAATTTCTCTCTTGTGGGACTAATAAAGGTTTATCTTATCTTAAATACTGACAAATACTGGCTTTACATAAACTCTGCTACAAAGTGGTCTGCATATGAATAATTTATATCAAAACGTGTTAGACATACCTATGAATATGTAAACATAACCCAGTTATACGTTGTTTTGTAAAAGAAGCAGGCTCGTTTTAATTAGGCATAATGGTCAATGACAGTGAAGGACTGAGCCTGCATTTTTGTTGAGAAATGAACTGCTATATTAGGCATTGTGTACCGCTGGAACATAATGGAACCCGTTTGTAATGGCAGCGCACACTAATTCAGCCTTTTGCATGTCATTAAAGACGAGCGCATCTGTGTCCGCGGAGAGACGAGCGCGGCGCACTCTCCTGCGCGTAATTGTGCATTGTCTCACATTTTGCCAGCGCTTCGTGTTTACCCGTTTGTTTTCTCTCGCGCGAGGTGCAACACTCAGCACGTCCGAGCACGCATAGCAATTTTCCACTCACATTTCGCCTGGAAGCATATGGTGCCCCTTATGACAACCAACAAGAGCCTCGAACACGTATGGCTCCCCGATTATAAGGATAACCCTGAGCTACTGCCTGCAACATTCTAAATGAAGTTCCATTCCAGAGCTGAAATTTTGCCTGACCCATGTTCAGGGCTACAGTCTGTAATTGTAATAAAGTAGACATCTAGATGTTTCAAACAAAAGTGGTTGGGTTATTTACACTCTTAGTCCGTAACTGCCTCATTGTGCATATAAATACTATATCAGAGAATGAGATTTGTGAAGTAATCGACATACACATGTATGGCCACTTCAGGCTATCCGTTACAGTGATTTACCTCAGTTCAGCATCGTGTGGTTTACTGTTTTAATGAACTACCTTTACCAGCCACTTTTTTTTTTTAGAAACTTCTAGATCTGCCTTACTGGTGTTCAGCCAGTTTTTGCCACATCACTGTTGGAGAACTGGTTAATAGATCATTTACATGAAATCGAATGTATAATACGGTGCTAGAATGTGATGAGAAACAGCAATACATGAATATTCACACACTGAACCACCGAACAAGCTGCTCACTCTGGATGAATTTTATGCAAATGAGCTGAGCAATGATAAGTCACACTGATATTTGTCACTCACGCTCGGATGCAGGTGGAGCAGGAGAAAATGTAAAAATACTACATATAGGAATTTATTATACCTTGGAAATGTTAAACTACACAACACTCTTACATTAATTTACAATGGCAACAGTTAAAACAGAGATGTTGAGAGCAGAGTGTTTGCATGTGTGACTCTGTTTCATCCCATCAGGAGTGAATCAGGAGTGAAGCTGTGGGAATACAGCACTTAGAAAAGCTGCTCTACACACACTACTGCACTCACAACACATATGGAGGCGTTTCTTATTTTTACACAGCTCACACTGCAATAGTGCAGAAATGAATAGCAAACTGCATTTTACACACACACACACACACACACACACACACACACACTGCTGCAAACTGTACAAACAGTGAACAGAAAAAAAGGGGAAAATGGTCTCTTATTTATATTATATATGCGCGTGTAGATAAAAAGATAAATAGACTTACCAACTTATACATTTATATAATTATTTTGGATAGTGTACAGTTTATAATATATTGTTATATAGTTTTTATTTCTACTGGTTGTGCTGCTTCTTCTTTCTTCTCTTGTTCTGTCCACTTTGCTACTGTAACAGTACAAAATTGGGACCAATACAGGGTTATTTGAATACTTATGTAATTTTAACTTATAAAGCCACAAAATGCTACATAAACACAAACACTTCTTTACCCTGACCAAACTTTGTTAAGGTTTTATTATATTATTTGATCATTTTCTCTTTTCGTTCCTGAAAACAGGGGTGCAGCCCCTTCAGCACTCCCAGCTTCCAGTATCCCTGTATCCCACAACATCATGCATAATTCGAGAGCCACTTTTGGTTATTTTTGTGCGGCGGGCCACTCTCAGCCTTGAGGTGACACTGACGTGTGTAAAAAAACTGCTGTGCTAACATGAATATGTTTCACCCCCATCCAGGTCACTGCAGTGCTAAGGATGCCCCCCACCCCCCACCCAAATGATAACTACGGTGGTCCTAAAGTACTAAATGTGGTAGAGGGCCACAATCTGTAATTATAATAAAGTAGACATCTAGGGTAGATGTTTCTAATAAAAGTTGTAGGGCTGTTTACACTCTTAATCATTAACTGCCTCTTTGTGAGTACAAATATATCAGAGAAAGAGATTTGTTTTTCATCTAACCCAGTTTACAGAGTCCAGTCATTTTAATTACAGTGGGAAAAAAAAACAGATAGGCAGTGGACTGCACACAGCATCTTCCTTGCAGGTAAAATGCTATCAGATATAATGAGGGAGATAAAACAGTGTTTGTGGTGTGTAAAAAAAAAAGGCACTAATTGGCCATTATTACCTCTGTTTTCGTGCCACGTTGTTTTTTGAGTCTGAGTTTTTTTGACAGTGGTGCAGCGTGTATGATGTTAGTATTTCAGATGTTCAGTAGTTCTTTGCTTTTTATTTGCCTCGCAAATAAAATGAGATGATTTACTTTAAGAGTGAAGCGAAGGTACACTGCCAGATGCGCTTATTATACTGAGCTAGATGTCATACATTTTTATCAGCTATTAATTAACAATATGAAGACTTTTGAACGGACTCATAGTGCTTCTTTTATAGCTGATCCCTCGACATTCGCCTTCTCTTGTTTGAGGAAGTCAGTCCATGTCTGCTAAGAATCGATTGGAGACGATGTTTGTCTTAATTCACAAGCAATTACAAGCCTTAATGAAGGTAGATTTTTAAAGACCCACCACTCCCCCCAGCATACAACTTAATACATAGATCAATAAAGTGAATTTAAAATATGGATTGGTGTTGCCCTCATATCTTACACATTGCTTCCTATGTCGCAGCTCAATAATGAGCTAATGGGCAAGAAACCTTGAGAGGTACCAAAACTCCAAAGGGGGGGGGCATTTACATACAAGAGAGGTTACCTCATAATAAATCATTGGGAAGAAATTGAAATCCATATCCTAATGTTAAAAGTCAGAAGTAAAAGGCTGGGTGTTGGATATGTTAGATTTCCAGCCTGCATGGTTTTACCACAGTTCAGCTCAATAGTATGAGCTCAATGTTGTGTAGAACCTAGAAATAAAGAATCCTACATTTTCTTATTGGGTTTAATGTGCTTCAAAGATTCCCCAATTGCGCAACAGTACGTGTGAAAACCTGCGTTTGTGAGTCAAGTCAAGAAAAGACCTTTTGGTGCAATATGCAACAGAAGCGCATTGTACAGTACTATATCATATAATGAAGCAATAAGTGAAATTTACAATAAACTAGACAGCAGAAATGCAGTATATAGCTATGCAACAAAAATATAAATGGCATTTAAACTAGTGCAAACAATCGTTAACTGTGCAGAAAGACTGACATGTGATTAGTCTAAAATGAATGTTTGAAAGGGTCTCCATTAGTTCACATGGATGCTGGGGGGCCCTGAACTTGAAAAGGTTAACTGTCCAAGCAGGAACACAACTCTTAACCCCTAGACCTCAGAGTGTATTGGTAAAATCTGATTTCAGTAAATATAACCGGTGTAAATCAGTCTAAAACCGGTGTTTGTTCTCCTACACACTTGCCGTTTGCTGCTCTTTCTCTCGGATGCTCTCCGGAGCCCCGCGCTCTGTGGGTTTTCCCCACCCACTTGTGGGCGGAGTCTATCCTGAAAGTTCTCCCGGGTTCAAAGATCTTTGTTTTTAAAACCTAAAATAAAATAATTTTCTTCTTTTTTGTTCTTTATATTCATTTGTGAGTGATGCCATGTTTTTTAAAATGACTATAACGTGACATAGGACTGCCAGACAAAGCATGACGTCTGACACCTCGAGCATCGTCACAAACCGGGGGAACTTCCATATGAGTTGTTCTGCCATATGATAACAACTGACATTTGTTGTGTTGCCACCACTCGTGTTCTAAGGGTTTGTATGTATTTTAACGTTTACAATAACTATCAAATCTATGGCTACATCCATCTTAAAGTGTTCTTAAACATCAGAATGATCAGTTATTAACAGCTGCATCAGCCCTGGCCATTTGAACTTTTTAATTCATATTTTAATCGCCCATAGTTACATCACTGAGGCACTCCTACATAGTGTCTTTGCTAGTTTCTGTTGAGCTGCCTCATAAATTTACTGAGATATTCCCCTCCTTTCTTTACATGTGCTATAATTAGCATGTCCCCCTGGCACGCGGTGAAGTCATTCTGACTTATTTGAGCTGCTCTGCTTCTCTTCCATCCCACACCTGAGTCACCGACGTGCACCCACTTCATATTGGCCTGGGCTGCCAATTCTCTTCTGCCTCATTTAACGAGACGGTTGAGGAGGAAGACGGCTTCCAGCTCAGCCCCGAGGCCCCACCTGGTCCTACAGGACGCTGACCCATATTGCTGTGCGAGCACACACACGCGAACACCATAGATATTTACATCATTATGCAAGACGGGAGGGTAGTCTGAGGTCACCCTGTGCTTATTCGGGCATGGAAAGGAAGCATGACTCCGTCTTGTGATATGATGACGCCACACAAGGAGCAAAAAGCTTTCTGTTTTCCAGACTTATTTACGTCGTCGCCCTTCGGCATGCTTTTTTTGAATAAATCAGGCAGATATTTTTTGCAGCAGCAGCAGCAGCAGCAAGGGACTGTTTCTGGACATTTGCCATTGTGGTCGAGCTAGACGTTTTAACAGCAGGGGATATTTTAGCTATTTGGGGAAATGGCATCACGCTTGCCGTCATGTCTGATTCAAGTCAACGAGATTTCTGATTACATTTGAGACCCTTTCATTTGCATAAAGTGCTTTTTGTACTCTTTTTTTTACCATTATAGTTGGTCATTGGACATGTTACATGCTAAATTTAACAGGGCAGGGAATTTATGGCTGAATTCATTTGCTGTCAAACTAGGTCTGGATGCAAAATGTTGAATTTCAATATGATTTTGGTTTTTGAAATGAGAGATGAGACCTTGATTTTAACGCCATGCTCTTGTCAAGTGAAATACTTTGCCTCTCTTAACAAAATCTAACTCTGTTGTCAGCAAAAACGAAACAAAAGGAGCAGCAATTGTCTTGAGTGTTACTTGAATGTTATTCAACTGAATAATCAATCCTGCCTCAAATGGAACTCAAAAGAAACGTTTCCATAGACGCACAGGAACCATGTCATACCTAAACTGTACTGTGATGGTACTGAACTTGCAGCACAGCTTATGGCCGGTCGTCGTCCCAAAAACGCGTCCATGGAGTAAAACCAGCGGAAAGCTGTTCTGTCAGAGCCGCTTATATTGTGATATTGTGGTCTTTTATTATTTATAGTCTTGTTTTTTCTCAGCATGTGGCCTCTTTCCATGTTGACATTTCGACCAATCAGAAAGCAGTGATGCAGTCAAGTCGGCTGCGGCCCACTTTCAGCCCTGCTGTCATTCAGCTCGGGTGCGGGTCGCTTTATTTGTAAAGGAAAAACATTTATTCACGCTACGGCACAGTACCAGTGGAAAAAGCACCAAAAGATAGCACATTACGTCATGCACCAAGTTTGTCTGTGTCCTTCTTCAGACTAAGCTGTCATATTCTGATTTGCTGGAGCCTATGATTGGTTGACAACTGTGTGCACTGGCATCACCTGGCATGAATGATTCTACAGGTTAAATGAGGATTGACAAAGACAATCCGGCCACGCAGTCAGTTTGCACTAAAAAGAGTTGGAAATTGTCCATGTGAGCCCTGAAATCGTAGAGGTATTGTTGGCAGTTGGCTCCAGCTGGCTACTAGATCTAAATCTAGTGTTAATTACTACTAATAATTGCTACTAATAATAAAATGGCATAGTTGGCATTCCAAACTCAATTCTAATTGGAGCAATGCCATAGACCAATTTTGACTCCTGTCATGATACTTTGATATGGACCCAAATGCAGAATACACTGAGTAGATTTAATCCAAGATACAATTCACAAATACAAGAGGCAAAAATTATAGCAAAAAAGTCCAAAACCAGTAAATCTAATATGAAGCAGTCAAAGACAAGTAAGTAAGGCAAAAATCCAGAAAAGGGTCAGAGAAACACAAGAAGGCAAACTAGACAAGAGAAAAGGTAAACACTTGGTACCTAAGCAGAGCTTAGTATACTTCGCACTGAGAGACCGGCTCTTAGGTCTATACCCTCTTAGGCCTAGTCCTCAGGTGATCCTGATCTAATTGTTATGGGGCTGTGTGAAACTCTGGGGTGGCTCTCTGGGGAGGATTCTCTGGTGGTGTCAGTGCCTGACTCCGGTCCAGGGCTAGAGCTTACAGTTCCCTAAAGAAAGTTCCATACATTTTTCATGTGTGTGAGTGTGAAGAACCTAATGAAAGTTTAAAGTACTTCCACACATGTTCTTTAACAAGTGGGCTTTTCCTAGATCCCTACATTGAAACCAAGAGTTTTATTCAGGATATGTTGTTTTATGCAACGACAGACTTACAGTATTCATTTTGAATCCTCTGTTGTTCTTAGTCCTGTGGTTAGTCACTCTCTACCTTTTAGAGTTTACCCTAGTGCTATCACAAGAAAAGTCCACAGTTCAGTCTTTATTCTCAGACCTCTTGAAATATTTAGTGCATGCCACTTAAATTCATTTTAATCAAAGGCCCCACTAAGTGCTAGAGTACAACCAATGCATTTTGGTGGATATACTAGTCGACAGACTTTGTTTTTCACCGTCCCTAGCCTTTGGGGGACAGTGGACTGAAAATGGAATCTTCTCTTGAGCTCTTTAGGCCTCTAAAGAGCCTGGCAGCCCAGCAGTACTTGTAGGGATGTTTGAAACGAAAAAGCAAAGTCAGCTTCCAGAGTGAACTAATTCTACATCATATATCGACTTATAAGGAAGCTGACCAAGGATCAGCTGACAGTTTGGTTTCCAGATTGTCTTGAGTCATGTAGATTTTCATTGCCTATAACTAATTCTGAAGGCTTATTGTCACTAAAGCTTCAAACCAGCATTGTTTTTTGTATATTTTGATTTCTGGCAGATGCAAAAGAGTTGAAATCCGTGATATCAAACAATAATTGCAAAAATCTATTATACTGGCTGTGTCAAATCAAATAAATTGATTCAGAGTAGTAGCTGATGTCGACCCATTCATGCATGTATTATAGGAAATTGCTTATTTTATGTTCTGTAGCAAAAAAGAACAATAGTAAAACTGTTCAGTAATTTTATTGTTATCTTTAAACTTTAATATGTATGTGTGTGTGTGTGTGTGTGTGTATGTGTACAGGCATATAGGGGAAAGACAAAAATTAAGTTTCAATGTTAATATCGTGTATCAAATAAAATTAAAAATGTATGTATTAAGATTTAATTCGAAGTCATTTTGGACCATTTGCATCCTTCCATCATGAAATTCATACACGTTGTTTGTATTTGTGTCTAGTTTAATCTGTCACTGCGGTGAGCCTAAATTTAAGAAGTAGTTTTAGCGGTGTTACATTTTGGCATCACCAATTTCACAATATTTGTCATAATGTAGAAATATTTTAAGAATATGAACTAAGAGCCCCACAGCTTGTCCTCCCAAACTGAACGCCACTTGGATTTGTCTTGTCTTTTTTATTATTGTTATGTTTATTCATGCTTTGTGCTTTTATCTCCCCCTTCGGTCTTGTCTGATGTATGGCAACGGATGGGCTTCTTTGGAGAATACCTCATCTTTCAGCCTCAGTGTTTTGACACTTTGTCAGTGCGCTAATTTAGATTAATGGTTGGGAGGGGGGTTGGAGCCGATCCGCAGGCCGGGGGTTGACGGGCCGTCACGTCAGGCCGAAGCGAACAGCTCCGAAAGACGCGATCCCCCTGGTATAAGTGATAGCAAGGAAAACAGATCAGGCGAGAAGAGTTCTTTATTTAGTCTGGAGAAGAGTTAGGGCCTAGGGGGCATGGATGAGAATGGTGTTTTGGTGGAGGAAGAGCAGAGCTCGGGGCTCGGGGGGGGCTGCATTATTCAGCTGCATTTCACGTCTCGGTTATCTGTCATGCAGAGAGCTGTCAAGCGCTGGAGAAGTGTGGGTGGCATTGTCGTGAAACCTCCCCCTGCTGCTTGCACTGAAATGAACTAGACACATGTGTGCATCATACACACACACACACACACACAGATTTGTTTTTAGACAGTGTAAAGACATGGGTCATCACTTGTCATTATTACTATTTTTTGCACCATGGGATAACTGCAGTTGCCCAAGATTCAATACATAGATTTTCATATGGAGTTGGTCCCCCTTTGCAGTTATAACAGCTTCCACTCCTCTTGGAAGGCTTTGCACAAGGAGTTTCTGTGGGAATTTGTGCCCATTCACTCTGTAGAGCATTTATGAGGTCAGACACTGATGTTGGATGAGAAGGTCTGGCTCCCAATCTCCGTTCCAGTTCATCCCAAAGGTGTTGGATGGGGTTGACTTCAGGACTCATCCAGCCATGTCTTTATGGAGCTCGCTTTGTGCACTGGGGCACAGTCATGCTGGAATAGAAAAGGTTCTTCCCCAAACTGGGTCCACAAAGTTGGAAGCATGACGTTGTCCAAAATATCTTGGTCTGCTGAAGTATTAAGATTAACCTTTACTGGAAATAAGGGGCCTCGCCCACACCCTGAAAAACTAGTGTCCCAATACTTTAGTGTATGCCCCCCACCTCCCTCCAGTAAGTGAAATGTATGTTAGCCTAAAAGGATATTATCCCAATTCACTCTGGATCATTACTACTGGCCCAGTTTTCATGAAATGTTCACATAAAGGGCAGTTGATGTTCTCAAGTAGCATTTACAAAATGCACACACACACACTAAAATGCTAGTGCCATCTATGCTGAGAATAATCCACCGCCATAATAATACATATTGATGAATGGGCTAAACAGGTCAATGTACCTAATGTAGCGTACAGTTCATCTCCGTGACTGAAAAGAAAACTCTGCCATTCCGTATTACTACCATTTTGTTGGTTTTCAGTTTGCAGGTCCCAAAAAAGCACGAAAACCAACAAACTCAGTGTGCAGAAATGGTGACAAACAAAGAAAAAAAAAAAACATGCCAAAAAAAAACCTACTACTTGCAGACATCATGCAGACAGCCACATTCAGTTTTTGGAGGAAATGGTGAGTCAATAAGGGGAGCACATGGGGATTGTGACTCAGTTCATGACTCAATCAGAGCTCTTCAGCAGAGGCTGTAACATTTACACTAAAAGAGTCTCAAACAATCCAGAAGCTTGATTGCTCTCCAGTGGCGGACGCGCAAAGCCTGTTTGGAGTTTTGGGAAGAACCCTGTCAATATGATTCGAGCGGACAGGGACCAGGCTGTTGTACTTTAATCAATGGCTGCCTGTCTCGATGAACTCCCCCCCTCTGTCTCCGGCTCTCTTCTGCTTTACTTTCACTGAAACACCAAGCTGTATCTTCACCAGCACGGCAAACTAGTCATTTCCCCCCACAGCCTCTTTGTCTGTCTGTGTCAGTGGAATAAACCCCCTGCATTTCTGAATGCGTGTGGCAGAACGACAGAAAGAGAGAGAGAAAAAGACCAAAGTGTTACACATACACATACACAGTTGTTAGTCTTGTTTTTTTGTTGTTTTTTTTTTTAAAGAAATGGGTGTTTAAAATAACTTCAAATCATTCTTCAGACCAAATTTTTGGTTCCTTTAAGTGATCATTTGTGGAAAAAAAGAGGTTTGGGAGTGTAAAGAACCTTTTAAAGCTTTAAAAAACCTTCACATAATGAAAAGGGTTCTAGTTTTTATGGGGCTTCTTTAAACTTTTTTTTTTCCATTACCAATACTGAAAGTTTCTATATTATATATATTACTTTATATATACAAGTGTATATAAACTATATTGTATAGTATATTTATAATAGACCCCTCATTGGCCCCTCATTCCTCTTCCTGCCATCTCCCAACCCCCCAATCCCCCCCAGTCACCCCCACACACCCTACAAAGGCTCTCCCCTCTCATGTTCTTATGGGATAGTCCAGCCTCAGCAATCTACTCTCCATTCAAGTCACAGTGTCTCGTCCTCTCCTAGGCTGTCTCCTCTCAATCGAATGAGCTCTCTCCTGGAACGACAAAAAAAAAGAGAGAGAGAGACCACCCTCCCTTCCCCACCCCCCTGTTTTTAACAGCCCAATCCACAGCTTTGGTTTCTGCTCATCCACCCTGAGAAACAGGCCATTTCAGCCGAAATTGACGAGGAACCTCCTCTTTCTCCATCCGCTCCTCATGCAGACAGGATCGGAATGTGCATTCTCAAAGCCAGTTGCCTAGTAACGCTAAAACGCAGCAAAGGAACGGGTTGGGGAAAGAAAAAAAATCCCACATTTTCAGTTTAATTACGTCTTTACTCTACATTTTAAGTGCTTCCGTTCTCATGTAGTGGATAGTCATTTCCCCACTTTGTTTTTAAGACTTTCAAAGACCAAGACTGGAGCAAAATATTTGCAATCTAAAGTGCCCAAGTGCACTTCGCAGTGGCGTTTTAAACGCAGTGGTGAGTTTGTGTGTTTGTGTGTGCATTTATTTGTTTGTTTTTTAACATTCTGAAGGACTAAAATGTCCTGACTTTGTATGAAAAGCAAAACTGAGATTAGACATACAGAAGGATGGCAAATGCTGAGAAATGGAAATATAATGCCTCCAGGGAGGCGTGCTGTGTGATACAATTAAACAATTAACATCTCAACACACTCTGTGGCACGAAGAAAATGCTGAGCAAACTCAGATGACCTCGATTTTGGGTCAAGATGGCAACAGGAAAAGATCTAAGTGACTTTGAATGAGGGTTCATTACTGAAACATGCAGGGCGGGAGCTTTAGACTGCTCAGCCGGCTGCTGTTTCAAATGGAGCCGTGACTGAAGTGCCATCCGAGTCTGGATTCATGGAAAGGATATGATTATGTTCATTCCTGAAATTGTATTTATTGATTTTTGTTTTACTGCGTTTTGATATTCATGGCCTAGCTTTGACAGTTCACCACTGTGTGTGACCAGCCATAACATTAACCCTTAGAAAGGGTTGCAGAAGCGCAATGAATAATAAATCGTCATCACACGGCCAAACAACTCCCCCAGTTCCCCCAGTTTGTGTTCCCCCAGTTTGTGTCGATGCTGGAGCTGTCAGATGTCTTGCTGAGCTTTGTTTGGTGTTCCTATGTCTCATAGAACCAAAGTTATTATAATAAAAAAAACATGTAATAATAATAATTACCACTACTGGGGGTTTTAAAATGGCATCACACACAAATTCCCATAAAGAACAAAAATGAACAAATGTCTTTTATTTTAGGTCGTAGAAACAAAACTAACAAGTGGGTGGGGAAAACCCGCAGAGGGAGGGGCTCCGGAGAGCGGCCGAGAGAAAGAGCAGCAAACCGCGAGTGTGTAGGAGAACAAACACCGGTTTTAGACTGATTTACACTGTTTATATTTACTAAGGATTAAAGCTAAATGCCTAGTATTTTGTAGATACCCTTGTGTTGTTGAAGTGGCTCTGACCCATTGAGGTATGGATTCTCCCAAGGTGTGCTGTGGTATGGACATTAAATCCTATGGGATGTGAGGTGAGGCCTCCATGGATCGAACTGTATGTTCCAGGCCGTTCCACAGATTCTAGACCAGAATGTGATGTGGGGAGTTTGAAGGTCAAGTGAACGCTTTGAACCCTTTGACATGTTCCTCCAAGGATTCCTGAACATTGTTTGTAAGGTGGCAGAGTGTATTATACTCCTGAAAGAGGCCAGTGCCATTAGGGAATTCCATTTCCATGCCAGGACCCAAGTTTTCCCAGTAGAGCATCACACTGCCTTTGCTAGCTGGTCTTTTTTCTCAATTTGTGCTCTGGTAGGTCTTCTATGGAATCGGACCAGACGGGCTAGCCTTCACTCCCCATATGCACTACTGAGCCCTGACCTCGTCACTGGTTCACTGTTTGTTCTTCCTTGGACCACTTCTGGTTGGTACTAACCCCCGCAAACCAGAAAAAACCCCAGAGATGTTCTGATCCAGTCCTCTAGACATCACAATCCTTCTTGCAGGAATAAATACATTTTATTGGACAAGAAGGTATGGCTCGCAATCTCCATTCCAGTTCATCCCAAAGGTGTTGGATGGGATCGAGGTCAGGGCCCTATGAGGGCCAGTCAAGTTCTTCCACACCGAACTCATCCAGCCATGTCTTTATGGAGCTTGCATTTCATCAATAGTTAATCTAACAGCATTTTTCGTAACCATTTCTAATGACATTTTGACACTGTGTAGTGTGTGTTCACGGGCCTTTCAATTCACATTCAAAATCCACCATTATCTCATGGGTACCGTCACATTCAGAAGTGATAATTGTCCTATTTAGACAAAAAGGGAAAGTATAGAATGATGTTTTGATGAGGCTAATGGAGTGCAGTGGACTTTAGCTGTGTCTTTCTCCCCTTCTGTCTCCCTTCTATCTCCCTCTGTCTGTTCACAACTTTAATTTCAAAGATTAAGGCATGACAGATGTGGTCCCTGGTGCTGCAAGTTTTAGGAGCGTTATTAATCATTCAAATCACCAAACCAGTCTAGAAATGGAATAGAGAGAAAGCAGGCGACTGAGACCTTTTTTTGTGGGAAAATGCAAAGAGAATAGATGAGAGAGAGAGAGAGAAAGAGAGAGAGAGAGAGAGAGAGAGAGAGGGAGGGAGAACTCAGACTGATTTGTCTTCAGCTGAGTTTCCCCAAAGAGGCTTCTTTATGTGCAGTGTCTTGCATGTGTTAGATGAAGATGAAAGCATGGATCCGGGGTCTGCGTGTGTGTGTGTTAAAGAAGGGGACAGAGGCCATGCAGTGGCTGATGGGCCTGTGTGGGTTTGAGGTTGACACTGATTGGGAATGCTTTGAAGGGGTCTACATGTCATGAGCAAGGATTGGTAGTTCTCTCTGAAAAATGAGGAAAGGAGCGAATCACTGAAAGAAGTGAAGCAATATGGAGAATGCATTATAGATAAGATATGTAATGACCTTTTTTCATTTTTTTCCCCCATGGATGCAGAAAGGCACCACTGAAATGGAGCATGCAATCTAGAAATTAAAATATTGCATTTTGCATTAAAAGTATAGCTTAGCATTAAAAGTCAATTTTGGGTTTCATTTAACCCAGATGTAGCTGATCATCCAGAGTCCAGTTTTTACTTCTTTGACTACAAAGCTAACAAGGGCAACAAACTTCAGAAGTCAATAGTCACCCAAATGTTTTATGGATACATACATCCTTACAACCTGCTCAAATCACATGTAGCTCTTCATTAAAGTGGCACAAACTTGTGGGTGTGGTTTAGAACACAGTATGAGTCCTCTGAGCTTTAGAATTGAGCCAAACGTCACTGTGTAGCCGAATACAGTGGTATCTGTTTTAGTCAACAGGGTCTGTTTTCACAAACCACCTCAAGAGTTGGAGTCTGGAAACCATTCTTGTGACTTGAGTTCCAATACCATCCTCTTTGCTGTGTGGCTGCCTGTAGTCAATTTGTTATTTTTATTTCTTACAGTGTTCTAAATTACATTCACAAGTCTGCTCCACCTTAATGACGAGCTGGCCCAGCTTTGACAGGTTGAGAGTAATTCTGGTGATGTATTTTTACAGATACAATTTGAGTGACTATCAGCTACTAGTGTCAAAAGAGTAAAAAATTGGACTTCAAACATGTCTTACATCTGGGGCAAGTGGAAAATTGTACAAATTTGATTTTTTGCTGAACCAGTCCCTTAACTTCTGATCAAATTGATGTGCCTGCGCTCATTAAGCAGTCTTGTTGAACTGTTGAGGTTTGTTGAGGAAAGATGATGATTAACATGTGAGGGGTTTTCTGGTTTAGCACCCTATGAGAGATATGCGCAAGATCCTATGAGTAAAATCTCGGAAGTAGTGCTATCGTTGATGTTCCTGTCAAGACTGTTAATTTTCTTTTGATTTAACTTTCAACTTGGAAGATGAAAAGAGTTGGATGTCATTTCCAATCATGTTCTCTTCTGTTTCTGTAGCGCTGTTGCAAATTTGATAAGAATCGGGCCTCAGATTAGGAAAGCAACCAGAAAGTGGTTCAATATTTACTGTCGTTTCGTGATTTTGACCACTGCAAGATTTTTTTTTTAATGTTAAATATCAGTGCTCATTTTTTTTAACACTGACAATTTTTTTTTGGTTTCTTTTATGCAATTGGATTCACACAAGTGATTCTTTCTGCTCGAGGTTTGCGCTTGCATCATCTCCTTTCTTATCTCCAGCCGTATGAACGGTAAGATGAATTTGCTTAATTGCATTTAGTGGATCACGACTATCTGGAGACCTACTTAAGAAGTGTTGAAGTGTTTAGATGTGACTGATTTACAAGACTAGTCAGCTGTGGGAATCGTACCCTCATCCTGTTTGACCTACTTACTTAAAATAGGTCCGCTGCCAACTTCCATAACTAGCGAAGAAAGAGTGTGGTTGCTCTAGCGCTATGGCAGGCCTTTTTCTGACTGTGAAAATGATGCAAACGTTATATTGCTTGTAAATTTTGCTTGATGCAAACCATGTCACATTTATTGAACTAGCTGTTCAATTTTCTTTAACAATGCTGTGGACAATGCTTTTGTAGAGACATATTCTGGGGCAGATATAATTGCCACTGCTCCTTCAATCCATGTTTATATGTTTAATAATAATTATAAGTAACTTATAATTGAGTGAAAGAAATATTTTTTGAACAGATAAAGACATCTGGGCCCAGATTTCCAGAGGTGCGTTCGATGGTGGGAAGGTCATTATGCTGTGAGTAAATAATGAAAGAAGGATTTCAGTGCAAAATACAAAATGAACTGGGCCCAGAGGAGAACCTTGAGGAACACCTTATATTCAGTGATATATGTGATAATAAGAGTGATGGCTAAATTCTCTCTTGTCTCACTTCTTTTATGCAATCATCTGCACTTTTTATAAGAGTATTTGATTGGAAAAATGTTATCAGTTTTGGAAAAACTGAGCTGATGCTAGGTTTTAGTCTCATCTTGACTTTGGAAGAAGAGTCAGTTCTTGCTTCAGCCTCATTGCTTACCATTTGTTCGCTCTTGTCTTAGCTTTAGAAAGGTCAATATCTATGTAGGAATGATTTGCTGTCTCCTGCTCCTGCTATCGAAAGGTGCTCTCTCGGCGTGGGAGAGGACGGTGTCCAACTTGCATTTTCTGAAGGAATCGATGGCCGCGTTCGAGAAATACACTCTTGAAACAAAGGCTTCTGGCAAGCTGTGCAAGATTTGGTCAGTCTCCTGGGTGCTCGCAACAGGGGAGCACAGACTGGAACTGCAATAATTAGTGCAGTTTCACAAGCAAAATGTGCTTTTTAAAGACGTGTGAAAGGGACTGTGGATATGTGGGGGGGGGCTGTAATGTGAGAATCTCATTCTGAAATTGTAGCAGCTAGCCAATTGTACTACAAGCCTACTTGCCAAAGTGTTTTGCCTAAACTTTGACGGTTCTGCTGGTTTGTCCATTAAGGGTCACTCAAGCATTAAAGCGTGTGTTCAGCCACCACAAAGAGTTGATATTGGTGGAGACGTCGGGGCCATGGAACCAACAGAGCAAGAATATTTATTTATTTACACATTTGCTTACTTATTTAGGCCTTGTGCTCCAACACAACACTCAGACAGAACAAGGCCAGGTTTTCGCTGACTGAGGTCGCGAGACGGCGTGGAGCTCCTAGGGGCGTGATGTGTGGCCAGCACTTGCATATGTTTCAGACAGATACTGATGATGAAAGAGTGAGTGGTGCCAGAGCAGCCTTCAGCACAAATCCATACAGCAGTGCGTCAAGAACTGAAAAGACACTACCATCAGGATAGGCCATCGTTCTATTTCATTTCTATAATATCATTTTTTGTTTTTGCCATTTTTAATATTCTTTAAGATATTTATCAGGAGGCCACAAAACATTCACAGAAATATTCAGCATTCAGTATTTAATTTTAAAGGCAACACCTGAATGTTTCTGAACAGCTTATGTCAGAAATGGCAAGATGACAAGAAAAGCAAGAGATAAGTAACCCGAGACTAGGACTTTTGTGTCATTTCTAGCAGTTATGAAGGTCTAGCTAAAGATACCATATACCATTGCTAAAGATATCAAAGCCAAAGTGATTGTTTTCATCCATATTTCATACACATGTTGTTCACGAATATGTAAGTTCTCCCTTTTAATCCATTATTCCATTATCTCTTTTAATACATTATATAAAGTTCCTATGTCAGTAGACCTCATAAATAAGTGTTACCATTCTCTCTATGGTACTGTGTATCATAAAGAGGCATGTGAAAAAGTAGTGGGCAGTGTGTTATATAATATAATGGTACAGAAGGGCACGGGGCAGCACAGGATGATAGCATGACTGCATGAAAAAGGGAATGAGATACTTTGTATAGATATGAAGAGAATATGTTGGATACCAAAGGGGTTGATAGTTTATCAGGGAGGCCTGTGGAAGGGGTTAGATGGTGGCAGAGAAACTGTACAAAGCAAAAGAGGGTATGTAGGAAACATACAGCCATGGAAAAAATAAGAGACCACTTTTCCTTTTTTTCCGTTCACTGTTTGTACAATTTGCAGCAGTGTATGTGTGTGTAAAATGCACAGGTTGCTATTCTTTTCTGAACTATTGCAGTGTGAGCTGTATAAAAGATGAGAAACGCC
>JBBPCX010000088.1:3755612-3765657 GCA_037974365.1 Hydrocynus forskahlii | reverse complement strand
GCAGCTTTTCTATGTGCTGTATTCCAGCAGCTTCACTCCTGATTCAGTTTCTGATGGATGAAACAGAGTCACACACTCTGCTCTTAACATCACTGTTTTAATTGTTGCAGTTGTAAAATAATGTAAGAGTGTTGTGTAGTTTAACAATTCCAAGGTATAATCAATTATTTATATGTATTATTTTTACATTTTCTCCAAACATTTTGTGTTTGGTATTTTGAATCAAGTGTGGTCAATAGTGTATAAAACAACAGTGACATGTACATTTTACACAGACACACCCCCACAAATTACGAAAGCAATGACCAGAAAAAAAAAGATGCGTCCTCTTATTTTTTTCCATGGCTGTACATACTTAGAGGGGAGGTATACCTGATAAATCTGTCAATGAGTTTAGATACAAGGAAAGCGTATTTAATAAACCGACAACTCCAGGGCACAATGGTACAGGTCAACCGTGACAATGACAGGCAAAACAGTTCGTGTGAGAAAAGTGTGAGAATGTTAATATTTTAATCTGTTGATGAAGTCTGTGAGGAACTCATTGAGGCAAAGGTGATTTTGAAGAAGCACTTAACTGTGCCCATTCAGCCAGAACGGATTTGTTGTGTGTCGGGTTGTGTATGAAGAAGAAGATTTGTCAAAAAACTTCACCTTGTGGTTAACCTTGTGTTGCCAAACCTACTTCCTTCAGTTCGTTATATGCAAGTCTTTGGGTGAAGTATAAAGAGACAGTGCTATGAGAGAGTAATCTTGCAGCGTCCTTCAATGGATTTAAGTTTAGAAATCTAGTGTAGGGCATGAGGTAATATACTGTCAAGCTGTAAAACTGAAAACATTTGCGAACTATCATTGCTATTGAGTAGATTATTGCAAAGGCTAGTAATATTATTATAATATTAAAGATATTATATTTTCACAGTGTCAAGACTTACTAAGATCCTTGGTATAGCAGGCCAAAGCTAGTCAGTGGTGCAAATGATGGTGTGAAGGTCATAAAGCTGCAAGGTAATCTTTGAAGGAAGGTTTTTCCTGTAAAATGCAAAGAGGATTTGGCCTAGAGCGGAGCCTTGTGGGCCTCCTTAATATTAAGAGTGATATTGAGAGTGAAGACTGAATTCTCACATTTCCCACTCATTTTGAGAAACCATCTATACTTTTAGTAGCAGTTTATTCAACAGGCGATGTTCACTCTTTTCCAAAAAAGAATGTTTTAGCTTTTACATTTGTGAAGCTACTCAGCTTCTTCGCCTCTTCATAACTCCAAAAACTGGAGGGGCAGAAAACAGGCTCATTTGATGTCCTTGAACTTTTGCATACTTAAATAATTTTTAATTAGATTAGGAGAGGCAATCTCCCAAGGAGACAGCATTTTTACACTTTGCTGATTAGTGTGAAAAATATATGCATGCTGGTCCATTTTGCATGGAGAAGCTCATTAAGTCTGCCCCTCTGCCTGAAACTGCGAGCAAGCTGTTGAAAGCAAAGGATGGCGCTGTTTTTCTGTCCCGATCTGGCCTCCGTATTCACAGTGCACACACATCTGTTAGGGATGTGCCTCAGCCACCCATGCAAATGTTGTTTAACGTTAAACAAGGGGCCCCAAAACCGATCGTGAATAAACAGATGTATTGATTTGCTTCATGCACCACAAAGCTGTTCTCCGCAGTGGCCAAAGCAGCTGTCAGCACAAAACGAGGATTTCGTGATCCGCGGGCAGCAGAGCACGAGTGATCAATCGCCGGGCCTAAAACCACCTTGTCTTAGGTAAAGATAGCAATCGTAGATGTCGGAGATACAGGAACCAATTAGCCTTGACACATTTCCACGATACTACTGGTTTTTTGGAGGGCTTTTTTTTCCTGCTGGCTTTAAGCTCACTCCTGTGCATTTAGGCTGTTTTTTTGTTGTTCCTAGACCCACATGCATGCACACATGCAGGACTGCCATTGTCTTTGACATTTCGGTGGCAGGAAAAGAAGAAAAAACGCTGACATGCGAATAGCCCTTTTAAGTGTGCAGAGCTTGGGCCCACAGAGCTTGCAGCATGGGGGATTTCGGCAAATATCAGACAGGGTCTCTGACAATAATGTGACCATGCTTACAATAGGTCAGACAGGCTATTCATGAGCAGTTATTGAGGACCTAGGGAGTCGACGGGCTTGAAAGCCCCGGTGCACTACTCTCACTCTCGCTCCCTCCCTCCCACTCTCTCTCTCTCTCTCTCTCTCCCTCTCCCTCTCCCTCTCCTTCTCTCTCTCTGCAGCTGGTCTCTCGGCTTGCTCCCCATTTAAGCCCTGCTGGGGAAGGCTGAAAAGACAGCAGCCATTGTGCACACAGATAATACACCTCAATCTTCCTTAATGTCACACTGGCAGACATGGCCCCAAAGGAGACTCCTTTTAAGACATTTCCGTCCCCTGTATTTCATAGCAAATAGAGGAAAAAATTGAATATTAGACATTACCTATGGTGCACGTTGTATGCCGTGTGTTAATATATACCTCTCAAGCCGTGAATGCACAATAAAAATGCAAAAATCAGTTAAACCTGATTTTGCCTTCGGCTCTTAGGCCCTCTTGTCAGTCATTGTGCAATCCAGATACAGCACATTTACACTTGCCCTATCCCCACACAATTCATTTTTAAATCAGGCTAGTGAGCTTATACAGAACCTGCTGTGGAAGGGCGCCCACACACAATGCAAGAATGGAGTAGGGCTGTCACTAATATTTGTATTAATCAAGTCATTTGGCCGTTATTTTAAGGGTTAATACGTATGCAGTTGTGTGATCCTGCTGGTGTGGGTTTCCTTTCTCTTTATTAAATATACAAAAGTGATTTCAGCTACTAGCTCCCCCTTGTGGAGAATGTTCAGACTGTTGAAAGTGGCTTTACACTGACACGTGAATACCCTATTCATTATTCAAACTGCAAGGTAATCTTGAGACTGATTCATCGTGCACAATTTCATGCAGTTCCTGTCTTTCAATAAAGCTTGTACATGGCTGAAGCAGGGGTGGCATTCATTCGGTTGGAATTCAAGCAGGCAAATTGGACATCTGTCGTTGCCCACCCACGTATCTTTCCATTGATTAACACACTTGCTCACCAGAATCTGATGCAGCAAAGACTGAAGTTTATCGAACTCTTCTCTGCATACAGGCATGGTTTCTAGTCCATTAGAGCTAAGCCAGCATCCCAACTGAAATACACTTAATGAGCAATTTAATGAGTGTTTAACCTTTTCTCAGCTTCTAATGTGTTGGTATTCATATCTTTTAAGTGTTTACAACCAGATAGAGGACAAATTTTAGAGGACAAGTGTAAATGTGTTCCCTACACACAAAAAAAAACACATTTAATTTTTTCACAGCATCCGTGGGCTTTTTTTTAGAGACACCACACAGATTTCTTGAATTATGATCTTGCCTTTATTTCTTTATTTGAGATTTCCCCCCACCTTTCTTAATGCTGAGTGGTAGAATGTCCTAATAAAGCTACATCACACACGGATCCTGCATTAAAGCATGACTGAAAGTGATTTCTCAATGTGATTTCTGGTGCTGCACCTCATAAATATTCTTGGTGATTTATGGCTACTTACTGATATTAGCATTTTGACTGTAATGCTAGCTCACATAATGGAAATTTTCATTTAGTCATTTATTGGATCACATGCAATGTGATACAATCTTCTTTTCCTTGCTTTAGTTTCAGTATTCATTATGACCCAAGTTAGCAACATTTCACTACGTACACACGGCACAAAAATATTGTTTTATCGAAGGGCTTGGAATTGTGGATGTTATGGTATGGGCATACAGTATGGGCATCATGGCATGTCAATCAGACTGAGTATTTTTAAACAGCATCGTGCAGTATGAGTTGTCACTGAAGAGCAAAATTTGTCTGGCTTCAGATGTCAAAATGGGAAAATGGGCAACCTATGTTAAAAGCTAGTATGGAATGATTCCTCTCTCACATACTTCAGAACATAAAAGATTCCCGTTGTGGAATGGAGAAGTGTGCGCTTTAAGATTAATAAGTTCCATACATTACAGTGTCTGGTGCCGTATGGCAGGGAAACGTCCGACGGCTAATTGCACACAATAATGACGCTTGGCTTTGCGGTAGCGTGCACCCGTGACGTGCACATTAAGGAACAATTAATTTTCAATACTCTCAGAACAAGGAGCCCACCATTGATAAGTCATTTCATGCTTCATTTACACAAAGTCGCACCAGAGGCACTTTGGGCTAAGTCCTGCAGGAGATATTGGGAAAATGCCAGAAAGCTATTTTTTATGGGGTTTTTTTTTTTTGGACTTACATTTTCTCACTTTGCTGGCATTAGTGGAGTGTCATTTCCATATCACAGTGCAAGACACAGGACATCATTCAGGCCATCATCGAGAAATTTGAATTGGAATTTTCCAGTCGTGTGCATGTGGTGGCTGGGTTGAATTGTAAGAGGTGAGAGCTAAAATGGTTGGCAAAGGGAGACTGATGTATGCCTGGGAGAAATGTGTGGCCGCCTCCAGAATATTCCTCTTCCAGGGTGACCCATTTAAGGGCACGAACTGCAGCGATGAGCCGTGAACTCCACTCTGTTCATCCAGCTGTCTACAAGATCTCTCAGCTTGCTGCCATCCAATCTGTGGGACTGGAACATGGGAGAATGCAATCTCCATGAAATCTCCATGAATCTCCATCCAGTCAAGGAATTTTAGCCAGGAACTGCGCAATCTTTAACTGTCAGAATTCCACAGCAGATTTCAAAGTCATTCAAGACACAACACAAGACAATGGATAGTACTTCACAGAGTGCAAAAAGAAAAGTGCAAGACTTTGACACAAGAGCAAATGTATAATATTACAAACAGGACAGCCAACAAAAAGGCAGAAACAATACTGAGAGGGAATACAGTATTATGTCACTGTATTATACAGTTTTACATATGATCTAGCGGCAGAGGAAATTTGTGAGGTAAGGAGTGTCCAAAAGGATAAAAATGTGTCAGTATATAAATAAATGGAATGCCACTGGGTGTGATTTGTTGGGAGAACAGTTGGTGAATATGTGTTTGTGTGGTATCAGGAGAAAGAGCTGTTTAGTTCTGAAGTATAGTTCAATTCAGGAGTACTGTTTGAGTTCAAATTTAGAAGTCTCATGGTCTGTAGGAAGAAATTGTTTTCCATTCTGGTACTAAAGGCTCGGATGCTACAGAATGTTTTGCCAGATGGCAGGGGGGCTAAGAGAGTCTGGGAGATGTGAGTGGGGTCATCCACAATGATGGCTGATGGCTCGGTGGATGCAGCGTGTGGTGTAAATGTCCGTGACAGAGAGAAAGAGAAAGACTCGGGTGATCTTTTCATCTGTCCTCACTATCCACTGTAGGATTTGAGGCAGTGAAAGTCCTAGGCTGTGATACAGCTACTCTGTAGTCCTTTTGTAGAATGTAGTAAGGATGGTAGGGGGTGATCTCTCCGCAGTCTCTGCAGGAAGAAGAGATGTCGTTCTTGACAAAGAAGCTGGTTTGAAGGGTCCATGTGAAGTTCTTTGCAATGCCTTTGATATTCAGTGGAGAGAGATCATGCTGTGCTCTCCTGACATCAACAACAATCTCTCTTGTTTTGTCCACATTAAAAGACAGGTTGTTGATTCTCTACCAGTCTTTGAGCCATTGTATCTCCTCTCTATCTCCACTGATCAAACCCATCAGCCAATGGGATGACGTGGTTCAAGCTGTGCATTTCCACACAGTCGTGGGTCGGCAGCGTGAACAGAAGAGGGCTGAGTACACAGCCCTGGGGGACCCCTGTGGTCAGTGTGCTGGTGGTGCTGAAGATGTTACTCCTAATCCTGACTGACTGAGGTCTCTGAGTCAAGAAGTCCAGAATTCAGTTGCAGGGGGAGGTGTTCCTGCCTTTCTGGCTCAGAATTGCTGTCAAATGCTGAAAAATTATTTCTGTCTGTGAACAGTATTCTCACATAAGTCAGTTTTATATCTAGATGGGTGAGGGCTGGTCATGAGCTGTCATCTGTTGGGACAATTTGCAAACTGTGGGGGGGTCCAGTGAGGGGAGCAGCTGGGTCTTTATTTGTTTCATGATGAGCTTCTTGAAGCACTTGATGACAGGTGTGAGTGCAACAGGACAGAAGTTACTGAGGCAGGACAAAGTCTTCTTTGACACAGGGATGATAGTGGTGGCCTTGAAGCATGCTGGGATAACAGTGGTAGACCACTGGAGTTGGATATAGTCCAGTTTATTGTCCAGGGAGTCGGTATTTGAGAGCAGAAGAGTTAGCATCACAGTGTCCCCTCCACTAGCCAGTGGCACCAGGTGCCATGATCCCACAGCTGCCCCAGCAGTCCTTCTGGCAAGTCAGTTTCTGGTCAATTTCTTTGTTGCAGCAGAGTCGATGGATGTTAGACACAAGCGTCTGTCGTTTGGATAATCATGTGTTTGAAAATTTGCCATGAAATTTCCGGCTGCTATCCTCGTCATCAGTTGAGATATTTAGCAATAATGATCTAAATGCATTTTCTAATCTTTGGTGACTGGAATCTGCAATAAAATCCAATTTGAGTGACAGTGATAGCAACCAGTTTTTCTTCCTCCAACATGTAGGTGGTCACACAGGTATATGCACATTGTACCGTTACTCAAATCCCATGTACACCTACTGACTGATTTTAAACATCCAGTGGGATGAACATCTCCTACATAATCCAATTATATTCTGCTAAATATTTTAAGGTTGCCTCATCTAACCCATGTAAAAGTTTGCTGCGAAACCATTGCAACTACTTTTTTTCTTCTTTCATAAACCTTATGCAGAAGAACGTGTCTTGGAAAGTCTAACATTCCAAAGTGTGAATATTTCATGGCCTTCTCATTTTTGCAAGGTGTGTGCGTGTGGACGCTAAGGGACCAAAACCCATACCGATGGAAATTTAATAACTCCTGAACATTGAGGCTCTCCACTGGAGCACCCGGGTGCATTGCAAGTTCATGACTGTGAAACTTCTGGAAGCATACATAAATTAAATCATTGCCTTTGAGGCACAGTTAAAAGTCCAGCGTGATTATTATTACTATTATCACTGACTGACAGATGATTTTTACTGACAGATGATTTTACTCTTAGTGGATCTGTAGATTATGTGTGGTTTGCCGCATTCATAGATCGTCCCTTGCTTTCTCCCACTTTCCCTTTTCATCTCTCTTTCCCGATTCACTATCTAGAATTCTATCTGAATGTTTTGACAGCGACACCCATTGCGGGTCATATTTCCATGCAAATGTGATGCAGATAAATTGTTTCTCAATCAGTTTCCGTGCGGGTCTGAGACTATGGCAGTCGGATCGGTGCCCATCACAGCAGTGCGCGGAGAGAGAGAAAAGACGTGACCTCCGGCATGAAAGAAGTACCTCTTAAAGTCGCCACAAAATAAAAACATTCTCGCTTTTCTTGTCAACACAGATGCGAAGCCACGTCTTTGAGGAGTCTATTAAAAATTCATGGCGCTTCAAAGTGAAACAAGTTGTCTTTGTTTGGTCGCTGGCTTTCTCCATGCTGATCAATTAAAATACAATGACATGCTCTGAAGTCTGCTGATTTGCCGGGAAACTCATCTCGGTCGCACTTTCAGCCGTCAAATTTCCAGGCAGTTTATTGGACTAAGATATGTCTGAGCGAGGGGTGGGGATCTGCGTCTGCGCTGGTGTAGTCGCTGTTTTCTCGGTTTAATGAACTAGTGGGCTTCACTATGGGAGCTCATTTGGTGGATTTGGAAATGTTTGTCAAGCGGTGGAGGATGTGAGCTGGGGAAATAAAAGTAATAATCTTCGTTTTGGACTTGGCAATTGTGTGCGTCAAGAAATAAAAAAACTGGAACGAGGCGGCTCTAAACTTAGAGTGTTCTAAGAAGTTGAGAGCATATGGAGAAGACTTGGTCAACATGTAATCAGAATGGACCCTTTTCATCTTGCCCATTTAATTCATGTCTTTTGTCATATTAAACCTGATTCATCACCGTACCATTTAAAAGTCAGAATTCTCATTTTCCCTTCATCTTTGAGTAAACTGTAGTGGTTATACACTGCCCCTTTGATTACCTCACCATGCACCAGGGGCCGAGGACTAATATTACCCAGTATTAACCATATCACCTCCTGCTGCTTCCACTCTTATCTATTATCTAGTTTAGAGATTCTCCGTGATATTGTCTTCCACTCAGAAATGGAAAGAATATATGTATATCCAAATATAAATAGATCCACCGATCCAGTACCCAGTAACGGTATTAGTTCGACACGGGCCAAAATCACTGGATCAGAAATCCATAAAAAGCCAGACTTAATGCATAAATGCTTCATTAACTTTGAGCAATATGCCGTGAAAAAAGATGTGTCACAAAAGATTGAGAGTGTGGAAGAGACAGAATAAGATTGATATGGGCATCAGCACATACTCAAAGTTGTAGTATCCGTATTGGTACGGGATATATATAAAAAAGTCATAGCACCTCCTAGTTACTGTGTTAGAAGGGATGAACGTGACTTTAATGGGCAAGTTCTAAATTGTCTGGATAAACAGGTCTTTTCCCAGTGACTGTTTATTTTTATTTACTTTTGAGATCTTTTCAAAAGGGATGGTCCTGCGTGGTGCACTTTTGAAGTCCCCTTAGAAACCCGAGCCACTGTTTGTAAAGGCCTCTCTTCTGATGATTGGAGCTGATTTATTAAGATCTCCTACTGCTATATTAACATAAAAATTCCGCCCCCTGCACATTTAAATGTCCGTCTCTCTCTGCTGGGGAACGTCAATTTTCAACTTGCCTTGCCTCATTTGAAATATGCTGTCAGGTGTTTCGACAGTTTGTTTTTGTCACATTAACATTATTTTGCTGCCTGTGTGACTGGCATACCAGAGATTTAAGTGCCCAGCTTTTGGCCTCTGAGAATTAGTTCTCGAAATGCTTTCGACGGGCTAAAATGATGCCTGTTTTGTTGCGGAAGTATAGCAGTTGTTTAAACCTTTCTGTGATCAGGCCAGCGTGCCAGGACGCTAAATTTATGATGCAAAACATTAAACCATACATGAGATAATAGAATCAGCTTTACTGACGGTCAGTTAAGGTCAAACAATGATCAAATGGATTGATAATTCAATCTAAAGATTTAAAGTATGATATAAATCTTAAATACATTGTATATAAAGACTAGAAAACAAGGCAAGTGGTGTTTCCACTATTTTGTCCTCATATAATAACACACTGCATATACCCAGATATGTTTAAATACACACCATCCACACGTTAAGTTCTAAAAATTTTATAAACAAAAAATAAATATAACATCCAACAAAAACCAAACATGTTGCACCGATGAGGAAGAAGTCGGCAGGAGTTGATTCAAAACCTTTTAAAATCTGTGAGCAAAAGCATGATTGCTGAGAGACTGACATAATGAACTATGGGAGTCTTATCAGGCAGTGTAGCTAAGGGATCACGTTGCCTAATAGCCTAGGATTAATACAGCCTCCATTCCTCTCGTACATGGTCAGTTCTGCTGAAGAGGTTGATTTCTTTTTTTTTTTAATCTTTTTATCTATCTGCTGTCCTCCCTTTCTCACTCTCCACCTGTCTTTTTCACTTTCCTACTAATTCTCCTTATCTTTGTCTCTCAGATAGTGGCCCATGACCGATATATTGGTTGCCTGATACTGAGGTCCTGCAGATTTATCAATTTCTGCCAAATTATCTGTAATTACACATAATTAGTGACTAGTGATAATTAACAGCTTTAGGATAGTTTTGTAACACAAAAAATATAATTTTTCATGAATAATTTGGAGAGGTGAGAATTGTGGCATTAGTCAGCAAAGCACTGTTTAGGTCAAATCATATATGCAGCTCTGGAAAAAAATAAGAGACCACTGCAATTTTTTTTATATCAGCATCTTTATGAGTATGACAACCATTCCATGCCAGTGTCTGTTAAATTCCTACACAAGCACCTCATTCTGCTTTAT
>JBBPCX010000088.1:3736327-3754780 GCA_037974365.1 Hydrocynus forskahlii | reverse complement strand
CTCACAATGTGACCAGTTGGATGGTAAAACACTACTAGAAGTTCATCAAAGGTAATTATTGCCATTTTGTTTAAGAGCGAACAAGAGATTAGTTTTCTTTGAATTATTCAAGTTCTGTAAACACTGCATCATTTCTCTTACTTTGAGGTACTGTTGTTTCCTTTAAAATGATGCTTTAAAGAACTTTATTTTTATTTGGGAGAAAAATTGTCAGCAATTCTTAAAAACTAAGGTAAAGCTGTTCAGTTCAGTACTTGCACCTATAAAAGATAAAACCTGAGAAACGGAACATTTTTGCTCTTATTTTGTCTTATTTTCCAGAGCGCTATATATATATATATATATATATATATATATACACGTGTGTGTGTGTATATATATATCTGTGTATATGTGTGTGTGTGTGTGTGTGTGTGTGTGTGTTTGTGTGTGTGTGTGTGTGTGTGTGTGTATACATTTCAAATAATAAAAATAGAAAATATCAGCCAGTTTTAGCTGTCAGACCTTTTTAACACCTTGATGATATTGCTTTCAGTCAGAAAATGTTGATATCAGTGTGTCCTTATCTAATATTGCCAGTGCATCTAAAGGCCTCCAGCAGTGTTTTGGCTGTTTGTTGCTTCACGCCTCAAGGTAGGTAGGATGGCTTTTGAGTTTGGATGCAGTTGCAAAGGTGCTAAAAAAAAATACAAAAAAAGTGGCGCGTTTCTCACTCGACAGATGCAGCGCTTGGCATGGAGTCTCTGGGCTTGGCAGTAGCCATTCAGCCACATTATAAAGGACTGAGTAGCCTGAGTGGGCGCTAAAGCCAAGATTTCTCCACGCAGGGCTTGCCCTGCTCTCCTTTGCAGCTCTGTGAGACTTGCATGATCAATTTGACTTGAATTGGCTAAATATTATATTGTTCCTTCTTCCTGGCCGATCTACAGTGGTGGCCAAAACTCTGAGGCCTCATTCAAAAGTGTTCAACCTGGAAATAAACAGTAGAATGTTTTCTGAATAAAGAAAATGAAAGAAGAAGAAACTTTCAAGATTCTGAACTATTTCAAGGTGAAAATGTTCATTTTAAGCAAATCTGTAACACTAACCACCAACAAAAAGGTCATTTTTTTAAGTTTAATTCGTTTAATTTAAATGCGTATTCTGACGACTGTCATGTGAGTGTAATTGTCAGAATTTCAGAAATTCTGAAATTAATTATAATAGCAAGGAGGATTCTACTTAGCACACAAAGTGTCAAAAAATGTCAAACATTGTCTGATAATATAATTTGTGATTAAATATGTTGTATTAAATAAGACAAATAGTCTAAACAGAAGTGGGCTCAGATTTTGGCCATCACTGTATATATGTTGACATATTAGGGTCATTATGGAAATTCCACAGCAGGAATACTGGAGCGTGTGAGAGATTTCTGAGTGAATTCCATGTGGGAGGATGACTAATTATTACTAATAGAGTAGATTCTGAAGGGTAATTAAGTCAGTCATTCAGTATACAAAAACGACATTAATTGCAATTATATTGCTACATGTTGCAGTATATTGAAATCCCATTAGTGAACTGCAAGACTGATTTAAAATATTTTTGAGCTGAGTTAATATAATACTTGATTTGTCCAAACACAAAAAAACATCTGTGATTGGTCAGTATACCAAATATTTGTGATTTATGTTTAGAGATTCTTTTATATATTGAACAGCCCTGCGATTTCAGTATTGCAGATGTTGTCATAACCATTAGAGAAAGATATATTGTGCTCTGCTCATAGTCAAACGTATTTAAATAGAATATTGTCATTCACCAGTCATTCAGTATGCTTTACAGGAATAACCAATAAAATGGAATCAAATGAAATAAAATAGAAGAAATTAAAGAATATATAAAAGCTTTTTTTAGTAGCCTTATTAGTCATAGTCTTATGGCCAGGCTTTTGTAACCTTGCTTAAATGAAAGTCATTGTGGTTCATAATGTATTTTCCTTCCATACTATGACCCCAGTATTATGGAGAGTAAAGCATTTTGATTGGTTGGGTTTGAGGTAGGATCACGTAATTTTTTTCCCATGTAATCCAAACTCAAGCGACGTTTCTAAAGAAAATGCCCCTTTGTTTTGATGGAAGATTACAGGAAAACAAGATTTTTGTCTGTTATAATGAATCGCACTTATTATGTACATTGTTTAAGCTTGCCTATAAGCCACATCGTTAAACGTGATAGGACCATCAGCTTGTTTTGTGGCTTAACCGGCAAATATTTTTTGACTATCGACCACAAGACAAGGAAAAACAAACCCTGTTCCTAAACGCTAATGATCCACGTCGATTGATTTCCTCCCTAGAGATCAATAATGTCTAACCATGATGACTCCAAGCAACACCTTAGCTACCTCCTTGCTCCCGGCACAAAGCATGTAAAAGCCCACCGCGTGCTTTGGTAGCCTCTCTGCTGTGACAGCGGCTCGCTCTGCCGGGTGACTCAGGAGCCACTGAGGTCACGGCTTCTATTTCTGACCGCCATGGCAATGAGTAGCAGGTGTGCACCGTGGTGGCGAGTGATACGCTCAGCCGGCGCAGGAGAACCAAGCGAGCCTTCAGGAGGCTGAGAGGAGAAGCAGGAGAGAGGAAGAGCTCTCCATTAGCCACCTCGAACCATAGGGACCCTCGCTAGGCTTCGATCGGTGTCCCTGTGGTTTCAGAAGGACAACAAAAACATCACTACCCAAAAGCCAAGTCAGCTCTCAGCTATAGTCAGCTTTGAAGGAACTAGAAAGATTTAAGTTCATCCTCATAATCAAATTTGTATTCTTTAAGCAAGCTGGTGGGACAGATAGTGGTCTGATGGTTAGGGCGTTGTTGACCCTGCAGTTAGAAGGTTGTGGGTTTGAATCCCAGCACTGCTCGTTTCTTCACTGAGGTTCGCTTGAGCAAGGTACCGTCCCCACACACTGCTCTCCGGGCGCCCCTCGTTAGTGGCAGCCCCCTGCTTCACTTGGTGAATGGGATAAATGCAGAGAAAGAATTTCACCTTGTTCAAACTGTGTGCTGTGGTGGGGTCACGTGTGACTATAAGGGGCCACTTAAAACGTTATCATCTGTTAGCTGACTTCTGCCTTTCTATTAGTCCAAAATGTCAGAAAATATCTGTTTACGTGAAATAAGTGCAGCCGGATGTCGTCAAAAGAAAAAAAATGAGACTTTCTTAAGAAAACAACACCACATTAGGCAAAGGGCAGCATTATTGAAACTGTCACTAAAAGGTTTAATCCAGGTATGAAGCTGTTACAATGCCCCATTGAGCTGTTAAATTCGTTAAAGACATTGAATAAAATAAAAATATAACTTCTCTATTTCTGTTGGTCCAAAATGTCAAAAAAAAGGTCTGTTTATATGAGCTAACAGCCACAGGATGTCTTTGAAAGATTAAAAAAAAGTCTTATGACATAAGATGACAGCGATACCTCATTAGACAAAAGGCAGCATTATTGAAGTTGAAATGGTTCGTTGAAGGTGTAATCAAGATATGGAGCCGTTACAATGCTGAATTCTCCAATTAAACACATGAAAGAACATTACATGAGTTCATTTAGTTTCTTTAAGGTACACTCTGTACACAAGTGGGAGGGCACACACAGCTTGTGTAGTCTCCACAGTGAGTGCTGCCAGTAGAACAGGATGCTCTGGAGCTACCACACATGACCTTAAGGTCAACATGACCAGTGCCAACTGTTGGCTGGAGGGGTATAAAGCTCCTTTCCAACATTTGGCTGTGGAGCGTTGGAACTGTGCTCTCTGGAGGGGTTGGGCTCCATCCAATACCTTGGGGATGAGTTGGAGTGGCTTTTGAGATCCAGGACTAATCATCAGCATCAGTACCTGGCCTCACTAATGTTCTCGAGGCTGAATACACTCAAATCTTTAACACTATCTAGTGTAAAGCCTTCCCAGAAGAGTATAGACTCTCTTATTAATACCACTGATTTCAGAAGAAACACCAAATGCTTCACTTGTCCCAGCATGCGAACGGTACATCTTTTGAACACTTTATACACCTGCTGGCCACTTTAATAGAAGTGTCTACCTTGTACTTCCATCCTGTAGACTCACAATTTGTGTTAACCATCCAGTGGTCAGCAAAACTGCCCCAATTCTTAATTTTTTTAACTGGTTAGTGTTGAAAGACGGCGCTCAATCTAGTATGTTGTAAAACTTCAGCACAAATGCTAGGACTGTTTTACTCATACCCCTACTTAATATACCGTACAGCTACAATGTGTCAGGAGTTGAAAACAGTCCAGCACCCGAATAACATCTGAAAAACAACCAATAGTGACAAATTCATGACAGCAGATCCACTGTCTACAGTTCTTTGTCCGTTTTAGTTCCCTAAAGAACCATTTCTATAAATGAGATATATGTATTTACAGAACCTTTTTAAACCATATAGACCATCCACAGAATGTAAACTTTACGTCATGTCGAGGTTCGTCAAGGATACTGATTAGTGTCTGGTCAGTATCAAAATAATAATTAAACTGAAAAAGCTGTGCTGCTATGTGTGTTTACACAAAGTTCATGCATTCAAAGATAGCTGCGATTTTCAAATGGTTGATGCTAGATTAAATGACTGGGTGGGACAGAAATGGTGCTCTGCACATGACCGCCAGACATTTGCAGCAATTGCTTCTCTCTTATTACAGATACAGGAAACTCAGGATACAATTTAGTTCACTATTTATCCAAAATAACTGTTTAATCTTTTTAGATCTTTTCACCTAACGTCGTTATTTTTTGCATCAAATTATGGAGAGTTGTATCAGTAAAAGTATCATTCAGTATCAGTATCGATTTGCATTATCTGTATCGATATGATTATGAGTATAATCCAAATGCCTAATACACAGTGAGCATCTAATTCACAGTCCATCTACAGCAGCATCTTCTCATATACTACCATGTCCTTGACCTTCTAAGTAGAATAGAATCTTTCTGAATCCGAATATAATAGAAATGTATTTTCTCCTTCTTAGAATAACATTTGATTTGCTTGTGAAAAGGCAGAAAGTAATGAACGGCTCGTAGAGTAAGCAACAGTCACTGAAGCGTAATCTCTCTCAGCAGTGTGCACTGATACCGGAGGGGCCATAATGCTGCCATTATGCTTTCATGAGCTCGGTCTCTTATAAATCCCACTGATTTATTTTTCTTTTAGGCACCTAAGTGTGGAGAAATGAAATAGGAAAGACGAGTTGTTTGCTCTGGTGCCTTATTGGCCTTCTGATGCGCGTTACGTGGTAAATAACGTGGGGCAGGATTCAGATGCCCCTCCAGCAGAGAGCTGGGCAGCTATCAGGCAGAGTCGGTGGAGAAGATGGCACTGGGCGGCCCGTGTGTGTGTGTGTGTGTGTGTGTGTGTGTGTGTGTGTGTGTGTGTGCGTGTGTGTGTGTGCTTATGTGTGTGCACCCACAGCCACAAAGGAGCTCCTTCACATAAAGGGCTTAGACAACGTGAGAGCTCCATCTAGGTTGTTCTTTGGGGTACTGCGGAAGGATCCCGTGATGCGTTTGTGAACAGCCTCAGTCTGTGGGGGTCTTTTCAGCAAAAAACCAAAGCTAAAAAAAAACAAGGCCCTCTCTGCTGTAAAAGAGCAGTTGGTTATCTCTTGGCTCCTTGTTGTCTGAGTCTTTCGCTCCAGATTTAGTATTTTTACCCAATCACATGTGCATCAGGACACTTTTGGTTGTAGCCTATAATAGATGAGATACAACGTGAATAGACGCATTCGTATAGCAGGCCCAGTATATTCAGACTCATTTACTGAACCTAGACGCCTTTGTGAAGAAAGGCCAAGCTGAGAAATAGCAAATCGCTGCGAGTACAACTGACAAGCGAGATGTGAAATATTCAGCTTCTGTGAGACCGCAAGAAAGTTCAGAGCCACAGATGGAGTGAAAATCGGGAACATATTTCACTGCCTCTCTTCAGAGATTGCATGTGTGTATACGTATGTGTATGTGTGTGTGTGTGTGTGTGTGTGTGTGTGTGTGTCTCTGTGTGTGTCCAAGCACAAGTGATATGAAAATGAATTTGGGATTGGGGAGTTAGCTAACCATAATAAGAGATCTGCAGATCTAATAGCTGAAATGTAAAAGGCAGCGAGCTATGAAACAGGATATTTCTCATTCGTCGCCGAGGCCAAAATCATTTCACTGTCCATTTTTCGGAGTAAATCCTAGTTAGGTGGGGTAAAAACATTTTATGAATGCCTGCTGCGTAGCAAAGGATTATGAATGATATGTGCTTGCGCAAATAATGTGTTTTGCGAACTGAACACGAACCAAAGTAAACCACATATTGTCATTGCATAAATGGATGGTGGACAAAAGTATTGGGACAAACCTGTTTTTCAGGGTTTTGGGCTAGACCTCTTCCTCCCAGTGAAGGACAATTTTACTGCTTCAGCAGACCAAGACATTCTGGGCAACGCCATGCTCCCAACTTTGTGGACACAGTTTGGGGAAGAAACTTTTCTATTCCAGCATGACTGTGTCCCACTGCACAAATCGAGCTCCATAAAGACATGACTGGATGAGTTCAGTGTGGAAGAACTTGACTGACCCACACAGAGCCCTGACCTCAACCCCATCCAACAAATTTGGGATGAACTGGAATGGAGATTCCAAATCAGGCCTTCTCATCCAACATCAGTATCTGACCTACAGAATGAACAGGCACAAAAGATTGGAAGCTGTTCTAGCTGCAAAGGGGGACCAACTCCATATTAAAGTCTATGGATGTTGATGGAATGGTCAGGCTTCCCAGTTCTTTTGTCCATGTTGTGTATATATTGAGGTAACATTTTTCAACCTAATCTCTAATCTTCAACATCTATAGCTCATGAGCAGTAACAAAAAAGCTCACTGAATCATTAATATAAGTGCCATTCAAGACTGTTCATGCTTTTACTACGTAAAGGACATTCGAGCAGCGTTTGTTTGTGTCGTGTCTCTGACGAAGCTTAAGCGTCCCTCGCTCGTAATCTCCAGCGCTCCACATGCACGTCGCTGAAGGAGATTAGTGGAGCAGGTTAGTGTGGATTATAAGAGGCAGTCCGAACAGGGCTGTGTTGGCTTGAGGCTGATGATGAGTGATTTCCCGCAGAGCTCAGACTAGCAGCTCTCATTAAAAAACTGTATGTTTGATAGGCGAGGAAGTGTAGTCAAGCAGGCAGGCCTTTTGTCAAGAGGAGATGCGCAGCTTAGATGGGAGCTGAGGGGCGAGAGAGAGAGAGAAAGAGAGAGAGAGGGAGAGAAAGAGCGGGAGAGAGAAAGAGAGAGAGAGAGAGAGAGAGAGATAGAGAGAAAGAGATGGGGGAGAGAGATAGAAAGAGAGAGACAGCGAGGGAGAGAGAGGGAGAGAGATAGAGAGAGAAAGAGAGAGAGATAGAGAGAGAGAGAATGAGAGAGATAAGAGAGAGAGAGGTGTGTGTGTGTGTGTGTGTGTGTGTGTGTATATATATATATACCTCTCTAGATGGAAAGAGAGTGAGAGAAAGATAGAGAGAAAGAGAGAGGAATAGATATATATATAGAGTGAAATAGAGAGATAGATAGATATAAATAGACAGAGAAAGAAAGAGTGAGAGATAGAAAGATAGAGACAGAGAGAGAAAGAGAGAGAAAGAGAGAGAGAGAGAATGGCTAGCCACAGAAGTGGAGGCTCATTTCATGCAAGGTTACACACATCAGTCAGTCTGTGGCCGCTGCACCGGCACTCCCCAGATTACACACGCAACACAGCCTGCAGCTGCGGGAAGGGCTTTACGGAAGAGCGTCTTTAAAGAAATGTCTGGGGAGGGAAGGAGTATCTATGGACCCCTTATAATGTGCAGGAAATCTCACTGCTTTGTCATTGACGGCCTTTCACTTTTGTACTTTTGTACTTTTTCCGGATGGTCAGCTGTTGCAGTGCAACGACCGGGATACACAATATATCATTCACTGTTTGACACTGAATATTCAATATTGAACATTTCAGTTAACCCATTTGTGTGCATGTATGTGCATTTACTACATTTATGGAGAGAAATGCCACAGAAATGGCTCTGAATGGAGTTTTTAACTTAGATTGACACCTAGCTTGTCCCATTTGAATTGTGATTATAATTTGATACTTTCACTCACAAGTTTTTGTTTTATTGTTAAAAAATAAATGTCATCCAATGCAACCTGAAGAAAAATTCAGTGATAAAAACCCACTTTTAAACAATTGATTGAAACTATTTTCCTACGTCTGTGCTCGGACACCAAAGAATTGAGTGGGTTTTTTTTTAATTGTTCAATTTTATTGTACCCCTGATATAAATTGTTAACCACAGTAATTATAATGAGATATTTTCCTCATAGGATTCAGCCAAGCATATAAATTACAGAGCCAGATCTGTCTAATTTTTTTAAAAAAGTAGTGATGGGTGAATGCAGAATATACTGTTCTGTATACATATTCACTACATAAAAAGAAGTACTGTACACATCGCCACTGTCAAAAAATAAATAAATCTCCCAAATGACAGCTTTACAGTGAACATTCTTAACTTTTTATAGAGATTTATTTCAAAGTATTTTTGTTGGTCCTGCCGCAAAAAGGTAGATAGAAAGGTAGATAGATAGATAGATAGATAGATAGATAGATAGATAGATAGATAGATAGATAGATAGAAAGAAATAGAGAGAGAGAGAGAAATAGAAAGAGCAAATATATATAAAAAAAAAATATATATATATATATATATAATTTTGTCTATAATTTTGTCTATATATGTATATATATAATACTTAATATGTATATGTGTTCCAAATTCCTGTGTTCTTTTACATTGCAACCCTGAGCATATCGGCATCACAACACGATCTGTATAATTGCAATAGCAATTTTTTCCATATCGTGCAGCCCTAGTCTTTACTATTTTATTGTGGTGAAGAGGACCCAGGCACTGAGCATGGACTGATGAATTATTGATCAACTGATTTGTAAATCTGAGCTCTTGTTTCAGATTCACCATTAATGCTCCAGATTATTTGCCCTCTCTCTCTCTCTCTCTCTCTCTCTCTCTCTCTCTTTTTCTCTCTCTCTCTCTTTTTCTCTCTCACTCTCTTTTTCTCTCTCAAAAAGCCACCCTCTGCCAGATTTCCACTTCGAAACCCTTTCTGCCAAAGCGGAATGAAATCTGGACGTCGGTGACTGGAGACCATCTTGCCAATATTGTCATAGAAGCTCGTTCACTGATGCACTGATTGTTTTTCTGGCTGTCTGGCTTAAATCCCCCAGCACACCCTCCTATCACACACCGCCCCCCACCCCATACCGCCACCCATTTGGACCATCAGTTACTCTTAGCAGGCGCTTCAAACTGAATCGAAAGCGATTGCCAGAAGCGAGAGGGAGTGGGTGGACAGTTCCAGTTTCCAAAAAAAAAAAGTGTCCTCCCACCCCTTGCCTTAACCTCTCTGAGAAAAAAGAAAAGTCATAAAAAAACAGAAACACCGAGCATTTTTTAATACGTCTACCACTCACAGCGAGTGCGAATCTTAAGCGTAACAGCAGACGGTTAGAATAGCACCCAAAAAAAGAAACGCTGGAAATGGGCTTCTTTACGCTCCAATTGTTTTATTTTCTTCCACTATTCAGATCAGTCTACAATACATGCCAATTATGAATATAAGAGGTGAGCCCTGTTTTCACAGGGTCAAAAAAAAGGCTAGGTGTTATGCTCATGATTCATCGGCTATTAAGCAATGGTGGATTCTTGTCAGGCTTAGGCGGTGGCGAGTCTGACCTGAAAAAAGAGGCTGGTTTCTTTTCTTTTTTTTTTCCTGGTCTTTCTTTCTTTTTCTTTTTTTTGGCCCCCTTTAGAACAAAACGGAAAGGGACCAAGCCCCCAGCTGGAGAGATTTGTGACAAAGGAGGAGAGTAAATTGCTTCGGTGAAAGAGCGCGTGATATATGACAGAAAAGTCTAGAGAGGTTCTTTAAGGTGTTGATAAATCTCTGTCCTGTACAGCGGTGCAAAGAGACTCCTTTTAATCTGGGTTAGAGGCTCAAACACCTACGTTTTCTAAACCCCCACCTCCCCCTCTTCCTCCTTCCCCCTGACAGGCCATTGGATGTGGACGAGTCGAGGGGCTCACTCCATCCTGTACCCTGTAGACAGTATCGCACCAGAAACGACAGATTTATTCAAGCCCTACGACATATATAAAACAAAAAGATGTATGTGCATGCCACATGGACTTTCTTCATTGGGTTACTGGTTACGTTTAATAGAAACATTTGATTAGAGTAAAAATAGAAGCAATAATGCATTAGAAAAGTGCAAAAATATATCAGTACAAATTGTTTTATAAGAGAATACAGCATCTACACATTGACTTAGATTGTAAGTGAGTTCCTAGTTTTATTATAGTTAACTAAATGCAGGCAAACACATTGAAATGGCACATCGTATGGCACGGTGTAGATGCAGAAGAATTCGGTTGAAAACTGTTAAAGTATTTCTTTAACTGAGCAGGTTATAAACCACCATTTAGACAACATTGCACTGTATAAGACATATAAGACAAAAACGATGCATGTACATCCAGTACCACTTTTTCAATAAACCTACCCTAATACAGGGTTTATAAATGATTCGTAATCTGGTTGTAAATTAGGTTGTAGACGGTTTATAAATCATTAATAAGCATTTATAAACAAGCTTGTCTTGTCTCTTTCTCAGGCAGAACATTAAACTGAGCCTGCATCCATGTATGACTGTTTATTCATGATTAATAAACTGTCTACAACCTAATCGACCTGATGATAAATCATTTGTAGACCCATTAAAAGGGTAGTATTATTGTAAAGTGGTACACATCCAGCATCGACTGCTTACGTAAAGTAGGGCCAACAGTAATAAAGACTTTCTGTGCATTAGTTGATCACGCTCGCGGCTGGGTGACTGTAGAGCTTCATATCAGCAGCTTGTCATTTATTTATGTGTTGATTTGTTTTTTATGTCCGTGGTTTCCCAGAGGGAGGTCTTCATCAGGATTTCTCAGAATGGTTGTGCTCTTCTAAAAGCCTGATGCGAACAGTTGCGGAGGTGCTTGCCTTGAAGGCCTCCGTTCAGTAGGGTGATGAAAAAAACCATCTCGTTACGTTCTGAAGTAAACCAGCCTCGTCTGCACCCACTGGCAGCACTGATGCATAGTCAAACACTTGTTTCGAACATATCTCATATCTCATGCACAAGGCTGCGTTCATACCACACATCCGTTTTTATTTAATTTTCTAACCTGATCGTCACTTTGACCGTCCGCACTGATGTTTCCAGCCTGGGTAGGTTGGTTGACATCAAAAGGATGTAAAATGTCTCAAATGATGATAAAATGCCTTTTAAAACCCAATCAGAGCATTTACACGGATGTTATGTAGCTTTGACTCCATCTATGTGTGTGTATACTTGGACATATGGAGAATTGGAGCAAGAAATGTGGGTTCCCCATTGAAAACATATATTTTGCACACAAAAAAACAGTTTTTTAAGATTAGATAACACATTATTAGTCCCACAGGTGTAAAAAAACAGTTAAAACTGGTAGAAATGGCATATTTAATTTATCACTTGTTCCTAGTGTACAATTTGCACACTTTGTCACTGAACAGGTCATTTGCCCAAATACACCTTTCATTATTTCTACTGTTCATATAAGCCCAAGAAGAAAAATCTCTTAGGGGAAATAAAGTGTATGTTAGGTATGATGTCTGATCTTTACTATAATAGGATGGTTGCCGATAGTACAAAAATCTTCAAAAAGTATAAAATCTGGGTTTTCTAACACCTAATGAGGTCTGGTAACTGATCTAGAGCCTTTGTAAAGGTTTACTTTTAACAACAGTGGTATTCTTTAAGGTGCTATGGTGCTAAGGTGCCATTTTACGACAGATTTTTCAACATGGAGAACAATTTAAGCAGTCAAAGAACTATTGATTTGTTGCTTTTCAACATTTTTTATGGCATGTAAGACCACTAGTGAGGCACCAATATGGGAATTGGATATAAAGATGTTTTGAAAAGAGAAACAGCTGCCCTAAAATGTTTTACTTCTCTCGTTAAAGCTGTATTCATCATAACATACTATTTCTTTTTCTCATATGAAACACAAATGCAGTCTTTATGGACAAAAGTATTGGGACGCCTGACTGTTACACCAGCAGGGACTTTAATGACATTGCATTGTAATACATAGACTTTAATATGGAGTTGGTCAAGCTGGAATTGAAAATGTTCGTCCCTAAACTGTGTCCACAAAGTTGGAAGCATGGCGTTGTCAAAAAATGTCTTGGTCTGCTGAAGCATTAAGATTGCCCTTCACTGGAAATAAAGGGCCTAGCTCAAACCCTGAAAAACCCAATACTTTGGTCCATATAGTGTAGATAATGCCCTTTAGAAACTGGACCCACATTTACTTAGATTAGAAATGCAGCATTTGATTGCATTTAAGTACATATAAACCCAATAAAGCTTGGGCAGGAAACACTCAGAGTAGCAACCATGCAGTTGGTGCTAAGGATTTGATTTGGTTGGAGAAAAAAAAAGAATGAAAATTGGAAGCATGTGCACTGTGAACACAGTCCGTTCTCGAAAGCAGCTGAGCCAAAGTCCACGTCACTAGAACTTCATCACCTTTTTCCCACTTATTTATTTAAGCCCACTGGGTTATAAAACATCATACTGAGCTGGTCAGCACTACTCTGGCCTGTGCTCTTATGTCTCTTATCTCTTACTTTACTGGAGTCAGGCAGGGAGGACGAGAAAGGGAAAGCGCTTGTGCACATGTAAGTGCGACAACAGATGGCCGGACAACAAAAGCTGGTCCATTATTTTACGTCTTTTTGTTTTATTGTGACATTAATGCTTACCCTCCACCTGTAAGACTAGGCGTTCAGCGTGGACGCCCCGTAAGTCATCCTCCATTCCTCCAGACCGTGGATCATCGCCACAGCCATCTACAACAGATGAATATGAATTGCGCTGCGGCGTGGCTATTATGCTCGCCCTCGCCCTGTTCTCTCTTAGTAAATAAACACTCTTTTCCACTTATTTCATGCACCCCAAGGCAATCAATAAAATTAGGCGAAGTGGTTTTGCAGAACAGAGATGATGGCAGGATCCAAACCGCCGCAGCAGAATCATCCAGCTAAAGAAAGCCTTTAGATGTGGCGGCCTAGTAATCAAATTGCAGACAAAATGTAACTGGGTTATTTCAGCTAAGGACAATCTTATTCATTCAGTGAAAGAGCGGCAAGATCAGCATTAGAGCTCCAAAACTAAGCAGTAGAAGGCAATGGAGGATACAAGAGACTGTTTCTTAGTTGGTATGGAAAAGCAAAGTAACGTAAAGTGGCCCCTTATAGTAACACGTGAAAACAGTACACAGTGTGAACAGTGTGAAATTCTTTCTCTGTATTTAACCCATTCACCTAGTGAAGCAGGGGGCTGTCACCAGTGAGGGGCGCCCGGGCAGCAGTATGTGGGGATGGTACCTTGCTTAAGCGTACCTTAGTAATGCCACGAGCAGTCCAGGGTTTCAAACCCACAACCTTCTGACCTCAGTGCGAACTCCATAACCACTAGGACACCAACTGCCCATGTGTGACGTTTTCTAACCCTTCAAACATGTCACATTTTAGAGGCCGTCCCTATTGATTTTATCAGAAATCCAGTAATCTGTTGTTTATTTTAATGATTAATTAAGTTGAATTGTGTGGCAATTGACAAACCTCTTAAACCTCTTAAATGTTGTCCATATATCTACTATATCTATGCATTTGACTTAATCAATTTCACTAGATAAATCATTTTGCTAAATAGAAACCACTTTTATTTTGTCATTAGCTTTAATTTCATTTTTACATGACAATTTTACAGCCTCTATCCAATTCACTGTTTTGGTTCCTGTATATGATATATGTAAATGTCCTTTGTTCTGATTGGCTGTCAGGAAGTGTGCCTCATTCAAAAAGCAGTCTAGGTTGAAACACTCCCTATAACTTCAGTGCCAACTGCTGGAGGAACAATGTAATGTTTTATTTCAACACAGTAAAATACAGTTTTATTCATTTAATACAAAATTTTATGGTATGATTTTTAAGTTTGCATTAAAAAGGGAATGCATCCTTGCTTCCTTAGTGCAGTTGCACTCACTGGGTACATTCTTCAGGTAAAATGTCACAAAAGGGAACCTTACACTTTACTGTAAACATATTTCCAATCACAACAGAGCCAATTAGGTTAGGATCAAGGTTGGACAAATGAATAATGATTGGATTTAATACATTGATCTATCCTTATGTTATAAGTGGACCTAACAGGAAATACATAAATACAAGAAAAATGTAGTATATAGGCCCTTTAAACCATCTCTTATGCAACAAAGTAACTTATTTCCCATGTTACCTTACTTGGTAGGAGAACTGGGGTTAATAATGCATATATACATATGAACATATTTAGATACATTTAGTCTATAGCATATATTGTTATATGTGCATTTTATACATTCTTTATTCTATTTTCTAGCTATTTCTGGTTATAGTTACTCTCAGGAACAATTTAGGGTTACATTTGACTCCATGTGGTACATGTATAACTAAATATGTGACAAAAAAAAACCTCTTGAATCTTGAATATAAAACATTTTGTGTCTTCAGGGTCTATGGCCCGACGTGACGAGAAATATTTGCAGGTGTATTATGTTGCACAATCCCACCTGCTTACAAAAGCAGCAGTCTGTTTGATCGGCTAGCAGTCTAAAGAAGACCTTGCCCATTCCCCAGTAGTCGGACTCCAAGAGAATATTTAATAGGAGGTGTGTATTCAGTACCTCTCACAAGGTCGTGTTTATCCCAGGGGTTCACGAGGACTTACTTTATACAGTATACACAAACTCTGTGCCATACATATTGTGTGGGGGGTTGTTAGCTTGGAACGGAGCACTATTCCAAAGCTCATTCCCCGAGCAATCTCCCTTTTCGCCAGGTCATTATCTCTCAGACAGTGTATGGACATTCATCATCAAAGCCACATTATGAAGAAAGTGCTGTAGTGGCGTTTTGCGAAAAGACCCTCTGTGATTTGCATCTGTACATTTCACTTGCGCTGTCGCAAAAGACAGGGAGCTCGACTACTGAGCAGATTTCACTTTCTTGCCGTTGTGGTATGGGTGTATGCTGCAAAAATATTGCATCTTTGCAAGTGAAGTCACCTAATTCAGTTTTATTATGTGATTTTTCTACCTTTTTCTAAATCTTTTGGTCCATATCATTGAAAACCAAAACCCACCCTTTTTATCCAATGAAGGTGAGTCGTTTAAAAGCATACTTATGTGAATGGTTTTGCACTTTTACATATTTCCTACTAGGAAGCCTACAGTAGTAGCAGCACCACCCATTCACACTGAAGAAGCTGGAGAGGACAGCAAATCAGAACAGAGCTCATTTATGCATATGGGTTTTAAAGCTTCTCTTCATGCTAGTGGAGTCAGGCAGTATTACAGTATTCAGTTCGTTTCGGTTTTATTGATACAGCACTTTTTAAAACTGTAGCCACAAAGCAACTTTACAGACTCCAGGTTGGCTAGTAAGCAAGCCAAAAGAGGAAGGACAAAAAACCTCTGGAGGAACCAAGACTCAAAAGGGGAACCCATCCTCCTCTAGTCAACCCAGAGCATGAGGGAGAGAAGAGATATAGAGATGACCCTATGGAGATAATTAATAAAAGAAGGCCTTTGTGTAGTCTTAATCAATGCTGTCAGTCTATTTTTTTATTTATATACTATATCAATTGATTAGCTTGAGTCCTCTGCATTTAACCCATTCACGTAAGTGAAGCCGTGGGTAGCAGACAGTGGTGCCCAGGGAGCAGTGAGTGGGGATGGTAGCTTGCTCAAGGGTACTGCAGTGGTGCCACTGGCAGTCCTGGGATTCAAACCCACATCCTTCTGATCACAGGGGCAACTCCCTAACCACCAGACCACCAGCCATCCACAGCTAACAGAATAGGAACAGTTAGAGTCAGTATCAGATAAAACGACCAAATAATATTCGATAAATTGAGTAAATATAAGATGTTTTTATTTGCCACTCTATGTAGTACTAAAGGCTTTTTTAACCTACATACTAATAACCCTTAAAGAACCCATTTATTAAGGCTGAAATACTTTCCGGAGTAAAGTGAGTGGGATTGATGCATCGTGGCTGTTTCAATGTAATAAAATTCAGAAGATAATTATAACGTTATATGCATCTTGTCTCCTGCAAAAAGTATTGCGACATGAGAAACTGCCCACCCTTTTGTTGTAGTTTTTATAAGTGTTTCTCTATCCCCACCCCTCCCAGCCCTCTGCTGGTCCTCTCTCTCTTTGTAATTCTTCACCCTCCTCACTCTCTCGCTCAGTCTCGGGCTTAAGCTTTGATAGACTGGCTTTTTCAAAGCAACACCACACATAATTCAGCCACTCTTTAGCTGCAACACCAAGAGCCTTGTGTGCCTCTAACCTGAAAGGAAGAAGGCAAAAAGGAAAAAGGCCAGGTGAATCACTTAGACAGAGCGTCGGCTATTTTTCAAGTCACTATCTGAACAAAGATCAGAACGATCTATTCCCATCAAGCTGCTACCGGACAGACAGGAGCTTAGCTAGGTGTCTGCTTGACTAGCTAGGTGTCTGCTTGACTAGCTAGGTGTCTGCTCCATTCATCATGGATGGCTACAGTGTTTAAAAATAAAGGTGTCATGTGGGATACTTATGAGAATTGCCAGAGAAGAAATAGTTTTGGTCCCCCAAAGAAGCTTCTGGTGCATCTTTGAATGGCTCTACAAAATCGAAGCCAAGTTAACTGAAAGGTTCTTCAGGGAACTGAAAGTAATTCATCTATGGCATCGCTCCAGAGAACCTATCGTGGTAACTTTATTTTTGAGTGCACACCTCAGAGGAGGAACAATGCTATTCCTGGGCAAGGTGTTTGTTCCTGGACCTTCTGACTGTGTTTGATCACAGCAGCTGCTGTGGGCCACTGGCTTTGTTGTGACAGCGTCCCAGGCTGAGACAGGGACAGAACAAAGGACGGCGATAACCACAGCTGAGCAACCTCGCAGCATAAACAACAATAGCCTTTTTCTTTTTCTTTTTTTTTTTTTGTGTGCATGTCGTTTTAAAGGAACCCTCTTAACCATGCTTAAGCAGAGATGATCCGACAGTTACACTATGCGGAAAGAGTAAAAGTTTTGGAACGCCTGACCATTATACCAACAGGGACTTTAATGACACTGTGTTCATACATTCATGCAGTGGCATTTGAAGTGCCACACATTGATGCTTATGAGGAGTTGGTCCCCCCTTTACAGCTTGAACAGCTTCCACTCTTCTTGGAAGGCTTTCCACAAGGTTTGGGATTTTCTGTCGGAATTTGTGCCCATTCATTCTGTAGAACATTTATGAGGTCAGACACTGATGTTGACGTGAGGCCTGGCTCGCAATCTCCATTCCAGTTCATCCCAAAGGTGTTGGATGGGCCTGAACACATCCAGCCATGTCTTTATGGAGCTCGCTTTGTGCACTGGGACACAGTCATGCTGGAACAGAAAAGGTTCTTCCCCAAACTGTGTCCACAAAGTTGGAAGCATGGCGATGTCCAAAATGTCTTGGTCTGCTGAAGGATTAAAACTGTCCTTCACTGGAAGTCAGGGGCCCAAACCGTGAAAACAGGTGTGTCCTAATACGTTTGTCCATATGGGGTACCTCGGAAAAGAGTGGAATTGCACACTGTGAGAAACAATCAAACATACGGCGCTTTGTAGGCACTTGAAATGTTCCTGGTTATGGTAACCACATTACGTTTAACTGCCCAAACTGCTCCACTGGGATCCCCACTGGGATGCTTCAACTGCATAGGCCATTTGCTCTTTCCCCATACACTGAAAAAATACTGTGTTGGATGTTCTTCAAATGTGTACACTAGCACAATATTAATAAAATCTATTGCATCCAGTGGTGTAACTATCCTCAAAGCAGGTGAGTCAGAGCACTGGGGGCTGTCACCAGACACGTAAATATACCTAGTTATGCAATTTTATAATTACAACTTAATAATACACATCAGTCATTACCATGTAACCAAGCAGATTGCAATGTTTATTAAGTGAAAGTCAATTTTGTTTGAAGAGCCCATTAATTATTCCTGCACTGAGGCCCATAACAGCCTAGTTACATACCTAATTATGTCAACATAGTTATTGCCGGAAGTAAGTAAGCAAACTGAAGGCCAAAACTATATACACGGCATTCCAAATTATTATGCAAATCATATTTTTCTTAGATTTTCCAAATTACCTATATGAATTGCAGTCATTGTAATT
>JBBPCX010000088.1:3720411-3736214 GCA_037974365.1 Hydrocynus forskahlii | reverse complement strand
CAACTGACGAACAAAAAAATTCTTACCTTATCACTCCTAAACACTTTTTGCATAATAATTTGGAACGCAGTGTATGTATATATGTATATAATATTATATATGCTAGGGCAGCTGGAGGGACTAGTGGTTAGGGCATTGGGCCTGCAATCAGAAGTTGGTGGGTTCTAGACCCAACTGCTAGTGTCACCACTGAGGTTCCCTTGAGCAGGATACTGTCCACACACACTGCTCCCCAGGCTGAGGTTTCTGAAATTGGAAGATCACATTTTTGCCTTAACTGCATTTTTGCCTTATCTCTGTATGTCACTGCTTTGTATTTTGTTTTTTATAGAATCTAAGTAGGATATCCAGTACCTCTCCAATACCGCTGTTACTAATACATGTAACTAAAAGAAAGTTCTATGACATAATTCTACTCAATCATTACGAGAAAATATACCTAAGTAGGCCTAGTACAACAGAATTTGTACTTTTTGCCTCACATTGAATTCATTATTTAACTCACTTAGTTAATTTATACATTTGTGTTGTTTTTAAGGTACAAACAAATAAGACATTAGTAACAACAATAACAATGTTGGGTCCTTTTGTGAATCCGCCAGAATCCGCACTGTCTCAGAGGGGTTGGTGGAGTCATGGACTTCGCTTCTCAAATTCATGGGAATTTTGAAAACTGGGGGGATGAAGATAGATGGCTAGACATTTCCATAGATTGGACACTGGCTTGATTACTGCTTTCCTGTCTTCAGTGAAGGTACTCACTCGGTTTACATTTAGAGTGTTCCCACAAGCTTTCTATCAGACGGGCCTTGTCTACATAACCGTTTCGCTGATTTCAGCTATTGACCTAACCGGCGATTGTGCCAGCTGCGGCGAAACACGTCCGTTTTTAATCTACCATAATCACTCAGTTGCGACGGGGCAACACGTTGAAAAACGGGACACGACTTGAGTCTGTGAGTCTAATTTCTCCGGCAGTTACGTTCAGAAGAGCCTCCATGTCAGCAAGGATTTCAATCCTTTAAAGAATGGGATTGGATTTCATACGAGTCAGGATTTTCTGTGTCATTATGTGTACGGCACTTCCAATGCTCAATGTAATCCTCTTACTTAGACTGTAGCACAGCGAACACCAATCTGATTAGATTAGATTCTTATGAATGGAAGCAAACCATCTTCTTTGTCATTCTTACAGGCAACGGCCACAACAGTGAAAGCAGGGATTTTTTTTGTGTGTGTGTTTTTTTCTTTAAACCCTAACCCACAGTTGCAGTTTCTGCAACACGAACCACAAAGCGATACATGACATCTAGCATAAAGGGGGAATTTTATCTCTATCAAATGTTCAATTCATAAACACAGCTCAACCTCCGGTGCAGTTTTGGCCGGCTGACAGCAGAGGCTTCTTGATCACGATGAAAATATGTAGCTGCGAATATGTGCAAAATGCAGTACTGGTTAAATGATGTGTTTAGTCATTGTTCGTAGATTCAAACAAGTACAGAGAACACAGTTAATTAGTAAAGTGGAACCTTATAGCCACACGTGAACACACTACTGCACACAGTGTGAACAGTGTGAACTTTCTCTGCATTTAATCCATTCACCAAGTGAAGCAGTGGGCAGCCAGGAACACAGTGCCCGGGGAGCAGTGTGTTGGGACAGAACCTTACTCAAGGGGGCCTCAGTGGTGCCGCTAGCAGTCCTGGGATTCGAACCCACAACCTTATGATCACAGGGACACTTGCTGAATTTAACATATTGGGAGAAAATTAAAGCATAAGATATGCCCTGTGGAAAAGTTATGTTATGTTTTATGTAAAGCAAAGAAGTGTGTAGAGATTATGCACTAAAATGTGCCAAATTAAAGTGCATTCTTTGTTTAGGTGATATGACCTCAATAAAACAGAGGGTGCGCAGCCTTTTGCACACAACTGTATAGCCTATATTTGTCCTCTGATAGAAGTTAAAAACTCAATATGGGCACCATATAACCCGTGTCTCCCCAATGAGTTTTTTTGTGCGATTGTTGTGTCTTGTAGTTCATGATTGTGATGACTGGAGCACGTTGTCACATGTTACATTTATCGCACTTAGCAGATGCTTTTATCCAAAGCGACTTCCACTCGCTAACTACAGGGGACAGTCTCCCTGGAGCAACCTGGGGTTAAGGGTCTCGCTCAGGAACCCAGTGGTGGTGTGCTGATGGTAGGATTTGAACCCAGGACCTCTTGAGCCAAGTATCCTACCCACTAGGCCTCCACCACCACCACCACCCCACATGTCTGTCTCACAAGTCTCTTTGAATGCTTCTACAAGATTCTTAACCCTTAGAACTAGAGTGTATCAGTAAAATCTGATTTCAACTAAGAGAAATAGTGTAAAGCATCTAAAGCCGGTGCTCTTTCTCCTATACCCTCGTCGTTAGCTGCTCTTTCACTCGGCGCATTGCCGGCTATAGTATAGCTGGTATAGAACCTTTACACTGTATGGTGGTTCTTCACTCTCACACATCTCATTTACAAGAATGATTCTTTACAAAACCATCCACTGACAGGTTCTTTAGGTTCTCAAATTTAGGGACCGCAGGAGGGACTGACAAAAATTGTGTCTCTTTTTGCTTCCTTGTTACATATGGCCATATATAAAAAGCATAGTACCTGTTTAAAAATGGTGCAATATAATATACAATATATGGACAAAAGTATTGGGATGCATGACCACTACACCAACAGAGACTTTAATGACATTGCATTCAAATACATAGACTCTAATATAGAGTTGGTCCCCCTTTGCAGTTAGAACAGCTTCCACTCTTCTTGAAAGGCTTTCCCTGAGATTTTGGAGTTTCTGTGGGAATTTGTACTCATTCATTCTGTAGAGCATTTATGAGGTTCTTCCCTAGACTGTGTCCACAAAGTTGAAACCATGGTGTTGTCCAAAATATCTTGTAATGATGAAGCATTAAGATTGTCCTTCACTGGAAGTAAGGGGTCTAGCCCAAACCCTTAAAAAAGCAGGTGTGTCCCAGTACTTTTGTCAATATAGTGTATGTACCAACCAACCACAATTCACAGCCATCCAGTGCCTACTCAATGAGTCTATAATGTCACTGAACAGCTTTGTGTCTCTTGCTTGTCGCCACAGAGAAAGTGAGCAAAATAGAAACGGTTCTGGTGGGTGAGGGGAACATGTGAGGAGGCGAGGAGGGCTGCAGTGGCACTTATTATCCATAAACAAACGACTGCTTTAGGGAACCAAAAGTGAGTCTTGTGTGACATCGCTCCAGGGACCCTTTTTGGACTCTTTTAGTGTGAAGACTAATCTTTACAACAGCTAATGACCAGTCTGGGAATGAGTTTGTGGAACTCAACCTGTGCTGCATTTCCCTAAAGCATCCCTGCCTAATGACCATCATTATGTGGTAGAACTCAGATCAAAATGAACACTCTGTGATTATAACTGTTATGCTGCAGAGGGTTTTAGAAAACACTGTCCACGCCACTACAGTCCTTTGATTAGTAAATGTGTGGTAAATTGTGGATATTGATTGCGGCCTGTGGTGCATTCAGCAGCTTAAGCTGCAAACTTTCATTCCGCACGTGCATGAAACCCATCTACATCTTCAACGTGAGACTTTCTCTGTGTTTCCCAAAAAAACCAACTCTTTTTTTAGCATACCAGGATATTGCTCAGTTGTTATCTATGGAAAATGAATACAGGATTGATTTTATACCTTTCCTGAAGGTTTTATGAACTTCATATAGTCCCGTGTGTGTGTGTGTGTGTGTGTGTTCATATGTGTCATCACTAATGCAAAACTATAGAATTTCAGTCCGACTGCCCTTTGCCAAATGGCTGATTAAGGATCTTACAAACCTCATACTTCATTCTTGTATTGTGAAGACTGATCCTGCAAGACCCTGGGTGGGTGCCAAGACCGAGGTAAAACAAAAAAAAGAAAAAGAAAAAGAAAAAAAAGTTAAATGATTGCTAAACTCAGGTCTGTATTTCCCACCTCGAATACCAGTCCAGTTGTGCTCTGCTATAATTGAATGAAAAGTCTCAGGCTGGAGGGCAGGCCTCACCACTAGCACTGATAATGTTTCACTGACTTATGTTTCAGTGCTGTGGCAGCTCAGATGATTTATACAACGCGATCTCTGGGCACTGCCAAAAGCAGGGCTCGCTCAAATGAATGGGTTTTTATTGTGAGGTAAATAGGTTGCACCGGAGGCTACAGAGAGGTGGTCGGAGACGCTCGTACACCCACGAAGCGTAGGGTCAAGGCCGTCCTAATGAATGCTGGAAGACCCAGATGATGCCTTCAGCCTTCCAGCTAGACACCCGCAATTATTGCACCTCTTTTCGACAGAGCTTTTAAGGCATCTCGGCTTGAATTGCCCTCCTCTGTGGTGTTCCCTACACTCGCTTCTCTCTCTTCTTCCTCTTTCTTAATGAAGATTAATTGCAGAGGGGGCCAGCTCCATTTGGTAACCAAAGGCTTTCGCCACTTCGAAGTTATTTCACCGGTTCATTTGTTTCGTATTGTAAGGCAGAGATATTTGGCTGCCTTCTTTACTGCACATGACCTACACTTGTAACTCCCAATTAGTGATGGAAGCATGGCTGTTTTTTGTATTGTTTAATTGATTTCTTTATTTCTTCTTCCAATCTATGATAAGCATGTTTATGATGTATTTCTGGAATCTTATCAAAGACTGTGTGTTACCTGCTAAAACTGTATGATCTGCATCCCTTAGTACTGCAGCCAGCGTTTTATATCTGCTTTTAAAGACAACAAGAAGAAGTCAGCTGTCTATTTATAAGCCATGTCTCAAAAGATGCATGAATGATTCAATTTCCAGTCTTTTTCAAAAAGCGATAAGCTCAACCGCCTTTGATGTATCAATTACAACGAAAGCACTGTTTGTGGACCTACAAGCAAATTGTGGGAAATGATCCTACAGCTCAAAAATTCATTCGCAGGATAGCGGTTGCTACGAAATTCTGGTAGATACAACGGCACCTAATTCCTCGCCTAATTCTGGGTCTTAGCCACTAATTACCCCAAAAGCCCCGATCTGTTGTGGAAACTGTGGATCAATCTAGCATGTTATGTCCATGACCCCTCCTTCCCCCTTGATACCCCGCCCCCCTCTCTCTCTCTCCCCTTTCTCCTCCCCCCCCCCTTCCCTCCTTTCTCCTTCCTCTGTGGCTTTTCAGATGGCTTGCACATTTTTTTTTTTACCTTCATTTTCTTTTCTATTCTTTTTTTATGCCCCTTTTTCTCCTGGGGAGGGGAAGGAGGGAGGGGGTGGAGGCTAAATAATTAACATCCTGTTAAAAAAAAAAGAAAGAAAAAAAAAGCCAATGTGAGTTGATTTGCATGTGTTGCTATGTGTCTTAGCTGTGCTGTCGAACTCAATTAATGCTCCCAACTCACCACTGATAAACCGTTTTTTTGCATTGTTCTTTGATTTAAAGTAATCCAAAAGAGCACTAGCCGAGTTATACATATACATATACATATATTTTTATATACATTTATATAAAAAAGTTATCCATGTGTGATCTTTGTTCATGTAGTTATGTATTGCAAACTGCGCCACTTACCATTACCAACTGCCAGAATTGTTATAAGCTCTTTTATTTTATTTATTTTTTTTCTCTCTCTCTCTCTGAAGAATCTTGTATTAAGCCTAGTTTTCATGAACCTTTATTCTGTCTCTAGAATTTGGAATGATCGGAGAGCATACTGTAAAAAGCCAACGGCCAAGATCAGTTCATGACACAAAGGGCCAACAGGAGCGAGATGAGTCTGCTAAATTTATGGCACAAACTGGTAATACAATAGTTATGTTTCTTTCCTTTATTATGTTAACTAAACTTAATTTCATCTAAGTCACTTTGCATGCTCTCTCTCTTATACTGCACCTTTTAAGTGAAAGATGCTTCTGTCATATTGGGTTATTCTCTTTTTATTTTGTTCCTCTTCGTTATTGCCAGAGACAACTAAAAGCCCGGTTGAGGGTTAGAATAAGTAGTCCAACTGGGTTCTTTCTTTTTTTTTTTTTAATCTTCATTAGAAAATAAACACTTTGCATATTCCTTTTTTCACTAGAAGGTGTAGGTGAATTCCTGTCCGCATGCTAGTGAAATGTCTAATCTTCTTTTCCCCTAATAACAAATATAACAATAGTGTGCCAAGGTATTTCTATACAGTATAACTTCTCTTTATTTTCCTTCACTCTTTGATTTAATAATCCCACCCCCCCCCCCCATTTTTTTGTTTTTGCATGCGCAGTGTTTGGAATATGTCGGCCTATCTTGGGGAGGGGAAGGTCCAGAGCCATGTGTGTTTATGTTTTCTTTGTTTTTCCTCCTATTATTTTTTGTTCTTTTTTTTGTGTGTGTGTGTCGGAGGAATACGTGTCGCTCATACTCATTTAAGTTGCAAACCTCTTTGCAAACCAAAACCCTTAACGGTGATTATTATTTTCTTCCTCATCCTAATCCACCTTGTTCTTTTCAAAAAAATTTTTGCATTCACAAAAACATCCTTCATGATGCTTTTAGTTGGACCATTCCGTTGTTGCATCGCTTCATTAAAAAAAAAAAAAAAAATTGATCCACTTTTCAACCCAATTTATGATCGGCCCAGTAATGCTTTGATCATTAATACGAAATAAACAAAGCAAAAAATCAGTGTGCACTGAACATCTGGATGTGTCCAGAGCACCGGAAATCACAAAAAAGAATAATTTTAAAGGATTTATTAAATTACATCTCCAGAATTTTAAAGCACCAGAATGTTTTAAATCTACAAAAAAGAAAAGGATGAAGGAATAGATTCATCAAAGGCTTGTCGAAGCAACTCTTGCTTTGAGACAAGACCTTGAGATGTTTGTTCCAGTATTTCTGTACCTATATTCAGCATTACATGGCAATTAGATGAATCAACAATTTACTCCAAAGTTTTATATATAAGGTATGTTGTACTGGATTGAATATCCAAATGCTCTTTGCATTTGGTATGGCCATGCAGTTGCTTATTGGGAATTACATTGAAAAAAAAAAATCAGATATACACTATACGTTACTATAGTGAGGGTTTAGATTACGTTATTCTTTTCTTTGTCTGATACATATTATTATATATCAGCTAAGAAAACAATCAAGCAGGTTTTAGATGTGGATTTCAGGAAATGTCATGTTTGGCATTGGTAATGCTCCATTGGGACGCATTTTCCATTCATTTGAGCTTCAAACTATGCTAGTCAAATGTAAAAAGCAACATAAAGTGGACCCTTTTGGTAGTATATTTTGATTGTTGGTCTTTGTTATTCAATCTAAGTGAAGTGAACGCTAGGATAGCAGCCACTAAATTGCTGTGATCTGCTGAATACGAAGGAGATTCTAGTTCTTCTAGTTTTTTTTCTCAGTCCTGGGTCAAAAGTAATTTATTCAAGTATTCAAGCGTCTCTGAAGTTCAGGGCCCCTGAGGCCCCCTGTCTTTGCACTCAGGTAAAATCGAATCTAGTCGAGTCTCGGCCTATAGTGTTTTTGCAGTGAAAGCTGTAGCCAGTTGCAAACTAACACTCATCACAGGTCATTCTCTAACTTTTAGAAGCCATGTCGCATGCACCCTACATGTTTTTTTACCATGTTTTTACACTTTCTTTCCTAGTATTGGTTCTGTTGACGTTTCTATTGATTTGTTTTATTGATTTCTTTTAGTTGGTTTCATCAAGTTGTCTGCATGCCTTACTTTGAAAGACTAAGATGAAGTTTAGGCCCAGTGCGCCTTAAATCTGAACTCAAGCACCAGTAGTATTCTGGTGTCTGAAGTTACATGGTGGCCACACTTACGACACAATATTGGGATCTTGCATCGAATGGAAAGCAATTCAGATATGTTGTTGCAACAAAACCTCAGATTTCTAAAAGGACAAGTCAAAATCATCCTCTAATGTTTGTAGGATATAATAAGGTTTTGCTCTACGTCATTTTATACCATTTTAGTTAGTCCAACCGCCATTAGTTAATTACAGACAAATAATAATTTAAGGTTTTGTTACGGCAGCAACTGTTAGTATAGGTGTACATTTTGCTAGTATATTTTGCAAGATGGGACAGACTATTCGCTACCCTGAATAGTAGCTTTTGGCTACATTAGCAATCCTCAAATTTGCATAAAAGCATCTGAGAAATGAATATAATGTAATATAATGTAATGTAAAAGAACAGACATATTTTTAATTTCATTCATGCAGGATCCCAAAATCTGGAGAAACTGAACTAGCATACAGTGCTAAAATGCTAACGTAGCATGCCCCATGTGGCCTCTCGTGTAACTTCGCTAGGCCCCACCTGCTCCTACTGGCCCCACCCCCCCCTGGGCTGTCGTGTGACCTTGTTGCTGCTTTTAACTGGTGTCACCCTTCTCCTACACAGGTGACCCAGGTGCTGAGGAGTGGTCCCAGTGGAGCTCTTGCTCAGTTACATGCGGTCAAGGGTCGCAGGTGCGAACAAGAACATGTGTCTCACCTTACGGAACACACTGCAGCGGCCCTTTAAGAGAATCAAGGGTTTGCAATAACACTGCCCCCTGTCCAGGTAGTGTTAGCCGCAGATGCACGAAATGTCACTTACTGTCTTTTACATATATATGTATATATTCAATCTTATATATATAATATATAATATATATACATATATTAAATGTATTATATGTATTCACACATCTATATATCAGTATCATCACTTATGCTAGATAATGGTTTTGTTGTTCTTTAAATTCTGTTGTCATGTGATACTATTATTATTATTATTATTACTATTATTATTATTATTATTATTATTATTATTATTATTATTATTATTATTACTATTATAGCCATTCTTTGTTCTACGTTGTGAGATGGGATTCACGTTTTTCATTTGGTTATATCATTTCACTGTATTTTGTCATGTTTTATGTTTTATGTCTGCCAGTCGACGTTAAGCCATTCACACTGCTTTCATCTGCCACTCCTTTAACTGAACTGTTGTGGGAATGTATGAGGTATCTGTAGATAAACAAGATCATGAACCGAATGTAAGGAATAAGGAGCAAGATATCACTTCTGACTCTTAGTTTTGGCTCTTGTGAAGTTGAAAGTGTTAAAGAAGAAACAAAACAAAAATGGATTTACAGTTTGGCTAATTGAATTATTTTCTTGTGTTTGAATGAAATGAGTTTATTAGATTAGAATTACATTAAGAGTTAGAATTTAGTTCAGTAAAATAAATTCCAATTAAGCTAATACCTTAAAATTGCCTTGCCAAAAAGATTTTTGGTACCACAGCATAATAAGATTAGCCTTATAAAAATTATTTATAATCAGGTTGTTAATTAGGCTGCACACAGTTATAAATAATTAATAAGCAGTTATTAGCAAGCTGTAACAGTTGCTGTATACTGATGCAGGCTCACTATTTGGTGTCTCAATGGTAGTAGCATGTTAACAAATACCTGATGAATTTCAATTTAACACTCTGCCACTGGCAAGATCTCGTCAAATAGTGAACCTGCATCAACATATGACAACTGTTATGACTTGTTTATAACTGCTTAGTAATTATTTAGAAACAGTCTACAACAAAATTGACCTGATTATAAATCATTTATAAACCCTTTAGAAGGGTAATCTTATTGTAGACAGTCCAAGCCTTGACAGTCCAAGCCTTGTTTTACTCAGATCCAGTCTTTTTTTAACATAATCACATTAATGTGGGTTAGTAACTCATGTCTTAATTTCTTGTTTGGGAACTGGCCAGAATTCTCAAGTCCTAATCAGTAACGTCACATAAACGAACTACGTGCGTCATGAATGTCAAATCCCAAATCCAAATCTCAAATGAATGCCAGATCCCAAATCCATATCCACTCCTTACTAAACTCAACGATAAATTGGGTTGTACACCCAAATAGTGTGGTGCACTTACTGATAAGGAACACTTACTGATTCCCAAATGGCTTGTTCTTACACATATATTGCACTGCTTGGGTGTATAAGTTAGAGCAGTAGAGAGCTGTTTGAGATCCTGCCTGTCTAAGTAGCAGCAAAAGCCACAACGAAGATAATTTGTTCTAAACAGCTCTCTACTTTTCACATACACTGGTTCCTAATATATATATATCTAATGTTCAGTTTTGTTCAGTTTTGCAGGTTTACTCTTTTACAGGTGCAAGTATTGAACTGAAGAGTTTTGCCTGAGTTTTTAAGAACTGCTGACAATATTTTTCCTAATTTCCAAATTAAAATATCATTTTTAAGGAAATGACAAAACATCTAAATAAGAGAAATGATGCAGCGTTTACAGAACTTCAGTAATTCAAAGAAAACAAATCTCTTGTTCAAAATGGCAATAATTACCTTTGCCAAACTTCTAGTAGTGTTGTACCATCCAACTGGTCACATTGTGAGAGGAGAGTGTTGATTACAGCAGTGTTTTATACTTTTCCTCATTAAATAAGATGTGATTCAGGTGATCAGTACCTCATAAAGCAGAATGAGGTGCTTGTGTAGGAATTTAACAGACACTGGCATGGAATGGTTATCATACTCATAGAGATGCTGATTTAAAAATAACTTGTAGTGGTCTCTAATTTTTTCCAGAGCTGTATATACATATGGATTCCAATTTGAGTGCACATGGACAGAAACTGGATAAGTGCTTGTTTTAAGACTACATCTGAACATCAGATATGTGTTCACTCAGCACTTTAAACATCAGATCATATAAATGCCACATCAACCTGGTAAAGTGAACATAGCCAATGAACAATAATAATAAAATGATAATAATAAAATGTTTCTGAAATTGCATTTCCTTGACTGGGTCAAAGGAAGACATTTTTTTTTATTTTATTTTATTTTTATTAAAATTCCTATAGCCTGACGTTTTTGTCACTCGCTTTGCTTGGCATGATCCACATTAAAATGTGGGAATGACGTGTGCTGCCGGTGTCTGATTTTTTTCCTTTTGGCCTTTTGAAGGACGTCTACGGAATGATTTTCAGAAACAGTACGTCTTCAAAGTTCAGCACAGATCAGCTCTGTGGTCGTACAGTAATGTGGAGTGACTGGGCCAGTTCAGGCAGGTTGAAATGGCTGCACTGATTCCCCACCCTTAGCGCTTAATGCAATGAAACTATGACCATGGCTCTAGGTGCCACTGTAAATATAGACCAGGAACAGGAACATATTGAGCTGCTCAAATAAAACCATCCCTTTTCCCTCTGGTACAGTCTAATGGAGGCGGCCCAGAGCTTTTTTCCATCTTCATATAAGGAGGTAATGTGCCATTAAATCATGAAAAGTCAGGGACCTGGTATTGACCGATATTGAGATCTCGCAGGTTATTGAGAATTCTCCCGATAGAACACCAACATTTAGTGACTGGATTTTTATTGCTTTGTATTGCATTACATTTGTATTGAAAATATTTATTTTACAGAGACTGAGAACAGGATCATGACTCTATGAAAATGAATGTGAGGAATAAGAAGCAAGATGTTATTTCTAGTTTTGGCTCCTGTGCAAAATTAAGGAAGAAACACCACCAATAAAAACTCACAGTTTGTAGCTAAACCTTGTTTATTTTTAAGGTTTGGCTTGTTTACTTTCTATGTGCGTGTTAATACCTTACTACACTGACATGTATGACCAAACCCTTAGTTATCAAGAGTTATTACTTGTGTTTTGCTATATTGTTCGAATGAAATAAATTCATTCGATGAGAATTACACCCTGTACTGACTTCAGGAAATGACAAAAGTGTGAAAATGTAAAGGGTGAGTTTAGCAAAATTAGCTTTTATGATTCCAGTCATAATAAAAAAGAATCTGGTCTACTTATAAGAACAAATATGGCATCAATTAATAGCCTAAAGTCAGCACCCACTCACTAGTACAGGCTGAACTGGCAAATCTGAACACAAATAACCAGTTAGGTTTCTAAGCACAACTAAACAAACCTATAAAATATACTGGGAAGCTCTGCCCCCTACAGGAGAGTAAGACTTTATAAGTTTCTGCTGTTTATTTGCTACCGACTGATGCCACAGCCATCTGTGGCTGGGAGCTCAAGAGAGCATAATTATCCTCTATGGGTGGGTCGAGTGGTCTCTGTCTCCACTCATCAGTCAACATAATTCTTGCCAGTGTGGTTGGCTGTTAACTGACTTAATAGAATTGGCAATTAGCATTCCCCTCTCATCGTATTGAGCTGCCCATTGATGCTGCATTAGTGGAAGCTTGGTAGCATTGTGGGGTTCTACCAGGGGACGCCTAACTAGCAGCTGGAATCGGCAGGCTGGATTGAATACGTTTAATCGTCATTCCTGAGGAAATGTCATTGCCTGGTCTGGCTATTTCTTCCAAATACCAGATCACAAATATACCTGATTCCTTTTTTTGGACCAGGACAAATCAACTGAAATTGCATTTTTTGGACCAGGTCCAGGAATGAATTTGCACTTTGCTTTTTAATAAAATCCCTGCACGTGCAATTGCAGACACTGATCCAAAATGTAGTGTCTGAATAGGGTGTGCCATCAGGATCTGAATTCCTAAAACACTTCCAGACTTAACCGTATAACACAGTTTGCATAAACAGATGAAAAACAAACTATTAACTAATCAACAGAAACCAACTAAACTGATGCTGCTCCCCCAGCCAGACAGTGTTTATATTAAGATTTCCTTTTCTGTTTATTTGAATGTGACAGTTTAGAGCTAACAGCCATATGTAACAGTTAACAGTTGGCCCCTTACAGTCTTATCCATCAGTAAGCCACTGTTTATCTTCAGAATCAGAAAACTTTACTAATCCCAGAAATTGCTTATGTTACGACTGCACACAGACACACAAAAACAAGTAAAATAGAACATTTATACACAAAAGCAAATTAAAAATCTGCTGAAAAGAATCAAAATGAAAAAACTATGCTGCATGCACAAATGTTAGAGTGTTAATACTGTCGATAACCTTTGCTGACAGTTTAATATTTGACTATGTAAAGTAACACTGACATTAATGGTTTATCATGGAGTTTTCTCAATATCATTACTGTAAATGAAACATTCATATCAAGTGCCGTAGCGCAATCAACACTAGAAAACATCTCTCAGGGATAGATTGTATGCCAGGTGCATCCACACGCTGCCCCATGTGCCCTGCGCCAATGCAATTCAAGTTTTTGAACCTCTGCCAGTCTAAACAGTAGGTAATAATGAAATTTTCACTGGAGATTAACTAAACTCATCTCAAGTTCCACTGTAATTGAAAGCACTCGTCCCTATGCTGTATGGCAGGGTGAAAGGAAGTGGGCGTTCAGAGTACTTATTGTTTCTGGAAAAACATGCCACTGATGCAGAGGGAACGTCTCAGAATCTCATTTAAATCTCACATTCTCAACTTAAACCGGAACGTCAGAGGTCCAGGGAATCGTCCAGTCATGTGTAACTATGGAAGAGGGCTGATTGGCCACTCCCTCCTCCACTGATCCCTCATTGGGCCAAAAAGACTCTGGGCACCCACCATGTAGGTTTTCCCATCCTGTCTTTTTTTTGTTGTTGCGAGTGCGGAGGGAGTTTGCTTTTAATTAAGATGTGTTTGAGCAGGACTCAAGCTTTCAGTATGTAATTAGAGTTTGAGAGAGAGAGAGGAGCTCGATCGTTGGAAGTGAGGAAGGCGCGCCAGGCCAACGGCCTTGACACTTATGACCAGATTAAGTTTCACTCATGGAGAGTGAACACACATCTAAGCACATTTCATGCCAGGTTCATCTGGCATGCGACATGCTTTATTAGCATTAGTGCTGTGAAGACTAGAGCAGGGCGTAAGAAATAACACACAAAAAACAAAACAGCAGCTTCCAATGCAACCCTGGAAAAAAATAACAGACCACTGCAATGTATTTTGAAATCAGCATCTCTATGAGTGTGACAACCATTCCGTGCCAGTGTCTGTTAAATTCCTACACAAGCACCTCATTCTGCTTTATGAGGTTCTGATTAGTGATCACCTGAATCACATCTTATTTAATGAGGAAAAGTATAAAAACACTGTTGTGATCAACACTCTCCTCTCACAATGAGACCAGTTGGATGGTAAAACGCTACTAGAAGTTTGTCAAAGGTAATTATTGCCATTTGGTTTAAGAGTGAACGAGAGATTAGTTTTCTTTGAATTATTCAAGTTCTGTAAATACTGCATTTTATCTTGTTTTGATGTTTTGTCATTTCCTTTAAAAGTATGGTTTAAAGAACAATATTTTTATTTGGAAATGAGGAGAAATCTTGTCAGCAGTTCTTACAAATTAAGGCAAGGCTGTTCTGTTCAATACTTGCACCTATAAAAGATAAAACCTGAACATTTTTGCAGTGGTCTCTTTATGTTTTCCAGAGCTGTGTATAGCTGTGTGCAATAAATTGGTCAAAAGTCATGTCCTGCACACACTTTTAATGCATAATTATTTTTATTCACCGAATTCAAAATTTTAGATATATTGGCCTGTGCGAAATGTATGGATCACATTTTTTGTTTATATACTCTATATGGGCAAAGGTAATCTTGAGGAAAGCCTTCCAAGAAGAGTGGAAGCTGTTATAGCTGTAAAGTCTATGGATTTGAATGCAATGTCATTAATGTCCATGTTGGTGGAATGGTCAAGTGTCCCAATACTTTTGTCCATGTAGTGTATGTTAAACCTTTACACAGATGTACATGAAGACAATGGGTGAGGTTCCCAAACAAGGATTATAAGGCGGTTTGGGAAACTGACCCAAACATTTTGGACAAACCTGATTAAATGTATTATAATTTTCATAATCATATTGTTTCTCATTTTCAAGGTTTCTGCCTAAATGCTTGAAATCTACAATACCGTGTGTGTTAGTTTACAGTTTTTAGCGTCATTCTTTGAGGTGGAAAATAGTGAAGATAAGGAAAGGCCTTTTTTTTTTAGTAGATATGTCCAACCTTTTTCACTGGTAGCAAATTTGTACACATACTTTTAAATGGAAAAGATGCTTTTTTGAGTATTTTTTTTTCCAGAGCAGCAGTATTATAAACCTGGTCAGTGATCTGAAGCTGAATTTCAAACCTAAGACATTTACTGTATCATTTCCCTAAGTTCTGAATGAATAACCTTTTGTACTTATTGCTGTCTATGAAATACCAGTTCAAACATTCCTAATCAGACCTTAGCAGATCGCTTGTGAAAAAATTGGAATAATTTAAAAATCCAAAATCAGCTGACACGTAGAAAGTAACCTGTGAAGTCTAACGCAAGTACAACTGGTGAAAGATAAGGTAACTTTAACAGCCCTTTGTGTGTGAATGGGTGTGGGATCCCCATTTGTGTGCATAAATGTTGGCATCCTTGGTTAAATTTTAACCCAGATTTCATAAGTGGAGACAAGTACACACTTCTGTCCATTGAACAATTACTGTTTATTCTGTTACTGAACAGTTACTGTTTATTTGCTAAACTGAATGTATATTGGAGATAAAACATAAAAAGGCCTGGGCATATGTTATGGCGAATGTTTATTTTATGTTTTTTTCCAGTACATCAGATGCAGCAAATATATGGAAATTTGACAAAAGATTACTTTGTATATATCTACTCTCTCTCTATATATACATGGTGACACAGAAAAATGGGAACTTATGGCAAACAAATAAAAATAGAAAACATTTTTATTGCGAAAGCACGCTGTCTACCGTTCCACTCCTCCATTATTACTG
>JBBPCX010000088.1:3693767-3720311 GCA_037974365.1 Hydrocynus forskahlii | reverse complement strand
GTGTGTGTGTGTGTGTGTGTGTGTGTGTATGTGTGTGTGTGTGTGTGTGTGTGTGTGTGTGTATGTGTGTGTGTATGGCTGTAAGTGAATGTATGAAAATCGAATTGTATTAGAGTACAGGTGAGTGGTTCTGTGTGGAAGTGTGTCAGTGTGCGGATGGGAGTGTGTGGACGAGTGAGTGGGCGTGTGAGGGGATGTCTTAACTGCTCTCCTTTGTTGGCAGTGCATGGTGTGTGGGAGGAGTGGTCTCCGTGGAGTTTGTGCTCTTTCACCTGTGGCCGGGGTCACCGCACCCGCACCCGTGCGTGTACCCCACCGCAGCACGGCGGCAGAGCCTGCGACGGCCCGGAGACCCAGAGCAAACTCTGCAACATCGCTCTCTGCCCAGGTCAGTTCAACCACTCTCACTATTCTCATTTACATACTGTGTTACAATATGCCAAACGTTTGTATATTGTAATGAATAACTTACACTGTAGTGAATATCTTCATCAATTGATCTATCTTAACAAGTTATTAGCATCATTTCAATTATGTAATGCGTATGTAATGCCTCTAAGAATTAGAACTGAATATTCTATGAAAGTGTAAAAGATTAGTTTTGTTCATAGTCAAATTAGCCTCTTAAACATCTGCTACTTTACTCAGAAAATGTAAAAAAAAAAAAAAAAAAAAGTCCAAAATTTTACATTTTTATTTATAGCATGACTTATTATTTGTTGAAAGGTTAATTTTAATGTTGATATATATATATATTTTAAGCCACAGACAATATAGCTTTCTTGCTATTAATATTGTTAAAATATGTTTTATAATTTTACATTGCAAGGTCATGGTGTGTTTGGAAAGTTCTTTGTGAATTTCCATGTTCATTACAAGGATGCTGCACAAAGCCATGAATACAGATGTTACCAAGGTTGTAACATCACGTGCGAGCCCTTATTCTGATACCACATGAACACAGCAGACCAAGCAGAGCATCTAAGGTGTTATCTTTTTTATACAACTCCCATTGGGGAAACCAAAGACATGATGCCCATTAGGGCTTAAAAAAGGATTCCAGGAACAAATAAGGCTGTCATACCGTTATAAAAAGTGTCTTCAACCACAAACACATTATTGCTATTGAAAAATGATGTAAAAATAAAGATATATTGTGATATATTTATTAAATAATCGGGATATTACATTATATTATTGTCATGATATAAGGTCAGATATAAGGTCAGCCATGATATAAGATCAGGTGCTATTTACTTGCATGGCAGTTCAAAAGCAATTCAAATGCAAGAATAAACAGTAGTGCCTGGTTTCAGCAGTTCTGAAGTGAGTCTGTTTCACGGCGAACAATGTCACTGGTGCTTCAGTAAAGACAGACAATTGGTAGCTATGATTTGGTGCTGTTTTCTTTTTACACTTTACATGTTTTGTGAGCTGATGAAGACCATCATCAGATTCAAGATTCTTTATTTGTCACATGCATAGTTATACAAAGTACATTACACAGTGAAATGTATCCTGAACCGCTGTGCAATGGCTGTGCAAATATTATAAAACAAGTACAATTTTAAATGAAACACAAAAAAAATCTAAAACACAAATAAAAACACAATATTTTAAAAAAGGAAAACAGCTTAAACAAGAAGCAACACAATTTAGAGGGAAAAAAGTAAATAAATAAAGTATTTAGTAGTCCTCAAATGAATGTCATCGAATCATAATTACCAGGCATTTAGATTCGTATGCAAAGGCTTGAACATATGTGGTCAGATTACATTTGACATTTTGATTTTCTAAGTGGAATTCTCTAACAACCGGGAACAACTTTGAATATGGCATTTTTCTGCCTATTTTAACGCACAATTTTTTTGCCGAACTTAATACATGCTCCACGTGCTAACCCTAACCCTAACCCTAACCCTAACTGTGTGTGTTCTCTGTAGAGAATGTACACTTATTTTCAGTTAGAAAATCAACAAAACATAATTGGAGCAGGGGTGCCCAAACATCTGCATTCAGCTGTGTATCTGCAGGAATGGAGCTGTGGTAACATGAACTCCCTGCAATTAAATACGACCCTGCAGAACAGTGGAGGCCAGACAGACACGCTGCTGTTTGGCTTTTCATTAGTAAAAGTAAATTTACCTTTAACCTTGCTTTGTCTGCTAGTTCAACTCAGAAACTCATGAGTTGACGAGGGCCGTCCGAATCCATTGCCCGTCCTGTTCACTCGCGGTCTTCCCCTCCGCCCCTCCACCTTCTGCCTTCCCGATGGACCGCTCTCATCCGAATCTAATCCCGCCACACTCCCCCAAGCTCCTTGGCCTCTCTCACTTGTCTGCTAACCGTAATCAATTCTGCTGTAAATTGAAGACTACTCCGCTCATTTTGGATGCGGTGGAAAGCCGCCGTCCTCCGAGAATGATTTGGCGGAATTAGGGCCGTCATGGGCGCCCCTCAACGTTTGATCTATCCTCCGCCACTCTTAAACCCCTTAAAGAATCAAAGCCCATCTCCCATTGAGGTGCCACTCGGGAGCCGGCAACAGCATTACATCCAGCTGCCTCTGGCTTCGACATTACAGGATCAATTACGGAACGCTTTATTGGGCGAGCTGGAGGGGCGCGGACGCAGGCGGCAAGTTTTAACAGTTGTGCATTCGCGGGCCGCGCTTAAAGGATGGCGTTACGGAGTCTGGGCTGAAGTGAAAATCACTTAGCAGCAATTGCCCATGAATGGTAAGCAGATTAGCGATGATGAGTTTCCTCGCACTGCAAATGTTTGGCTTCTCCGGGGTAACTGACAGATTGCGCTCCGTCCGAGCACAGACTGCTTTGTTTGTCTCCTTAAAAGCCTCGGCCCATTCAGAACGGAAAAAAAAGGAAACGCGCCAGGCAATTAGCAGCCCTTTCTCCCCGCAGCGTCTCCCCCCCCCCCTCTCTGAAACGTCGCCTCATCCAGTGCACATTTCTGTTGCCAAACACCGGTTCGAATATGTTTGCATCCAGGCACTTTTGAGTTGACCCCAGGGATTTCATCAATGAAGTGTGATCACAGCTGAAACGGTCATCAGTAACACGTAGCGACGGAGTGAAAAAGAGATACATGGACTGCTTCCCCTTCCCCATTTTAGGCCTCCAGTATTGGCGTGTTGTATGGCCCATTAGCTTTCTTCTGTGAAGTTAGATCATCCGATGCGAAAGACTTTTTCTTGGTTAAAATGTAACTATTTGGAAAATACACTTGACCCAACAATGCTCCACCCACAAAAGCATTCTTTTCTGCTCTTTTTTTACCCTGATAGGTCATTTTCTTGATCATATTGGCCCTTAGAACCGGCCCTTAGTAAATTAGTAAAATCTGATTTTAACAAACATAAACGGTGTAAAACTAAAACTAGTGTCTGCGTTGTTACACTCTCGCTGTTTGCTGCACTTATGGGCACATGGGATAAGTTCAGGTATACTGCTGTGGTGAATGTGATTTTGTATCAGAATCTAATACATCATACTCCATTCGGTTCTGAAGCCAAATTTTAAAATTTGGACAGTATATACTATATTCCAGATGAACCTATCTATGCCACAGATTAATAAAACTTGCGACTGTCACCGTATCAATATAAGTGCATTTAGAGAATACTCCTGTTTTTCAACCCAATTATCATACTTTGAATGGGGCCAAATGATGGAGGCCAACTAATGGCACTTTTCAACTGGTACAAGGTACTGTGTGGTACCGTGATCAAATGTTTTTCCATTACAATTAAAGCGACCCATACCCGAGCCGTACCCATGCTGATCGATGTGAGTCGCAGCTGAGCCGACTGCATCACTGCTTTCTGATTGGTCAAAATTTCATCACAACATGGAAATAGTCCACTGTTTTGTTTTTTTTTTGCTCTCTGCACCAAACTAACAGCTGGGAAGTTGATGAAGTACAAGCTCTACTGTCTGTTTGGGCTGAAGAAAAATTTCAGTGGGAGCTTCCTGTGACACTAAGAATGCAGAGCATAAAATTAAAAACTAAAACAAGGCTATAAATAATGAAAGACCACAAAATCAAAAGCGGTTCTGACAGATAAACTTTTCACTGGTTCGACTCCATGGACGTGGTTCTGGGACGAGCGACCATAAGCTGTGTGGAGAGAATTGAACTGCTGATGCGTCAGGAACACTGTTACTGGACTGAGATACAAGTTCAGTACCGTCACAGAACAGTTTAGATACAGCACGGTTCTTGTATGCCTCTGGAAAAGTGCCTTAACTGTCCTTATTTTGTTTTCTCTCCTTTTTCACATTTCCGCTGCAGTGGATGGACAGTGGCAGGAGTGGAGTGCATGGAGTGACTGCTCGGTGACCTGTGCTAACGGGACGCAGCAGAGGAAGAGGCAGTGCTCAGCCGCCGCTCACGGAGGTTCAGAGTGTCGCGGTCACTGGGCCGAGAGTCGCGAGTGCCACAATCCGGAATGCACAGGTAAAGCTACTTACCAGCATCTTTCCCTGCGGTTCACCTACAGTATGACAGGTTCATGCACCAAAAACACTCATCATTCATTTTCTTCATGCATATTTTCAAATCTCTCTTAAACCCTTAGAACAAAACTGACTGTTTTTGTTACTGTGCCTTTAAGACTCTGCTCTGCTCTGTTGTGTGCCCCATTCAAAGAACAGTTCAGACTGAAACAAGATTAACGGGTGGGCTCCATCTGCCGTAGGTTAAATATATGTTATAGTGGTTAAATGTGAATGCACCAGTCTTTATGACATCACAAAAACAATCATTTGCACTGTGTTTAAAGGTTAATCTTCATACATGGACTCAATTGACTAGAGATTAAGCAGTCTGGTTTGACAATTGAGCAGTGTTTACTTACTACGTCTTATTTATTTAAGTTGTGCTTTAAACAAGATGGGACATTTAACACAGCGTCTAGGATGTTTCATGCTATTACCAAAAAAAAGCAGCCACTTAGAGCTCCCAACTCGGTCATGATATGGGCAGAATTTTTCTTTGCATTTATTTCATTTTATTTTTGTTTGTTATATTGCTTGATTGTAGTGGTTGGTTAGGGTAGTGGATCACATCGCTGCATTCCAAGCTGACGACTGGGGTTCAATTTTTACCCATGGGTGTCACATGACACTACACTGGTTAGAGTCCTTGATATGACTACGTTCGCTCATATCTGTGATATGCATAAATTGTAAGACGAAAGCGTCTGGAAAAATATTTAATGTAATAAACTTTTTTTCCTGATTAGAATGAATATTCTAATTACTATTCTAATTCAATATTTATTCTTTTATTCTTTTAAAGGGTAAGTGGGTGCTGCATACGGTGTTGCACATTCTAAAATGTTCAGAAATGACCTTGTGTTGCATTTATGCACTTTCATGAACATAATATAATTAGTTAGAGAAAACCAAAGCCTAAATTGAAAGCATTTAAGGTAAAGGGGCAGACGTCCTTATCCAGAACGACTTACAGTCATTACAGGGGGTCCTCTGGTTACAACAGTCTCTACATATGACATTTCGAGTTTACGACGCTCACTCCCACTCCCACTCGACTTACACCGTTAGCCTCGTACTACGTGGGTGAACTAGTTTGGTTGCGCGCGGCAGAAGAATGAGCAGTAACATGGCGTATGAGTGAAGGTAGTTTTCCTTTTTCCATGGCTCAGTTGTGTTTTTATGATTTTACAACTGTGTTAGGCTCGGTAAGTGACTTAGACTAGGGTGTGTTTTGACTTACACTGAAATTCAGGTTACAGCAGTGTTGAAGGAACGGATCTCTGGCGTAACTCAAGCCCACCTGGAGCAACTGAGGGTTAAGTGTGTTGTTCAAGGACACAATGGTAGAAAGTGTGGGGGGGGTTGGACGGTTGAACCTGCAACTTTGTGGTCATCGGGTTCACAGGCAAGTGTTTCACCCACCAGGCCACTACCACCCCACCTATGTAGTTACTGTATTGTGTAGTCGATGTATTGCAGCGTGTTCAGATTTTTAACAAAAATAAGCTCTATTTACACATCCAGAATGCTCTTTTGACCAGGCACAAAATTGGCTGAAACAGTGATAACAAAAGGCGTTTTGTTAATGGCAATGCACATTAAGGTGTAAGGTATTCAGTGAGCCCACAAAGGCCACTGCAGTTCATCATACACATTATACAGCAGCACAGACTGAGAGAAGTATCATTATATCATGAAACCATTTTATCTTGGCTATAGCATTCGTAGGCTCTTAAAATAAATTATGTCTATAGGATGTAAAAAGCTTTACTTGATAATGGCAGTAATAACGTATTATTCCTACCTGATAAGTCACATGACCAGCAAACAATGAGCTAGTCATTTCTAGATTATGCTAAATGATAAGTATGTAACAAGCATGTGCAAGCACCCTTATAACACGAGCAGCACAGATCCTGCCGGAAGCACAACAAATGGTAAATCGTCATATGGCCCAACATCTTATTTTATAGAAGTTCCCCCAGTTTGTGTTGATGTTTGAGGGGTCAGACGTCATGCTGAGCTTTGTTTGGTGTTCCTGTGTCACGCAGAACCAAAGTTATTGTAGTTTAATAAACATGTAATAATAATAATAATAACCATTGCTGGTGTTTTAAAAATGGCGTCGCATGCAAATGAACAAATTTGTTTTATTTTAGATCTTAGAAACACACAGAAAAACTTTCTGGATAGTCTCCGCCCACAAGTGGGTGGGGAAAACCAGCAGAGGGCGGGGCTCCGGAGAGGGGCCGACAGAAAGAGCAACAAATGGCGAGTGTGTAGGAGAACAAGCACCGGTTTTCGACTGATTTGCACTGTTTATATTTACTGAAATCAGATTTTACTAATACACTCTGAGTTCTAAGGATTAAAGTTCCTAGCAAACCAACACGATTTTTTTTCCCAAATTTGCTTATACTTGCAGTTTTGTTCTGTTAAACATGCAATTAATTTACTTCACTCCAAAGACATTCCACACTCAACATGTTCCATGTTCCACTGCTCACAAGTCAAACACGTTTAAACATTTAATTCAATTTTAGACAGTAAGATATTCCTGCAGCTCATGATCATGGTCTTATGATCTACTGTCGAAAAAGCCTTTTGTTCAAGCTTTTTGTTCTTTTTTTTTAATTTATTTCTAAAATGTGGTGATACATATGAGTTAAACCTGACAATGCCTTTGGATATTGTGATGCACTGAATTTGTGCGTTTAGTCACTAAGTCACTAAATAACAGCTCTCGCTTCTCTGTAATGGGTTTCAGGTTGTATTTACCTGGGCTATAGTGTAGATTTCTGCTTGGCACTGGACTAAACACTGACCTGAAACCTGTCATAGCTGAATTTAATAACTTTGTAGGAGTGTGGGAGTCAACCTTAATAGCATTAATAGGAGTTTAATAACTTACAAGGAATGCAAGCAGAACACTTTGCTTGTGTGTTTTGAATCGCTTCTACTCACAAAAAAGGGTTCAGGCACTATTTATTGCCAGTGTTGTGGGAGATAGGAGAAGTGCGTGAAGGAAGCCGTGGAGCCAAATGAACCTTGGAGAACCAGACTAACCTCAAGAGATCTCACCGGATCTTTTTGCTTTCTGAATGTTCCCGATTCTTGTTGCATTTCGTGTTAAAACTGGATACGAGCCTTCTTCGCAGCAATGTCATTTCACTAACACCAACCCTTACATTTCAACTTTATAATTCACGTTTGTCCTTGGACGTTCAGTGTGAGAAGGAGAGGTGAACACTGGTCAACCCGGAGTAAATGGGCCCCTTTCACACGCTCGTGGTGCCTTTCAGATGAGGAGGTTTATGATTTATAATGGTCCTGAGCAGCACCATCTGGTTTTTTTTTTTCTTCTTTTCCAATGCAAGATTTTATGCTGTTCATTAAGACGCCATAAACCATGCTGCTGCCTTTTCGAACCTTTGCCATAAAATGTGTTTTAATATTGGCAAAGCGAGAGAAATTATTGCAGCAGTCGCCGGACGCCCTCTTCTCACTCGTAAAAAACGTATGCGTATATCCGATGATTACAAGTGTCATCGTAATGATTTTTATTAATTAAATTGAGCCAAAAATTCAGACAAAAGCCCTCTGTGTTACACCTGGCTCAAAAAAACATGGCCATGTCAAGGAAAAATGGTCCACAGCTGCTTAAAAGCTCATTTACACTGCAAAAAATGATAGCAAGTGAAAGAGGCAGTAAATCTTTGTTTTTGTCTAGGATGCAATTACTTATTGTAAAATGCAGTGCGATTGTATGATTATTATGTTTGTTTTAAGGACTATTATCTTACACACACACACACACACACACATACATACAGATATATGTACATATATATATATATATATATACACTTTCTTCATCTGTCCATTTAGCTGCTTTAACAAATTATACAAATTATACAAATTATACAAATGGGACTCTTATCTTATCTTTACCCTTTTAAGTAATTTATGGCACAATCGATTAAAATTGATTAAAATTCTGCCCATTGGAAATAAGTCATAATATCTAGTTCTTTACATCCTAACGTTGTGAAAAACTAATACAAAAATGTTCACATTCTGCATAGTGAACAGTTTGAGACTCAGGAAGATTTTGAGCATTTTCTTACCCATTTTAAGATCATTAGTGAAGACTAGACATCATTGCTTATTTCAAGAAATCTTAACAGCTCATATCCTACATATTTCAAAGAGTGTATTGTTTTTTCCCCATGAGTTCCATTTGTGTGGTCTTGCGTAGCATTTAACTTTAATATTTAAAGTAGTATATAATGAATGGGCGCTAAATGTTGCACATCTCACTGGCAGGCTTTTTAGTTATTTATTTAGTTTTGCTTAATATGAGCACTCACATCTCATTTTCAATATCATTTTCATAATTCCTAATATATTCTAGCCGCGCCCAGGGTCCCTGCCTCACGCCCGTAGACCCCGGGATAGGCTCCGGGTACCCACAACCCTAAGGATTAAGCGGTTACAGAAAATGAATGAATAAATAATATATTCTTAATGGTTTTGCACAGTGTAAATGCTCTCTTTCACCAACGCAAAAAAGCGTTTCCTCTCTGACCGCAATCGTGTGCTGTGGCACCTCCAGAAGGCAGCGCAAACAACGTTGAAGGTGGCATTTGTGCAAAGGTCAAACCACATTACTGAGATTGGAAGGGATGAATGTTATGAAAGATGGGCAGACAGCGCAAAGACAAAAAAAAAATGAAATGATGCACATGGCCGCCTCAGCTAACCCTACCTCCACTCCAGCCGATCCTGTCTGTTTATCTGCTTTAGTCATGTTTTTTTTTTTTTTTTTGTAGATGAACAATTGCTGACCTTTAAGGGAATGTAACACTTTGCTTTAATTTGCCTATTCCCCCCAGAGCACCCAGTTGCTTCTGCTACACTGAAAAAAAAAAATAGGTGCTGCATCAAAGAGTGCATTTTTTCTACATGAATAAGATACATTACAGCAAGTGGACTGAAATATGCACTGTATCTCATTCATTTGGAAAAATACATTTGAGTCAGGTAAGTTTCAGTCAGTGCAGTATTAGTTTGCAGTGTGATGTCATCACTATAAATTAAAACACTAAGGGTAGCAGGGTAGGAAACAATACACACTATATGTGACATCATCATTATCATCAGTATAAAAAACAACTACTAAGTGTATCAGGGTAGGAAGCTATATACACTATATGGCCGAATGTATGTGGAGCGTATTGGAAATCCCATGGACATTAATATAAAGTTGGCCCCATCTTTGCTGTAACAACCCATACAACAAGATTTTAGAGTGTGACTGTTTGAATTTGAGCCCATTCAGTCAAAAGAGCATTTGTGAGGTCAGGCACGGATGGATGAGAAGCCTGGCCTGCAATCAGCATTCCTGGTCATCCCAAATGTGCTAGGCCGAGTTGAGGTCTCTTCACATCAGATGTGTCAAAGCATGTCTTTATGGATCACACATTGTGCACAAGGGCACAGTCGTGCAGGAAACTGCCACAAAGTTGAACGCACATACAGTAATTGTGTAAAAATGTATTTGCATGCTGTAGCATTAAAATGACACTTCATTGTAACTATTGTGACCAGTGTACACTATATGAACAAAATTACTGGGATGTCTGACCATTATTCCAACAGCAACTTTCATGACAACTTTTCATGATTATTGTGGTTGTCAGCACATGTAAAACTCCAAATTAGAATAATTATAGGACGGCTATTAATTGTAGTAACTGCATAAACCGCATAGTAACAAGTAGCTAATTGGATCAGCCCATTAAGACAACTGTGTGACTTTTCATCTTCAGTTTATTTGGCAAATTGAATCAACAACATCATCAAACTCATAGCTTTTTCATGTCCGGTGCCAAACACAACTGTAGTAAAGCTTAATGCAGTCAAATCCTCACAGCCATCGTCCAACATCTTGTGTAAAGTCTTTCCAGTTTTAGCTGCTGTGTTGCTAGGCAACCACAGCCTGTTTACAAACTACATTGCTTGGCTGAATATGTGTTTACTGTGATAATTACGAATAATAAAGAACTTTTTATGTAGGACATTAGTGTGGTTTAGCATGGTGTGTTTCTGTCGCTGGTTAAGGAAAGCAATAAATAACTCAAGGCCGCGTGTTATAGTGCTTAGAGCACAGTTAAGAGGGCTTAAGAAAATGCCTGTGTTGCGTAGAGTCTCGTTCATTAAGCCACATCATTTTTGCCATATTGCCAGCCAATATTTTAAAAATCTTTATTGTGCGGAGGGTGAGAGAGTGAATGCCGCTGCCTTGTGAAAACTGTAACGTTCTCTGTACTGTCAACTCTGCCACACAGCAAATGGTCAGTGGAACCCATGGGGGCCGTGGAGCGGCTGCTCGAAGTCGTGCGACGGCGGCTGGCAGCGGCGGGTGCGAGTGTGCCAAGGTCTGGCTGTCACGGGGCAGCAGTGTGAGGGCAATGGCGAGGAGGTTCGCAAATGCAGCGAGCAGCGTTGCCCAGGTAACCCTATGGCTAATGGAGCCCCGTGAGTTAATTATGTGGGAATGGGCAAAGACTAGGCTGAATGAAAGTCTGGTGTGAAGATAATTATTTGCCTTTTCAGCGAGCTATAAGAGTGTGTGCAGTGCATTATTATTTATTTAATAGTCCAGGGAGGCACACGTCCGCACAGCCTATGCAAGTGTTCCTAGAACAGAGCCCCTACTCATTCGCTTTTGTTTCTGTTTTGTTTTTAATGAATTATTAACTCATTTGCACACTATGCAGGTTTTTCTTTTTTTTTTTTTTTTTCTCGCAGCAATCCAGGCAATATGGATGTAGGCCTGCCAACACACACAGCAGGAAACCAACCATACCCCACTATCGCTAGGAAGTGTTCCATAGGCAATCATAATCCGAGTAAATCTACCCTCAGATATCATGGATCATTGGAGGATTTCACTGTAATTGAATCGATATTGGGCAATGTTTTTGCGTGAAGCCTTCCCGTTATCTGCAGAAGTCCTTTTAAATGAGGCCTCTCTTTTCTGATCTGCAGCTCCGTATGAGATTTGTCCAGAGGAATATGCAGTTTCCATGCTGTGGAGGAGAACGCCATCTGGAGAACTGGCCTTCAACAGGTGCCCACCCAATGCTACAGGTAAGACTAGTCTATGGTATTTGAGATAAGACTGAAGTCCCATTAAGCAGTTGACCTATGCATTCTCCACCCTCAGGTTTGTTCTTTTGTGCTTACTGTTGCGAAATTGGAAAAGCTGTACCGCAACACACAAAGACACATTCATTTTCATGAACATGACAGTGGTTTGCCTCAGTCAGTCAAAGTGCTTGGTAACAATGACAAGTAACAAGTCTAACACTCTATGACTGGTGACACTGATCAGTCATACAGTTCAGAAATGATTCCATCATGGATGTTTTAGTTGGTAGGGTGAGATTACCCAATCTATCCTTAAGTGTTGTAGCAATCCCACCCTGTTCTGTTCCGCTTCGTTCTGTCACACCTTGGCTTGGCTTTCAGGGTTACACATGTTTTCTGCTTCTGTTTTGATTCCTAGCCATGCCCTACACTGTTCCATGTCTTTTCTGTTCATCATCCATGGCTCCTCGCCTATCCAGCCCTCCTGTTTAGTGTCTTCAACTGTTTATTTGTAACCCTGCCTTGTTTCAGCTGCTTGTTCACTTCTGTGTGCATATATCACTGCCTGTGTATCTGTTATCTGTCAGTCAACCCCAAGACTAACCCTCCCTCTATCGTCTTGGTCGTGTCACCACTTCTGGATATCTATGTCTCATTTTCCATGTTGTTAGTTCACCGTTCTTCTTTTTTATATTATTTTTTGTAAATAAAGTCATTGTGTGCATTTATATCCCCTCTACGTCCTCCCTTACACCCCTTTTGTTACAAGTGTTATTATTATTATTATTATTATTATTATTATTATTAAACCTTATTATTATTATTATTATTATTATTTATCCAGGTAAACTGTTTGAGAACTAATTCTCATTTACAAACATGACCTGGACCTTTCACACGTGTGACCTTACACATTCACAAAATAAACCAAAAAGCCACAAGCGGATGTGTGTTGCAGTGATTTCATCATGGTTAAAAGGGGGGTAAAATCATTGTAACACCCTACCTAAAGAGGCTTATTGCTTTTATATAATGACAACATAAAATATGGTAAAATACACACACTTTTTAAAAGACGTTATACAGAAAAGTGTAATAATGAACAATTTTTTGCACCAAGAAAGCGTTTGTTTACAGTACAGCTGTTAACAAGCAACTGTGGACTGAGGAAGGGAGATAAGAACATCCAGATACCCATCATTGTGTATCGCAGTCATTCCATGATGAAAAATCAGAATAAATCAGTATGCCACAAACGGCACTGAAAACAAAACCAAGTGTACAAAATGTAACTATACTTTAATATCTTATAGTGAATCATTCAGTAAATACTGAATTTCAAGCACTAAACATTAGCAGAAGATTGGTTTAACAATGTTTTTAGCGACTCGGAGCAGTAATGCAGAATTCAATTGTTATGAGACTCACATGTGTGCAAATACTTTATTATTTTACAATGACCTTGAGAACTTTTGGGATCGTAATTTTTAATATTGCTCTCTATGTAAAGATCTATTTTGAGCTGTTAGGTTGAATGGGGCATCTGCAAACGTTCCACAAAGCTTGTCCAACCTCGTTACACAAAATTTGTTTATGGGCAGAATAAGGAAGAATAAGAGAATCTGTGGTGCTGGTAAACCAGTCCTGAATACTGCAGAGGCTTTGGAATAACAATACATCCAGTAAAACATGCAACCTATTCTCACTTTAAGACACTCAGGCAGTTTGACTAATTTCTGCTTTGGGGCACAAAAGCAAGAAAGCAAGGAAGCCTGAAAGATAACCACTGTGTTTCTGTTCACAAAAGCAAAGGCCTTTTTTTGTGTGTGTTTTGTTCTTTAGATGTATATCGTTGTGTTGATTTCAGCATTATGGAAACAATTCCTAAACGCAGCAGGCTACAACGAATGTTTGCATCTCGCAATGTGACAGGTTTCAAACACTTCAGCCTGTGTGTACGGAGAGATTCCCGCTCATTTACATAGTGCTGAAGCCTCCAGCTTTTCGTCAACATCTCACGATCCACACTCTGATGAGGAAAGAACAGGGTGCAAGCGGAGGACAGAAGAGCGATTCTTATCCACGGGCCCCAGTTGGCTTTTGGCTTTGAGTGTAGATCAGATTCTCTCCCCCCCCCCCCTCTCTGGACCTGTTGGTTTATCTGAGAGGGTCCTGCTGAGGATGCTCTTATAACAGAGTGGGACAAAGCTGCTTGTATTGTGCTCTGGTGCTCCACCCTCACAACCTCCTGCCGCTTCGTCACTCCACTATCTCTTTCTCGGCGCCATTGTGTCCTTGAGAGAGCAGATGCTGGGAGGAGAAAAGGAAGGTCTAGGCGGAGTGCGGCGTGAGCTGCTGACTGGAGCCAGAGATAACAGCCAGCAGCCCAGGTGTGGCTAGCACAGAGCAGAGAGAAGCAGATTACACCCCAAGTGCATGTGTATGTGTGTGTGTGTACCTAGTGTGTAGTCTAGTGTTATCGCTTTCGCTCTAGACATTCTGCTGTACGACTGACTGGCGTTGCATCATTATGTAAAAATGTAATCAGTTGAAATTAGAAAAGGGATTTGTCACAGTATTGTTTTCTGATATCAGTACTGAAGCGACACATTTTTAGTTGTTTAAAACTTCCAGAAAAGAAAATAGTTCAAATATACTACTGTAACAACGCTGTTCCACTCCTACAGTTATTTATCATTGTCGTCACATGACTTGCTGTACACTCCTCCAATATCAGCGATGATTTTGCTGATACTAGCCTGTTGCCTTGTCTAATATTTATCAAGATCTAATTTTATCAATAATCAGTGAGGTCTTTCTTAGAAATGTAGGTCTTACCAAAGTTTCGACCACCTCAATAATGCTCATTTCTGCCGGTGTCTCTAATTTTTTTGTGTTAACGTTAAGCTAATGAACCTCACCTTAATTTCCCCACAATGGGTTTAATAGTACATAAGGATAATGTAATGAAAAACATCAATACTGGATGCATGTGATGTTTTATACTGTAGTTTTAGAGTGAATCATTCAGTAATTGCTGAATTTGAAGATCTTACTGTCAACGCACTGGTCCATTCGAACTGTGCAACAATCACAGCAAAACGGTTTTATGTGACTTAATATAGTGCATTAATGCAGAGCTCAGTTGCTCATTTAGTGGTCAGAATATTTTACAGCAGCTTCAAATAGGTCCCGTCATTTTTTCTATTTGTTTCGGTATGAAATAAGGACACACTGAAGCAAGGCAAAAATAGAAATTATGTTTATATTGTATATATATAAACATATTTTTTTATACATGCCTGTATCCATAGCTGTGATATTTGATCAGGTTCAAGTTGTAGTTAAATGTCTCTTCCCCTGCATAAGAACACAAAAGTGGTATTTGGTGAAAGTTTGTAATCTGCACTTCCAACAGAATTTCTCAGCAAGTTTTAATGAGCTAGATGTGAGAAGTTATTAATTGAAATTTAAAAACTGGCATTTCGTGATGTGTGTACACCGTGGGGAGACAGGGGAAGGTTAAACCTTTAATCGTGTGGGTGCAGCTCTGTCTGCACTGACTTTGATATGTGTGTGTAGTAGGCTAATATGTGGTTTAGCAGGGACTTCCAAGGGTGCTCCTTTTGATCCAGCACTGCACTGTGGGGTCTTTTTTCAGGGGAGCTGTGGTTGGGTTGTCCCTACATGGGTGCTGTGGAGTTGGGTGGGAGCTGGAGGCGGAGTCCCTCTGCTGGAGTGAAGCAGCGGGTGGGCAGGGGGAGGCTGGTATGATGCTGGCTGAGATGAAGGCAGGGAACAGGGCTCAACTGCAAGCTAATGGAGTGTGAGAGATAAGAACAAGTCCCTGTGTCTCAGTGTGAGTACTAAGTGGAACATTTACCCCAAATCTTAAATCAAACTACAAATATGTCATTATCAAGGCCCGTGGGATAAATACAGCCCTCCACAACTTTTAATCAGGCCCGCCAATAAATTCTGACAATCAGTTTAATGGGGCTTGTGCTCTGATGTTTAAATTTACTTCTGTGACAATACAACACTGAAACCTAGGAGGCTCTACTTTTATCAGAGAATCAGCCTGTAATACAAACCGTGTAAATGTGATCTGCCTTTCCAAAAGTAGCTAGCACAAACAGTGGCCAAGAGTCAAGTCAAATCAGTTCTTATTTATTTAGTGCTTTTTACTACTGATGTCACAAAGCAGCTTTGCAGAATCTAGGTTTGAGCCATTAGTTACCAAACCAAAGGCGACAGAGGAAAAACTCCCTGAACCTGGAGGAAAAATCTCAGGGGAGACCAAGCCAAAGAAAAGTGGAAAAGGAATCAAGCCAAAAGAAAAGCGGACAGTGAATTCTGACGATTGCAAGAAAGATGCTAAACAGGATATTAATGTTGTGAGTTCAAACAAAAGTCATTGACCTTTTTCATGGGCAAGCCATTCACAGAGGGAGAGTTTATTAAAATTTTTCATTGAAAAGGTATGATTTATGCCCCAACGAGTAGCATTTGCGAACATCAGCCTTATCTATCAGCCTTAACTATGGCGAGTCAGATGGATGAATTCAGGCATTCTCTGTTGGGTGGAGGACGCTCAGTTTACAGTCACTGAGAAACTTTTGGCTTTAAAGGCATGGGCCTACTGGATAGGACATTTTCACACTAGTGGAGGGGTGCCTTAATAAAACACAATTATAGAAGAATAAACTTGTTGGGCTGAGAACAGCTGGTGCACCTGTAACGTGCAGGGATTTTCTGGGTTTGGTTGATTTGGTTCGAAGAAGAAGACCTCATCACCCACTTAGAAGCCTTCTGTGGAAAGGCATAGGAAAGTGTATCAACAGTTATACTCAATGGTTTATTCGTTCACAGGGCTTGATCTGCGGCAGTTCAGGGTACTTTTAGAGGAATATCTGAAAGCCTCAATGTCCAGAGTGTAAAAGTCTCAGGTTGAAATGCAAGTGAAGGTGTTCCAAATGAAACCGGGCTCATAGGAGTGACAAATGCACCAAGCCATTTATCTACTTGTCAGTAATTTATTGACACAGTCACCCTCTCTTTGCCGACCAAATTGTATGCTGACAGATGAACACACACCAAGTGGGATTCAGAGAGAGATTTGCTGATTTTGAATCACAGAAATTCCACCTGAGGACGTTTGCAAATCCGTTTGCAATCGATGTTGACACTGCACCTGAGCACTTTGAGGTGAAACTCATTGAACTGCAGTGTAACGGTGCTCTGAAGGCCCAGTACCAGTCAGTCCCAGTCAGCTGGGGCTGCTGAGTTTGCACCTGCACTGCCCAAATCAATGCCACAGCTTCACCCTCACACTGAACACATCGATTCAGAAGCACCTACTTGTGTGAGCAGATGTTCTACGTAGTGAGACTGAACGAGACATCCCACAGATCCTGCCTCGCAGGCCAGCGCCTGGTCTTGGTATCAAAAGAAACCATGACAGAGGACATTAAACCTAAAATAAAGATGATTTCTAAGTAAAGGTGCAGAGTGACTGGTAAGATAAGCACAATTCCATTATAGGCCCTGTTGTTGTAACCTTTCACCGTTACTTCGTCTGGCTTTGTCATCCCTACTCACAAGGTACACCCAGTCCAGACTGGTCTCATTCTGGTTCCCCACTGGCGGAATAAGCTGCCAAAGGTGACCAGAGCAGCAGAATCTTTCTCAAGCTTCAAAAACCCGAAGACTCAGCTATTCACAGAGAACTCTCCTCCAGTTCTTACTCTGTCCTGAAACTTGAGTGTTTCCTCAAATTGTATGTCATTTTGGATAAAAGTGTCTGCCAAATGAATGGAGTGTAATCCTTCAACTTTCCAAATTAAGACATTTAGTTTGCGACTTGTTGCATTGATTGTTTTGCTGAACATCCTGAGCTTATTTGTTGTTTTGTTACAGACAAAAGTACTGTCGTCCAAATGTGTTTTGTTACGCCTTTTTCTGTTTTATTAATCAGTTTTACTGGTAACAAAGACCTTATTTGCTGTTTTGATTACATCTGTGCAAATGTTTTTTTCATTGTGAAGCTATTTTAAACAAATACGATTTTGCTTTATTATTATTTTGTTAGATACAAAAGTAGATACTGTGATGCACATGTTTCATTGTGCAGTTATCATTCTAAACTGTTCGGGACTTAAATACTGTATTGCTTTATGAATCAGTTTTGCTGTTGAGAATCATCTTCATATTTGAACTGCGCTTACATGGAGTATTTCTTTTATTTAATACAGTTACCAGCCTATTTATATTTCTTTAAGGATCGCTCTTCAAACAGTACAATAAATGTCAGGCCCGTGATTTCATTCACAGACCTCAAAATTTAAATTGTATTTGGTACCTATTGTTAAAAGCTCAATGGAAATAACAAATTGACATGTGTTAACTAACATAACTGAATTATGCACGAATAGCCTCCACGCTAACAAGCCATAAAAGACCCGAACTTTTTGCTTCTAATTCACTGTGATTTTTTACCATACTGATGGTGTCATTGTTTCTGTTGGTTCCAGTACATCGTCTAGGTATTAGCAGTGCACTCTATTGCATGGAATTTTCAAGTGTGCTCACAGTATCTGCGTATGTGCTCTGTTTGAAAAAAAAATGTGTTTGAGCAACTCCTGGTATCACACCCTGCGGCGCTTCACATGGCGTCATGCTGTGGAGGTAGTGCAGGAAAACCCGCAGTGTTGCTCAAGTCACACGGGAGGGCGTTATGACCCTGTGCTCTTAGACTTTGTTGGATGTGTGCGTGTGTGTGGGTGTGTGTACTGCAGTGGTGCTAGCACATGAGCCACACGTGTGATTCCATGGCAGCAGCAGCAGCAGCATCTGAATACGCCCCCCCTCCCTCCCTGTGTTACTTGTATAGAAAGATGTGTGGGCTGCCTGCCAGGTGAAATGAGGAAAAAAAAGAAAAACAGGATTATATGATCAAGAACTGAATCTCTCTCTCTCTCTCTCTCTCTCTCTCTCTTTCTCTCTCTCTCTCTCTCTCTTTCCCTTTCTCTTTCTCTTTCTGTCCATTTCCTCTCTGCACCACTCTCCCCTAAATATTCTCTTTCATTGAATCCATCCTCCTTATATCTATCTATTTTCTCCTGATATCTCTCTGTCTCTCTTTCTCTCTCTTTCTCTCTCTCTCTTTTTCCACTTCCTCTCCTTTGTATTTTCTTTCACTGAATTCTTCCTACCCATGTCTATCTTTTCTCTCCCCGATCTCTCTCTCTCTCTCTCTCTCTCTTTCTGTTTCTTTTCTATTGCTCTTTCTCTCTCTATTCCGTCCATTTCCTCTCTGCACCATTCTCCTCTATATTCTCTTTCATTGAATCTTTCCACTCCATGTCTATCTTTTTTCTTCCACTCGCTCTCTCTTTTTGTTTCTCTCTCTCTCTTTTGTTTCTTTCTCTCTCTCTCTCCCTCTCTCTCTCTCTCTCTTTTCTCTCTCTCTCTTTCTCTCTCTATTCCATCCATTTCCTCTCTGCACCATTCACCTCTGTATTCTGTTTCATTGAATCCTTCCACTCCATGTCTTTTCACTCCATCTTTTTTCTCCTGATATCTCTTTCTCTCCCTCTGTTTCTTTCTCTTTTTCAATTTCATCTCTGCACCTCCTTTCTCTATATTCTCTTTCATTGTCTCCCTCCATGTCTGTCTATGGCTCTCTCCCTGTCTCTCCTTTCTGTCTTGTTCTCTCACTCTCTCTCTCTCTCACTCTCGCTCTCTCTCTCTCTCTCTCTCTCTTTCTCATTTTCTCCCAATTTCTCTACCTCTTTCTTTCTTTCTTTCTCTCTCTCTCTCTTATCCTTCACAGGCACCACTAGTCGACGCTGCTCGCTGAATCACCACGGGGTAGCCTACTGGGAGCAGCCCAGCTATGCTCGATGCATCGCAAATGAATACAGATACTTACAGCAATCAGTAGGTGCAAAGTCAGCTTCCTCTCATGCTGCCTCTCTCTCTCTCTCTCTCTCTCTCTTGCTCTCTTTCTCTCTTTTCCTGGCATACCATAAACACCCCCTCCCAAAACACACCATCTCAACATCCCCCCCAACCGCTCTACTCCACTGCCCCAAAGCCACAGCGATGAAAGATTAACTGCTACCAGTGGGAAAGCGAATTAGAACATTAATACTGCAATTTTCCTAGCCGGCTAATGGACGATCCCCTCCTCTCATGCACCTGGAGCTTGTTTCTGCCCGGCACTCTTTTCTGAATATATTCTGCATAATTGTATGTCTGTGTGTGTATTTGTGCTTGTGTGGTTTTTTGCTTCCTTTAATCATGATGTGCAGTCATGTAGCAGTTCATAACCTGTTTTTATGTGGCTGCCTGTCAATCCAGCTCAAAGTCCAGGAGCCACTTACCTTGGCTGGTTGTTGCTTGGGAACCCACGCAAACGACTCACTGGTCATAGCTTCAAGCATAAGAAGCAGCAACCTAGGACAAGTTCACCATTTGGTGCATGGTTTGCTAGCTGGTGTTCAAGGACTGTGACTGCTGGTCAACTGAACTTCTGAAACCTCCTAATGTAACCCACTGAAGTCACTGTTCTTGCATTTGGAAAAGTTTATTCCCCCCCATAATCTTTTTATCATCCTCTACCAACCCTCTAGCTACTTTTTAATGAACTGTTCGACCTGTCAGTTTATCACAAAGTCTTAAAAGCTAATGGTTTGTTGCTGCTTGGTAGGCCCAGGCAAAATGCTAGGATATTACTAGGTCTTGCTAGCAGCTGTGCTGCTTGTCAATTTAGTAGTAAGCCCATGCAAACAATTCACAATTGTCACATTAAGCAGCAACAGTTGCTAATCACTAGCATGTCCAACAAGTTGTTATCCATTAGGGTGTTCTCCTGATGATCCCACCTCAACTGCTTCATTCCCCCTGTTGCCTCCTGATATAAATCATGGTACAAGAGTGGTCTGATTTAAATCCTTGTACACATTATATATGAATACATGAGTCATCTGGATCATTTGGATGCCTTGACTCATCCAGACGCCCACAGAAAATCATCTGTGGCTGGTCAGGATGTTAGCAGCACAACAACAAAAAATTATGAGTTGTTAAAGGCCTAATTTGCATATTGCATATTGCCTTCTATCAGTATTGCAAAGACCAACACGGCAATACCGATTAATAATTTATATAGTCATGTAGCTGTATAACATTGTTACAAAGTCTGCCTTAATTGATTTGAATAGGATAGAATTGCACCCTGATTATAGTTTAATTATCTAATTATATATTGTGCAGCTGTAATACATTGTTACAAAATCTATTGTAAATAAAGTGCCTAACTGAATTGCATTGAATCAGATAGAATTGCACCCTGAGCATAATTATATTACCCAGTTACATATAATGTAGCTGTATTACTTTGTTACAGTATCTGTCTTAACTGAATTGAATCCTACAGAATTACACCCTGACTATAGTTGAATTATCCAATTATATCAAATAGAATTGTACTCTATACCCTGACAGCAGTTTAATTAACCAATTATATATTGTGTAGCTGTATCACATTGTTAGATAAGATAAGATAAAATAAGATATTCCATTATTAGTCCCACAAATGGTAAATTTACGAAATCCCTTTTTTTTTTTTTTTAAGTGCCAAATTGAATTCAATCAGATAGAAATGCACCCTGAGTATAGTTTAACTACCCAGCTGTATATAGTGTAGATGTATTGTATTGTTTCAATATATGTAAAAAAATGCCTAATTGAATTGAATTGAATTGGACAGAAATGGCACTCTATACCCTGACTGTAGTTTAATTATATATTGTGTTGCACTTTTACATTGTAAGATAAGAAACGATAAGGTAAGATAAAATAAGATAAGATAAGATATAACCCTTTATTAGTCCCACAAGTGTGAAATTTACAAAATTACGCTACATCCTAACTATAGTCTAATTACCTAATAGTGCTATGAGATCCATAAAGATCACCCCAACCCCAAGTTCTCTCCGTCCACTCTGCTGCAGGTCCAGGGACACCTGGCTAAGGGACAGAGGAATCTTGCGGGTGACGGGATGTCCCAGGTGACCAAAGTCTTGCTGGACCTCACCCAGAGACGCAACTTCTACGCCGGCGACCTCCTGTCCTCTGTGGAGATCTTACGGAACGTCACTGACACTTTCAAAAGGGCCAGCTATGAACCCTCCTCCGACGACGTGCAGGTAAGAGTCTTTCATTCCCATTGAAAATGTAGCTTCTTACATCAGTCACCCTTTTGAATTTGTCTGTCTTTTTGAGTGGAGGTAATAAACCTGACCTTGCTCACTCATGTTCGCCCTTATACTTCAGGCTTATTATTTCACTATTACTTCCAAGTTCTATTATTCTATTACTATTCAGCAACTATTATGAAACTAATAGGCAGGTTAAGAAGTGCAGTTTAAAGGAATACTTCAACCCAAACACTGCCTGTTTGTGGCCAATTACCACAAAGAATAATTTTAATGTAGCCCAGCACATATCACAAAACCTGTTGACTTACAATGGAAACCAATGAGCAGATGCAGAAGCATGTGCCGTTTTAGCTTTTATTATAAGGTTAAAGGTTCAAGGCGACAGCTGTGAACACGTACATAGCGTTATGAGTTTCTCAATAGACCACGGAGCGACATATAACACTCAATAGAGTGCAAGTTATGACGGAAACAAGACAAACAACACAATAAACAGACACAACAACAACGTACAGTAATGTAATGTAACAGTATAGTGTGAATGGGATGTAAACGTTCAAGAGTGACTAGTGTTGCACAGGAGGCAGTTACAGCATTGAACAAAGTGCAAGGGACGACAGAAACAATACAATGAATAGACAGTATAATAGTTTAACAGTGTGAATTTGCTGTGAATCTGAAACAATACAATACTAGACAATATAGTGATCAAGCAATGTAACAGTAGTGTGAATTTGATGTAAATCTGAAACTAAACAATAATAGACAATATAGTGATCTAGCAATGTAACAGTAGTGTGAATTTGATGTAAATCTGAAACAAAACAATAATAGACAATATAGTGATATAGCAACGTAAGAGTAATGTGAATCTGATGTTAATCTGAAACGAAGCAATAATAGACAATATAGTGATCTAGCAATGTAACAGTAGTGTGAATTTGTTGTAAATCTGAAACGAAACAATAATAGGCAATACAGTGATCCAGCAATGTAACAGTAGTGTGAATGGGATGTAAATTCAAGACAATGCCATAATAGCCATTACAACAATATAAGTGTGTGATATTAACTACATGCAATTATTGTCCCTGGTAATTGGTCACATTCAATTAGGTTAGTGGAGATTAAGTTCATGGGTGATTCCTTTAAGAGTTTAAAACCGTTAGCCTTCAAGGTACAGTATAACTTATATGTGCCTAGTGAAAAAATAAATAACTTGCTTATAACGACTTGTGCCATGGCTGATAGTGATCACCACCCCCCTTCATGAAGAGCTTATGGGATTTTCAGCAGCATGCCCCTACTGATAAGAAAGCCCCCACTCGCTTTCTCCGTGTGTCCGCGCAATGAGATCATCTCAATCCGCTGAAACTACTTCATTGTCATAGGGCTCCCAAGGCCTCTGCCACGCTAAATAGATTTTCATGGATTGTGCTGGAGAGATAGTGTGCATTTAGCATGTGCGTGTAGGGTGTATGTGTCGGGAGCTGGGATGTGACTCATTTGCACGCTTTCCCTCCCTCCCATCCCTTTTCCCTCTCCTTCCCTTCCCTTCCCTCTCCGTGTGCGCAGGCGTTTGCATTAGTACAATGTTTAAGTGGACGCATTACCACCAGAGGGAGCATAAGCATTCAAGTAGAAAAACAAAAGGCACCGGTGCCAAGGCACAGCCTTTCTCCTCCCTCTGCAAGGCAGAACTGACAAAGAGAACGGCTCCCTTCTTCCATCCTTTTCCAAGTCAGTCGCTCCTCTGGGCGCGATGAGTCACAGTTAGCATTGCTAAGGACGTCTAAAGCACCAACCACACCATCCATGTTTCCTAAATCATCTGTGTTTTGGGTAAGATCAACCAGTTCCAGAAATAGGAGCAGCAGGGAGCACTCACAGGTGCATTTTTCCTCTGACGCCGCCTGACAGATCCTCCACAAATCACTGGTGTGGCTCGGCTCTGTAATTGCCCAAAATGATATTTGTTTAGACTGCAGGAGAGATCCTTCATTATGAAGCACTCTGTGTGTAGTGTTTGTGTGCGTAAGTGTGTGGGGCTACGCATAGAGAACCTGTGGGAGGTGGAACTTTGCATTAGTGTCAGAGGAAACAGAGCTGAGTCTGCTTTAGAGTGGGGATATGGCAAAAAAGAGAGATATTTTTAGAATTAAAGATATGTCATGATATTTAGTTTGTGTATGATCTATGAATAAACTGTAAGTAGTGCGACAAATTAATAAAAACTGAAAAACTGAGAACACTTGGCTTCATTCAGTGATAAAAATGGAATAAAAGTGAAGTCAGCATTAAAAAAGTCAACAGTTGTTACAAATACATGAATCAAATGAAGGATCAAATATACATCATTTCCCACTAAGCCAAAGACATTTGGAGGCCAACTTCTTTAGTTTAGGACTGGAGCTATGAGGGTAATTTTTAGCAAACACTAGAAGTCAATGGTCGCTCAAATCATGTCCATGAACATGTCCCTAATTAGAAAATTACTCAATGTGGTTTGGGTGACTTGTGTGACAGTATGACTCACTGTGAGCCACAAAACAAAATGTGTTAACACAGTATGAGTGCTGGAGAGGACTGATCTTTGACTTCTAGTTTTTGTTCACAACATTGACCACGTTACTTCAGTTCTAAACCAAACAAGCAACATTTACACTCCAAACAGGTCTTGTTTAATTGACTTTCTGGTGTAAGTGCAAAATGATGTCAATTAGATTTACATAATTTAACAAAATGATGTCAGAACAGACTAATATCCAATCAGTTACTTGTTATTGTGTCAGTTTCAGCTACTGTACACTTACAAACTGTCTATAATTGGTCCAAATCTTCTTTTTTCATGATGGAAATCAGTGTTCACTCATGATCTACTCAGAAATGATAGAATGACAGCACACTGTCATATTGCCCATGCTTGACAATGTATCTTCTTTATTCTGTAACAAGAAGACTAGACCTATGTGGTGCCTATGTGGTTATTAACGACAACCCAAACTGAATCTGATGTCTTCCTTAATGCTTAAATAGCACCAACCAGGGGTCGGCAATTATATCTAACAGAAAATAAAAAGTTCCTATTGATTTTTCCCCCCTGCTTCTTTCAGACTTAATGACAGGACTTCCCATGTTTTTTCTCTTATACAGAACTTCTTCCAGATCATCAGTAATCTGCTGGAGGAAGAGAACCGAGAGAAATGGGAGGATGCCCAACAGGTGAGCAATGCTACAATCCTCCGCCTTAAAGGATCTGCAGCATATGGTCACTCACCACAGACAATAAATAGTGTGATTGTGTCAGCTTTTACAGTTATTATTATTATTATTAGTAGTAGTAGTATTAGTATTATTATTATTATTAGTAGTATTAGTATTATTATTATTATTGTTTAATCTTCTCCTACAGTTTTTGAAATATAGGCATGTTTCCAATGTCAAAACGTTTATATCTGATGTTGCGTGCATGTAAGTTTTTGATTGGTTGATCAGGAGACGAGTACTGGTCATTTAAAAAATCGATTTTTCTGCAATATACAGGGAGAGATAGAGGCTGGTTGAGTCTCCTTTAAAATGTATGTCAGTGAGAGAGAGTCTATGACAGATAAAGAGGCTGGAAAGGGACAAAAAGTGGAAAAAAACACAAAATGAAGAAATAAACGCAGAGCAAACCACACAGCACAAAGACAGTTTGTTATGGTTTAATTCAAAATGATCGCCCATGAATGCGGCTACATGCGCTTTCTGCTGTCCTTACCCAGAAATGGCTTGGTAAGAGACAGCGATTTCATACGTCTCCAAACACTGGTTTTATAGCAACCGCATTTCTTCATTTTCTTGTAGAAATCCATCTAGTTCTGACATGTTTCCCTGTACTTAGTAAACAAAGAGAAAACCCAGTGACTTCAGATTATAGTAGAAGCCTACTATGGGCTGAGTCTGCATTACTTGCTCATTGATTTCTATCGATTTCTACCTTTCTAAGTTTCTTTTGAGTGTTTTTTTTTTTTTCTGTTCTTTTCTCTTCTTTCCTGTGACCGAATGCCACAGATGGAGCGAGAGGAGATTAGGATGACAGATGCTGGAGTATCCCTTTAACACAGATGTGCCTTGACCCTAACCACTGTGTGTCCTCACGCACCGCATCGATCGCGCAGCCTTAACAACACATACGCTTTCCATTACGCGTGCTGCGAGCTTATCCTCGCGCTTTACTATTCAGCACGCCACGCCCGAATCACTTCATTATTGTCGGAGCACAAAAGGCCATGCTGACTGGTGTGTCTCCGTGCACTTAAATGACTTGTGCAAGCAAAAAGCAGCTTGAGGCAAATCGATTGCCATCGCCACCATCACAACTGTAGGTAACAGCCGGGTCAAAGAGGGAGCCTGTCTGGACAGGCAGCGTCGCGTCACATTCCGCTCCCCTGTCAGACACTGACCGCTCAGCCCTGATGATTTGGTGGAATGGGGTTAGGCAGCTGCAGTGTCCACCAGATCCACATGGTGGCAGCAGCAGTGGCAATACATGTCCAGTCCGCACACTCTCTGCCTTTGATGACGCCATGTGTCTCTCTCTCTCTCTCTCTCTCTCTCTCTCTCTCTCTCTCTCTCTCTCTCTCTCTCTCTCTCTCTCTCTCTCT
>JBBPCX010000088.1:3665700-3685586 GCA_037974365.1 Hydrocynus forskahlii | reverse complement strand
CTTGATAATTAAATATGCAATATGTATATATATTGCATATGTAAGTATATATATATATATATATATATATATATATATATATATATATATGTGTGTGTGCGTGTGTGTGTGTGTGTGTGTGTATAGTATAGTAAAGAAAGGCAATAATTAGTGACTTCTTAGGGCAGACTCCAGTACCTTTGTACCATTTACAAATAGGGTCAAGTACTAAATTTGTGCACTTTGTCCGCCAGTGTCATTTAACATGAGAATATCTCCAGCAGAACTTTCAAAACTGACATCGTTAATAGATGCACGAGCATGCAAACGGCTGGAGGGCTGCTGTTAAATACTGACGTTACTGAAGGATGCGTACAGCTCAGCCATTCACAGCATAAGATGTGGATTAATCAAGCCTCCATTAGTTATAACTGCAGCAGGTGAAATAAGAGGGAGAGACTTGTTAAAACTGCCAAGAGGCTGCCACAGCATACCGTAATGATTCCACTGATTCCATTTGGGATGAAGTTGGGAGGAAAAGAAAGAACACATAACGCTTCAGTGCTTTTGCACTGCTCATAACTCTTCTCCAGGGGAGCAATTTGGCAAAGAGATTGCACTCTTGTACATTCTGCTCTATTGTGCAATCAATGCCTTATCATTATCTATGGCTTATTGAAGAAAAAAGACATATACACGCATTAATTTCCAGTTCCCTGTGAATAAAGTGTTTTTGCGTACAGATTACTGGAATAGCAAATGTGCAAATATGTGTAATATGCACTTTAGTTTAGGGGAGTGCAAGAGAAAACAGGTTTCTGCAGTATAAGCCCTTTGAATATTATAATGTGAGATGCTGTTTGTATCAGGGTTATGATTATAGTTGTAAAATTTATAGTTCTGTGATATTGTTTGGTCTGAAAATGGTATTGATATTGTATTGGTCCCTATGATTTCAAACAGAACACATATGGAATAGCAAAACTAATGCCAGCCACCATGAACTTAATAGCTGACTTAATAGAATTAGTGATTAGTGTTCTCCTTTAAGTGCTTTGAGTGATCCGGTGATGTAGCATTTTGAACAGTTCTGAATTATGTGGTGATACATCTTGTGACTTGGAGGAAGTACATGCCTAGCTTTTACCCACATTCATGCTTTCATTCATAAATTCATTCATTCATTTAATGTCATTTACGTCCTCATGTTTTGCTGTTACTGCATGTTATTTAAGTAAAAATGACATTAACCATTTATTTAGCCATCCATAACTAGGAGTCCAAGAGAACACAATTGGACTTGCTCCCTCTGGGTGGGTAGAAAGGTCCCATCACCCAGAATGATGCTGTCCAGCATGCATTCCTGTTAGGTGACTTGATAGAATTATTGTTATTGTTCTCCTTCAAGTGCTTTGAGTGATCCGGTGATGTTGCATTATGAACAATTCTGAAATATGTGCCGATATTTCATGTGATATTTCATGTGATATTTCATGCTTTCATTCATAAATCCATTCATTCATTTATCAATATCTTTTACAACCTTTTTTTTGCTATTACTGCATATTATTTAATTAGAAATGACATTAACAAAAGTATTTAAAATACACAAAGCAAAGCTAATTTTTGCATGCAGCAAGTTATACTGAATTGGATAGCTCTGGACGTACAGGCATTAATGATCACACACCTTGTCTGAAAGCTGACCTGAGTATATTATGACTCTGTTAAGGTCACGTCAGGTTGAGCTGTGACAATGAATAATGAATGATGAATAAAGCGGATCATTCTTAATTGTATTGGTAGTTATATTGGCATGAGTAATGGCATTTGCATCCATTATTGTCCAGAATTCATTGAAATTGCCCTCGTGTTGCATGTGCTTTACATCCTGTGGGTATGCTGTGTGTTTATTCTTGAGGACATGTGCATGCACTTCATAAATTACTGAATAAACAAACAGAGAGACCCGGCCTTAACCTACAGTGGCCAGAATTAGCATATCAAGGTTCTTTGCATCATCTCGTAAAAACCTGAATGACAGCAGGAAATGAATGTCAGGTTGATAAGTGGAAACATTGTGCCTTGCAGATTGGTTTCTGTCTCTCTAGGCAAGAAAGTTTGACATGTTAATAGTTATAGTTATGAATACGATAATGAAAGCAAGAGTAATTCTTGATGTTTTCTTAGGTTTTTGTATCAAGCCAATACATTATACTTGAAATGTTATCTTGAATACAGATTTGTCTTTATTTTCCTTCCTATTTCAAAGAAAAACATTTTTTTCTCATGTTTATTTAAAACAAAAATAGTTTGGCACATTATTTAAACATTGTTACATTTCCAAAACATGCATATTTGCTGTTTTGTTTCAAAATATTGACTCTCGCTACATGAAAACTAAACTGCAAAACAGCCCCCTTTGAAATAAATGTTTGTGACATCACAGGTGCATTTATGTACTATATGAGCAAATGTATTGGGACACACCTGTTTGTCAGTGTTTGGGCTAGGCCCCTTACTTCCAGTGAAGGATAATCTTAATGCTTCAGCAGACCAAGAAATTTTGGACAACACCATGCTTCCAACTTTGTGGACCCAGTTTGGGGAAGAACCTTTTCTATTCCAGCATGACTGTGTCCCCGTGCACAAAGCGAGCTCCATAAGGACATGGCTGGATGAGTTTGGTGTGGAAGAACATGACTGGCCACACAGAGTCCTGACCTCAATCCCATCCAATGAGGCATGAACTGGATGAACTGGAACCGAGACTGCAAAAGTGTCATTAAAGTCCCTGTTTGTGTAATGGTCAGGCGTTCCAACACTTTTGTCTATAAACTGCATCTGACTAGTAAAACCCCACCCAATCTCACTGAATTTATAAAGAATGTGTCAGACTCGACTGCCTTTTGAACATGGCACAGTTTAGGACAACCAGTGAGACAAGAACTTATGTACATTTCTCAGTCTGTATGGCACAGTTATAAAACAGCTTGCTTTATCTAAGGGGTCGAGAGACACTGGAAAATGGTGATGTGAAAAATTAAAACTCTTCTTGGTACATAAAACAGCAAAAATGTAATGAGCGGACCTCCAAAGAGAAAAAATGTATGATGAGGCCCTGTTAATCGAATCAAAGTTTGAGCATTCTTCTTGATTTGTTATAGATCATAGCGGCATCAACATGCTCATCATGTTCTCCATGCTAAATGACCTTCCCTCACAGTTAGCATCTGCTCCTTTTGATTATAAGGACAAAAAAAACGATGGTGCTGCTCCAGCCAAGTGGAAATCATCTGGCTCTGTAAGATATTGCAGCATCATTCCTGTCCTGATTTATGGTGCCCCTTTGATACAGCAATAAAGAGTTTCTGTCACCAGGCAGCTCGCTCCTCTCCCTCCAGCTTTAGGCAAATAACGTCGATTGCTTAAGCTCCATTTCAGAAGCGAAGTTCTTCCAGATTTGAATGTCTCTGCATGGCAATGGTGCATATTCACCAGCGAGCTGTCAAAGACTTTACATTTGAGGATCATTTTGGAATAAAATACTAGGAGAATGGATCCTAAGTCCTTTGCAATTTAAGCACACTCTCCTTGGCCACAAAATAATCCAAGGCAGAGAAAACAGTGGCTTGTTAGTGACCTCCCAGTGGGTCTCTTGGAATGTCAGAGCTATTTGTAGGAGAAATTACCCTGTTAGGGGGCAAAAAAGACAAACATCTAACTTGTGTGCTGTGGGATTGCTAAATGACACTTGTGAATTGGTCAAACTAGGCCCTTTTCCACCATGCCAATACCACAAAAACGATTAAAGTGGCCAAAACAAAAGCCATATCGGGTGTTCAGCATCACGCATGAAGAGATCATTGGCCTCAAACTGTGTCCAATTGTTAAGTAATTTCAACTGCATTTATTGTTTGAGTCCAGTCAGCATTCATTTCGATGTTACACATGCAACTAGCTTTTAGAACTTCTAGAATGGATGCCATAGGCCAGCATGAGTTGCTCCCCAGATGCAGACGTATTACCCCCTACCACACAAACATTTGAACTGTAATGACATTGCCCATTTATAGCCATTTTCAAGCCTGTCATTTTGTTGTATGATCCGGTGTCTACTCTCATTAGTCACAGGTGGGAGCAGGTGCTACTAATGCCTCATGGGCTGCTTCCCTGAGGACCAGAACCCACCACAGACATGCATGCAAAGTGGTGTAGAAATACTTAGAACAAGTTTTACAGCGCTGCTTTTCACAATGTCCATAACAACTTATGTATCTATGTAGTTTTTGCAATAACAACATAAAGTGTCTGAATATTTAGATATTTCAAAAGAATTACAGGTCTGCTGCAGTGCTCAGGCCTGACGGGACCCATAATTAAATATGCAGTCTGTGGGATGTTCTGAATAAATGAGTCCCATTCATGAAGGCCCCGCCTCACATCTTACAGATCTTACAATCTGTTCTCAGATACTACAGCACACCCTCAGAGCTCTCGTGGAGTCCATGCCTTGATGAGTTATAGCAGTTTTGGTGGTGTGAAGGAGACCTGCACAGTATTAAGCAGGCGGTTTTAATGTGATGACTGATGGGTGAGCATCTGTCAGTTCACAATGTCTGTTCAGTTATAAGGGATAAAGTGAGGTTGGAAAAATGATCATGGGGAAATGCATTAGGATTCTTTTTCTGGAATAAAACCACACAACTGTCATAAGATGACTAAAAACTAAAATGTAGGACAAATTTAGAGTATGGGACATTTAATATATTATTTTCCACACAAACCTTCTATAGGGACATAATTCCACTAGCATAGTTTTACGTGTAATATCATGCAGTTTTCCTACAGGGTGCTAAAACATGATTGTGTACAATATCAGCTACATTTTACACACTGTCATGCATTTTCTGTCACCCTTCTCTCTCTCTCTCTCTGTCACATGTTCACCTCTGGGTATTCACACAGCATTAGCTCTGTTGGGAATTTCTCCAGATTTGGAGGAGTGGGTGAATGTGAACCCAAGAATGATACGATAAGATACGCATTTATAGCATTTATAGCAGGTGGGGAATGTGCATTGTTACAGCAGCAACGTGGACAAAAGAAGAAAGTAGAAGCAGCATAACCAATAGAAATTGGAAGTTGGGGTTGAGGTCAGGGCTCTGACAGGGCCAGTCAAGTTCTTCCACACCGAACTCATCTAACCATGTCGTTATGGGCCTTGTCTTTATGAGACACAGTCGCACAGTTCTTCCCTAAATTGTGTACACAAAGTTGGAAGCATGACATTATACAAAGTGTCTTGGTCTGTTGAAGAATTAAGATTGCCCATCACTGGACTAGCACAAACCCTGGAAAACAGGTGTGTCCCAAAACCTTTGTCCACATAGTGTATATTCTGTTATATTAACCCTTAAATGCTGAGACAAATGCTGACCATTTCTGCCTTTTAATCTACTCCTTTCTATAAAAGGGGCCTCTTAAGGTTTATGCTGTTTCTATGTACCAAAATTTTGCACAACCACAACCATTTTTTTCAACTAGAAGAACCATTTTTCATTCTCTAAAGTGAGAATGAAAATACTGGAAGTGAGAATGAAAATACCTGAATTCGATAATTAAGTGGTGTGTCCCAATATTTAAAGTAAAGTGGCCCCTTATAGTCACATGTGAACAGTGTGAAATTCTTTCTCTGTATTAAACCCATTCCCCGAGTGAAGCCGTGGGCTGCCACCAATGAGAGGCGCCCAGGGGGCAGTGTGTGGGGACGGTACCTTGCTCAAAGGAACCTCAGAGATGACGCTGGCAATGTTGGGATTTGAACCCACAATTTTCTGATTGCAGGGACCCACTAGGCCACCAGCTGCTCCGTATAGTGTGTATATGCACTACCAGTCAAAGGTTTGGACACACCTTCTCAATCAATGTTCTTTCTTTGTTTTTATCATTTTCTACATTGTAGATTCATATTGAAAACAAACAAAATGATGAAGGAACACATGGAATTATGCAGTAAACAAAAAAGAGTTAAACAAAGCAGAATATGTTTTGTAATAAGGTAACGATGGACTGTTTTTTTCTTTTTACTTAGTAGAGTTCCTTTTTGATGGTAGGGTTGGTACGCAGTTAGTAATTCTATTCGACATTGGCAAGAACTGCTTAAAGTTCTTGCCATAGTGGAACAGGATCACTAACTGTGTACCAACCCGACCATCACAAGTGATGATCCCAAACACATTAAGAAGGCAAGAAATTCCACTAATGAACTCTTGACGAAGAACACCTGTTACATAGGTGATGTTTTCAATATTAATCTAGAATGTAGCCACACCTTCTCATCGTTAAATGAGAAGGTGTGTCCAGACTTTTGACTGGTAGTGTACATGTGATAGATAAGCAAGGCTAAACAGCTGGAGGTTAGATGCTGTGCACTGTCAGGCACATTCGGCAATTTAATAGGATAGGTCAGGCTGAGTCACGGATCAGGTTTGGGCTTCAGTTTCCTTCCTGTGCAGACCTCTTCTATAAATTGTTGTCGTCCTCAAGCAACAGACCATTGACTTTCATTTCAGCTTTTGTGTTCATCTACTAAGCGCCAATTGAGATGATGTTGAAAAACACCGGGGTACTACTTTAAAACCATATGTGGAGCAGAAAATTGAACAAAGCTGAACAAAACTACATTAACCAGGTGAATCAGATAGCCGAAAGGTAATGCGACTTCTAAACCACAGAGCCTTTACATTTGCATAAACGTGAAGCTACTATGATATTTCAGGCTTGATGTGTCCTCTTTTAATATTCTTTTTTAAACAGAAACGAGCTCTTTCCCATTTGGTTTGTGGGTTGTATTTAAAGCCTTTCTGCACCACTTCACCCACCATCTTCTATCCTCATTTCCACCCCCTGCCCCCCCTGTGGTTCCACACAATATGCCCTGTGACTAACACACTGCCACACACAGCAGCTGGCACTGCCAGCCTTCTATTACACACACACACAGGCACAGTGCGTCTGATTCCACCCTGTGATTTTAAGCTTGCTGTTAAATCATCTTCACCTAAGCCTCAGTGCATACTTACTAGCCCCTTGTCAATGTGCCACACACAATCTCACACACACACACACACGTACACACACTTGCACATACAAGCTATGGTACACTGAGCAATACTAGTCTCCAAATCAGTTCTTACAGCACTGACAACCAGGCTATATACTCTTATATTAACCCTTTAAATGCTGAGAGCCAGACTACATCTTGTTATCTTATAGACTATATTCTGTTATATTAACCCTTTAAAGTACTGAGATGGCTGACCATTACACCAGCAGGCCCTTTAATGACATTGCATTCAAGTATGTAGACTTTAATATGGAGTTGATCTCCCTATGCAGCTATTACAGCTTCCTCTCTTCTTGGAAGGCTTTCCATGAGATTTTGGAGTTTCTGTGGGAATGTGTGCCCATTCATTTTGTAGTGCATTTATAAGATCAGGCACTGATGTTGGACGAGAAGGTCTGGCTCGCAATCTCCATTCCTGTTCATTCCAAAGGTGTTGGATGGGGTTGAGGTCAGGGCTCTATGTGGGCCAGTCAAGTTCTTCCACACTGAACTCATCCAGCCATGTCTTTATGGAGCTTGCTTTGAGCACTAGGGCACAGTCATGCTGGAATAGAAAAGGTTCTTCCCCAAACTGAGTCCATTTCATTGTCCAGAATGTCTTGGTACACTGAAGCATTAGATTCACTGAAAGTAAGGGGCCTAGGTCAAACTCTGGAAAACAGATGTGTCTCAATACTTTTGTCCACATAGTGTATATTCTGCTAGATATTGTTTCTATGTACCAAAACTTTTGCACAACCATTTTTCTTCAACTAGAAGAACCATTTATCAATCTCTAAAGTGCAGTCTCAATGTCATCTGCCTAACTGCCTCTACGTCAATTCTCATTCTGAAAACTCTTTGAAAAAAAAATATTCAAAGGGTAATATAACCTTACCAAATTCAGCTGAGCATGTTTCTACAAGTATATGATAACTACAGCTCCTCAAACAATTATCCTTTATGGCAGTAACGGACAAATACAAGCTGCTGGGGTCTTTTCAGGATGTCTGTCAACTCATCTAATTGCAAGGAATGATTTTCTGTTCTTAAGTCTTTCTATTAGCTGACGTTTCCCATCATTTGCATTCTCAGCAACATGACAGCTGAAGGTCTTATCAGAGAGTGGAATTTTCTTTCACTTTTTTACATACCTTTCACCATACTTTCATCATTTTAATGCGACCCAGCCTTTGAATTTAGTAGGTAGCCTTTCTTTGTTGTGGTAGTCCTTTATTTGATTTGGATTGGCCTTGATGGGTCAGGATAGATAGTGGGTCCCCTGGCTGAAACAACACAGTCATTATTTTTACCACTCACTTCAGCTTATCTTCACCGTTAGCCTTGCTCTTCAATTTTCCCAGCCACCGGTCCATTTTTCAAACTGTGAGCTGTATAATGTTAAATGGCCCGCATGCATATTCAGGGAAACTAAGCCAATTTACTCAGTTTAGTGGGTAATTGCTAATTGCTAATGTCCATCAGGACAAGTTCTCCAGTTTTAATATTTTTCACATAAGTGACAGATCACGAGTTGAAATCCCCACCCTAAAGAACCTGTCACTGGATGGGATAAATTACATGCATCGTCCCTTTATGTGAAACCTTTAAACTAATAAGTCTACCATACATGATAATGTTGCTAACGTGTTAGCATGATATAATTTGAATAGTTATAGTCAGTGATGTCTGACATTCATTCACTGTGGAGCTTTAAAACCTTCATTGTAAATGGGCAGGCCAAGCTGCGGAGGCTGAATAAAGAGAGACGTAAATGGGATGGGTTTTATGACATCACAAAATTCTAGTTTCCATGTAAGGACCATGTGCATTAGAAAGTCACAAAAATGTGTAAGAACCTTAGAACAACTATTTAATGTTTATGTGCTGTGTTTAAATGTAATGCTAAAAAGTAAGTAAACTGTGGTTTCATCTAGTATAGGCCATTTAATAATGTGATTTCCCAAAGTTGTTGTTACATTAGTTGTACAACAGTAGTTGTAAAAAGTGCCATATACATAAAAACACCCTGTAAAATGTAAAAAATATTTTTTAAAACACCACGGCATCGCAAGTATAAAAGCCTGAATATGCCTCCACAACCACAAAACTGTACACAAAACTGTACTGTAAACTGTGCTATAAATATCACGAGACAATTATGGTGAATAACCATCCCTGCAGTTGTGAAATGTAAATGGCACATTGGATCCGCAGTGCAACAGCCCGCTACTGTTTTATTGTTTGCATCCATGTGTGAAAGTGTCTGAGTGTTCATACAGTAGAGTATTGGAGAGGCTTCTATGAAGAATCATGACAAATCAATTGCAATTCCAACTGTGAAAGCTAGCCCACATGTATGTCCATAAGTGTTAGCCGAAAGTGGATTAGTGGCTGGCAACTGCGGTTGGCTGGAGAGCCAGACAGAGGACAAAAGCTGTCACTGGGGCTGAATTTATAAGCGTCTCCACTAAAACCATTCTAGTTCTGTACTCTGTTGGGGTCTTGTAGTTCTGTACTCTTTTAGGGTCTTGTAGTTCTGTACTCCGTTAGAGTCTTGAAGTTCTGTACTCTGTTGGGCCCTTGTATTTCTGACACCAACAATGCTGGCTTCTGTTGGTGATCAGATCTTGTGCAAAGCTGAGCAGGTTGCCACCTTTTTCTTTGAGCATCACACCATTCCACTTTCACAGGTTTGTGTGAACATTGCACATGATGTGACAGTTTGAATTTAGATCTAATGAGTGTTCGAGTTGGTTTCTAAATAAAACATCATTGAAAACAGTGCTACTGTGAACAGCAGTAATGAAAGCAGTGTTTGGAGTGCACTGTGATGTGAATGTTTTCTTAAAACTTCCCTGATCATACAATCTCTGGTCAGAAGAATCATCTCAACTGGAAAACGTATAGTATGTTCATTTAACTGGACCGCCATTTTGATACCCAATGCAAATGTGAGGTGGGAACATTCTGAAGTCAAATTGCACTGATGGAAGATGGTGAAAGAAGAGTCACTTGAAAAATAAATATTTCTATTTTAATATAATTCTGTAAATATTAGGGATGTGCATAGGTGCTCTGTGATTCCTGGTTAATCATTCATGGAGCTATCACTATTTGCGTATTTCTAATAAAATAAAGTTCTGTGCATTTATGTTTAGCAGAGAAACTGTCTTTGAACTTTCCTTCTGCATATACACTGCTGTTTTTTTCTGCTGCTGTATTTCAGGCATTAACCTCAACTAGTCTGTTAGCGGATTTATTAGCCTCCAAAACTCAAAATAGCATAGTGGTCATTTCCAACCTAACAAGCCTGATAGCATAACATTTTCCCGGACACTATGCTATGTAGAAAATATAATATCCAATCTAAATTCGTTAGGTTGTGTCTGATTTTTTCCCGGGGGTTCTGTAAAGCCAACTTCTCTCTAATTAACACATGTGGGCAGGGCATGGGTAGGTCAACTGTGCAAAGCACATCTGTCTGCAATGATGCAACCATAACATCTTATGAACACTCTGCAGTGTGTTTCAGTCTCACTGAAGCATTTTCCTCGTTTTGCCTCTTTTAAGGATCCCTTCATTGTCCCTTGTTAAAGAACTCAGAATATCAACCCTTGATAAATCTACTGTCCAGAGATGACTGATGTAGTTATTATTTTTTTTTCCATTCAGGCTGCCTCAGAAAGACACATAAAAGCCTCTCATTATGCAGGTTAACGGCATGACCTTACAGGTTTGACTGTTATAATGGCAGAGTGTGTGTACAGACCTACCCGCTAAGAACCTTAAAAAAAAAAGATGTTAACCTTCATAACACTGTGCCCTGTTTTTCCCCTAGTGGCCAGTATCCAGAGGCTCCCTGCGGTGTCTGTGATGACCGATATTAACTTCCCCATGAAGGGACGGAAGGGCATGGTGGACTGGGCCAGAAACTCGGAGGACAAAGTAGTCGTTCCTAAAGGCATTTTCCTTCCTCAGACTGCAGGTATGCACCCAAGGAGAAATCCAGCATTTTTCTTTTAGCATCTGTTTCTTCTGCCCTTGTGGTAATGTCATCTCTAGATCATTTGGCAACATCCTTCGATGTAATGTGGATCAATTTGAATGCGCCTGTCGTAAATGTTATTTTAGCTTTCCTAACATGATATGAGGTACATTCATATAATTCATACACTGTAAGGGAAGCTGCCCATGTGCCCGATATACTTACACATACACTTACCAGCTACTTTATTACACACACATCTTAGTTGACAGTAAGAGACCATAGCTCTTTTTGTCATGTATTTGCAATAGTAATCCTCTAGCTCTTAATCAGTGGCCAGTTTGTGACAAGATCACTGTTCATTGAATATTTTTGGGAGCTGAAGTGTTAATGTTAACTTGAGCTACAACTTCAGTCTGTTTCAGGGTGGCTAAATACCAATCATACTGTCCGGTCACAGCTTAGAAACTGTAATTACACTTGAGACAACCCTGACAAGCCTTCAGAACTTCACAGTAGGTGCACAGTAGCATGGGGTGCTGATAAATGAAATGCCAAGTGCCCCACTAATTTGGAGAACAGATTGAAATTTCCTAAACCGAATAAACAAGATGTAGTTCATTACACCGGATTAAACAGTGCGGTAGACACATCACCTTGTAAACAGTGCAAGGTATTCGGCTCACTCAGCTGTATAACACAGGTCAACAAAAACATTTTTTGTAATCACCAGAAACCACGACACACTTTTCTAAACCAGTTTTTCATGTTGATTTCAGATCTGCTTTCAGTTTTTTTTCAGTTACATCAACTTTTTGAATTATAAGTAATATTAGATTTGCAAGAGACTTGCATGCAGTTTTTATTAATCAAGTAACCAATCAAGTAACTGTTTCAATATTTTCAGTGCAAAGTCAGATAGGCGCACACTGTGGCATAGATATAATGATCAGTGTCAGTCAGCTACCACTGCTTCTTCAAAACTGCTTATAATATGATTATTATATGCTAATTATACCAACTATCATGCAATATATAACTAGCTTCATCACTGTCCATGCTAGGGAAAAACTAAACACAGATTAGAAATCAGCATGAAAAAACACTACAAAACCCACATAAACTTATCTCTGATGAATTTGACCTGTTGACCTGTGTAACTAATATGGCTTGAAAGCAAAATATTTCTTTTTTATTGGTAAATCATTGATCACTGTAAGTCTGTGGTCACTAGCTATGCTCCTGAAGATCTACCTTCTTGTGAAGTCTAGTTCCAGCCACAAGTTGCACCCCCTGCTTTGGCTAATGAACTCCTTCAGAAGTCCCTGATTGGCTAGTGAGTAAAGTAAGTGGTGGGGAGGGGTGTAGCTAAACACAGGAGAGTAGCCCTCCAGACTCGACTTTCTTTTATTTATTTGTGTTTGTGGTATGTGAGTGACCACCTTTACTTCACAGTTTTTAGAGATTCTGATCATTTGTCCAAGGACTTATGTCTTGAAATGGGAGACTTTGTACACTAAAAGAGGCTGTACATTCCATTGTGTTAGGTAAGCGGTGTATTTCTTAAAAAAAAAAAAAAAGACCTCTAGTGGCTTACTGCTTGTATAAGACAGTCACAAAATAGGGTATTAACACTGGAATAAATACACCCATATTAAATAACTTAAATTATTGTTAAGATGAAATACAATTACTGAGCAATGGAGTTCATTAACGGTGGTAAATGGTAGTCAAGCCATTTCTATTGATTTCGAGGGATCTTCGAGGGATCTTTTATTTACAATCCAAAACCACTACTACTGAACAGACATGTCCTCCGGGTAATATATGTAATGTTTGTAAGTGATGAATTAAAAAATATATATAGTTTTTTGGATACTACTTTACACATTTACTACTCTCCACCATGACTGTATGTCTCAGGCATCAGGCAACATATTTACACCATTTTTAGTAATAACCATCTGCAAGGCAGCATTTAGAGACATTAACTGCTTCAGACATCTGGTTCCTATCATTCTCTCTTTGGACAGTTCTCCAAAATGGTGCGGTTCACATCGAATCGCTAAGAATGATTTGTATACATTGTTAAGATCACTGAAAATAAAACATTTATGTGGAAAATGGTGAAATTCCTCTTTAATAGAAAACCAATCAGATGTTAATACAGGTGGAGATGACAGCTTGCATAAGTATTTGTGCCTATTTTATAAACTAAATGATTCCTATTAGGTTGACCTGAGATATATAGCACTGAATTAAAACAGACATTGTGTACTTTAAAAAATGTACATGTGCTGCAAGGAAGAAAGTTGACCTAGTACATTCAAAAAATTAGGAAAGGCATCATGATATTTAGATTTATGATCAGCATTCAGAGTGTGTGATGAGTCAAAGGGATAGGCCTGACCTATGCATCACTCATACATCCTCTCTCTGATTGATGGCAAGTCTACTGGCTGTCCTTTTTTCATGCTCTTGATGGGATGTTATTTAATATTCAGATATTAAAGCATTGACTGCCTTCCTTTTTAAACAATGCCACAGCACCTGGGTTCAGTGCCCAGCCATTCCATTAATTGAGGTGATCAGTCTTATCTGAAGTATATCAAAGTACGAGTAATGGCAAATTGATTTAACATATAACTCATTCCGGTTGCAGCCAGCCCAGCTGAGGGGCAGAGCAGCTAGTCTTATTGGCAGAAGAGAAAGGCCTTTTTCATCCTTCACTCTGCCACGTCATACAAATTTAACCCGTAGAAATGGTGAGCTATTACTTCTGGATTCGCTATTTGGAGTCTCCACTGACTTTTACCATGCAATGTCATGGCATAATAAAACATGGCACAAATGTAAAAGGTTTCTTTTTGTAAAGCAAAACCATTCCTCGAGTCATAGTAAATATATTCTGGTTTTCATTCATTAATGTGGTGTCCATTGAGGGTTTGGAATACGAGCGTTTGACTATGCTCTTCACTGATTACAATGAACTACGTGTAAGAAATAATTCATTTTTCATTTATGGCATTCTGCAGGATCTCAGTGCTTTGTTGTCCACTGCGTAAATGTCTCCCTGGCTACTGTAAATAGGCTAAAGCCTAAAAATACCTTCACATTAAAATCCTGCAAGAAATAGGGGTCAGTGCTGATACAAAAAAAAAAAAAAGCATAACACCTGATACCTGGATGCAAACAATGCATACTACAGAGCTAAAATATTTGAAAGGGCTGCATATTTAGAGCTACATATTATGACAACTGACTCAGACCTACATAAACGCTTATGAAGGCTTACTCTAGCAAGCGTCAGTAGTCATAAAGGCTATGTTTGATGTGATTTCCCCTGAGAAAGTGTTATGACACTTTCTGGAATAATCTTTTAACAGATGTCTATAGATTGAAAGGCTTTTGTCGGGCCAACTTTTAGAGATGTCTTGATGCTTGGCTTTCATGCATCTTGAAAGGTTTTGACTCATGTTCAACCATACTAATAAACAGATATAAACCAGCCATAGCTGTCATACATTGGTGCAGGCTCACTATTGGGTAAGATCTGGTGTTTTAATGATAATAGCATTTTAACAAAGACCTGATGTTCAGTTTGACATTCTGCCTGAGAAAGAGACAAACTCAGCAACTAGCAAGATCTGAGATCTTGCCTAGTAGCGAGCCTGCATAAATGTTTGACAAATGTTATAACTGCTTATTAATGATTTATAAACTGTCTACAACACAATTAACAACCTGATTATGAATCATATATAAACCCTTTAGAAGGGTAGTAATATTGTGAAGTGGTACCTTAAATTAATTATCCATGCTTTATATTACAATCTCTTCTAACCCAAAAAACAATCTAACTAGTGCTGTGAAAATAAGAGCTTTCATTCATCTTAAGCCACATTAGCATTTCTTGGGTGAAGTGCTCCTTTAATGCACTGCTGGCAGGAAAGTTCGGAAGGATAAGCCAGCAAGATTATGCGAAATACTGTGGGCAATGGCCAGGAGATGATTTATGCAATGTTTGTCAGGAACTCCCTTTAATATGATCTTTAGCAAACTATGTTTTTCATGTGGTTTGGAGATTAATATATTTTTTCAAAGCAAGCACAACAAAGAAGTAAGCTCATTAAATTATTTTAGGATTAAAATATCCCACCATGGTGAGAGCAAGGCATTAAGAGATTCCTGACTGAATATTTATGGAGTCTAATTCCTGTCAGACTGCCACTGTTATACTCCTATTGGAAGGAAACCAATCTGTAGCGAAAGCAATAATGCTTCGTCAAAAAATATAATTTGTTTGAAGTAGATGTGTCTAAAACGATGCTCTTGTTGAATATATAGTGAGAAAATTCAGTGATATTATCTAACTACATTTTGTTTTGACAGATATGGATGGGTCTCCGGTGTTCATTCTTGGGACAGTTCTCTACAAGACACTGGGACTTATGCTGCCCGCCCCAAGGTAAAATGCTTCAGGATTGTTCTGGTTAACAGTGACAATTCATGATCCACCACAAATCCCTTAGATGATAGTAGCTGTTTTACACAGTGTTGGAAAAAATATCCCATTCGACCTAATCAGAAATGTAAAAAAATCTACTTTTAGGGTGCATAATAATTTGTACTTATATTTATTTTGCAAGGGTGTAAAACATTACATTGTTAGAACTGACAGGCTGTTTGTGTGTGCATGTGTGTGTGAGAGTGTGTGGGCATACAGTGGGGGAAATAATTATTTGATCCCCTGCCAAATTTGTAAGTTTGCTGACTTACAAAAAAATGAACAGTCACTAATTTATGAGGTGGTTTCATTTTTATGAAGAGAGACAGAATATCAACCAAAAATCAAGAAAAAGAAAACATGTTACATAAAAGTTATAAATTGATTTGCATGTCATTGAGTGAAATAAGTATTAGATCCCCTACAACCCAGTAAGACTTCTGGCTGCCACAGACTGGCTGTGTGCCCATGTTGCACACAGATTACAATCAGTCTATTAATTAGACACTTCTGATCTTAACTTGTTATGTGTATAAAGCACACCTGTCCACAGAATCAGTTTCTTTCATTCCAACCTCTCCACCACCGTGGGCAAGACCAAAGGGCTGTCAAAGGACGTCAGAGACGAGATTGTAGACCCACACAAGGCTGGAATGGGTTGCAAGACCATCAGCGAGAAGCTTGGTGAGAAGGTGACAACTGTTGGTGTGATTATTCGGAAATGGGAGAAATATAAAATGATCATCAATTGCCCTCATTCTGGAGCTCAATGCAGTATCTTGCCTCATGTGGGGAGGATGATCATGAGAAAGGTGAGGGATCAGCACAGAACTACACGGGAGGAGCTTGTTAATGATCTGAAGGCAGTTCGGACCAAGAACACCATTGATAACACACATCATCATAATGGACTGAAATGTTGCAGTGGCCCCCCTGGTCCCCCTGCTCAAGAAGGCACATGTACAGACAATCTTAAGTTTGCCAGCGAACATCTAAATGATTCAGAGAAGGCTCGGGAGAAAGTGCTGTGGCCAAAATCAAGCTCTTTGGCATCAATTCAACCTGCCATGTTAGGAGGAAGAAAAATGCTGGGTATGACCCGAAGAACACCCCACAGTCAAGCATGGAGGTGGAAACATTATGTTTGGGGATGTTTTTCTTCTAAGGGTGCAGGACGACTTCACCGCATTGAGGGGCCAATTGTTGGAGCCGTGTACCATAAAATCTTGGACAAGAACCTCCTTCCCTCAGCCAGAACACTGAAGATGGGTTGTGGGTCTTCCAGCATGACAATGACCCAAAGCATACTGCCAAAGTTGCAAAGGAGTGGCTAAAGAAGAAACACATTAAGGTCCTGGAGTGGCCCAGCCAGTCTCCAGACCTCAGTCCTATAGAAAATCTGTGGAGGAGCTGAAGCTTCGAGTTGCCAAGCAGCAGCCAAGAAACCTGAAGGATTGAGAGAGTTTCTATAAAGAGGAGTGGGTCAAAATCCCTTCTGAGATGTTTGCAAACCTGGTGACCGACTACAAGAAACGTCACTGCTGTGCTTGCCAACAAGGGATTCTCCACCCAGGACCGAGTCATGTTTTGCTTGGTTATTAAATACTTATTTCACTCAGTGAAACACAAATCAATTTATTACAACTCACCAGTTTTTATCTCGCTGTCACTCTTTCTTGTCTTTATTAATATTAAGCATATTGGTATGTTTCAGTTTTTGCAGTGCTGTCAGTCTGTACAGGAAGTAAAATGTATGTCAATTAAATTCAGCCATGCTGCATTGGCTATAACATTAATGCACCTGGTTAGTGATGTAAAAATAGCCATCTTATTTATGCTTTTAGGCTCTATACTTGCGTGTTAGGTCCCAAAAAACTGGATTATAAGACAACACAATTACACCCAATTTATCCTAAGGCTGTGGACATGCACACAAAATAGATATGAAAAATGTATCAAATTTTATTACACTTAGTGTTTTATTATTTTTATTATGATGTCCAGCCTCACTACAGAAGCTATAAAAATTTTATTTGTGAATGTGTCTATTTTATGTTTAGATTCTTCATAATTATTTTGCTTATGATTCATGTTCAAGGTTCAAGGTTACAAGGTTTCGACATGGACTACAGAGCAACATATAACAACGTTCAACATAGTGCAATTTACAAAAGAAACAACACAAACAACACAATAAATAGACACAGCAACAATGTACAGTAAAGTAATGTAACAGTATAGTGTGGACGGGATGTAAACCTTCCAGAGTGACTAGTGTTGCACCGTAAATGTGATTATTGTACAGAAGGCAGTTACAGCACTGAACAAAGCGAATGGGATGGCAGAAACAATACAATAGCAACATAACAGTAAAGTGTGAATTGGATGTCAATCTGAAACAGTACAATTAATAAGCGGTATGGCAGTGTAACAGTAGTGTAAATGGCATATGGATCTGAGACGGTAGAGTAAGTAGACAAAATAGCAGCGTAACAGTAAAGTGGGAAACATATGCAAACCTTCCAGAATGAATAATACTATTGCAGAGTGGATAATACTGCACAGGAGACAGTTTGCAGCATAGAATCACATTGTGTAAGAATAAATTATAGCTTATCAAATCGAGTAACAGGACAGAAGAGTGTCTGTAGTGGCAGTAAACAGAGGTACTGTAAAGTGCAGGTGCTAAAGAAAGTCCAGAGTGTAATATGAGAAGAATATACAGTATAAAATGAGGTAGTTCACAGGAATGTACTTGATTAAGCAGGGCCTAGACATTTCTGTGCATTCAGAACTCTGATGGCCAGTGGTATGAAACTGTTGCAGTCTTGCAGAAGTCTTGTTATTTGCTCAGACACTGAAAGTGAAACGTATGTGATGTATAAATGAATCAGTCATATTTCACACATGCTCTGAGCTACCAGAAGCAAAAAAAAACCCACAAAAATTAATGATGAGAAACATCAATCTTTTCATGATCTGCATTCTGAGTGCACCATGAAAATTGATAACGACAAGTGACTTATGGACTTAATTCATGAAACCCTATGATAAGAGAGAAACAGAATATTTAAATATGTTTACAGGCTCAGTCGGGTGACACAAAACAAAAAGTGACATTTATAAAATTTGTGATTTGCTTCAGCTTTGCTTGATTGTTTCACTAGTAATGCAATTATGCAAATGCTGATAACAACATGCTTAAATGTCCATATTGTCACTCACAGTTAATGTGGTTTAGGAATGAATTCTGATTATTTATGGCATAATACACCCCTGCCATTTTAAGAAAGTTATTATCTGCTCTGCAGTGCCGTCATCGGACACTCTTAGAGATCTGCATGTGTTGCTGTGAGCGCTAATGTCATTGCATCATATTTTACAGTAAATGTAAATGTCCTTGCACGTTGCTTGGTGGCTCCGATCCAGAGAAAGAATTATTGCCTGCTTCAAGTTCCCACAGCTATTTGGGGAGAGTTGTCAGATGAAGGCCACCTGCAGATGGGATTTACATTCTTTATCAAGTTATGATCAGAAAATCAATATTCAGCCATTATGTTTTAACAAAACTCATCCACTGAACAGTAGTAATGATTCTTAAGCCTCTTATATGTAATGCTGAACGCTGCACCAAAGTTTCAGGTGAATCTGTTCATAAGCTCCCTGATCAACCACTCATGAGTCCATCCACTTGTTCTTAAATACCAACAAAGAAATGTTTAGAGGAGTACCAAGACTGAGAAATCACAGTGTACATGCACTATATGCACAAAAGTATTGGGACGCCTGACCATTCCACCAACAGGGATACTGCACTAATACTGCATACTTAACTTCTGACTTTTCTTTGACAGGTGTTGTTTAGGTGTATGTAGCCTGCAGTAACTTGTTTGAATAGTGGACATTGATTTAGTTTAGCTTTACAGGTTTAAGGAACAGATGGGGATTATTAGAGCACTGATGTACGTCGCTCTGGATAAGAGCGTCAGCTAAATGCCATAAATGTAAATGTAAAATGCATTCAAATCCATAGAATTTAATATGAAGTTGGTCCCCCTTTACAGCTATAATAGCTTCCACTCGTCCTGGAAGATATTCCACAAGATTTTTCTGTGGGAATGTGTGCCCATTCATTCTTTAGAGCATTTATGAAGTCAGACACTGATGTTGGACGAGAAGGTCTGGCTCACAATCTCCGTTCCAGTTCATCCCAAAGGTGCTGGGTGGGGTTGAGGTCAGGACTCTGTGTGGGACAGTCAAGTTCTTCCACACTGAACTCATCCAGCCATGTCTTTATGGAGCTC
>JBBPCX010000088.1:3654193-3665600 GCA_037974365.1 Hydrocynus forskahlii | reverse complement strand
TCAGGACTCTGTGTGGGACAGTCAAGTTCTTCCACACTGAACTCATCCAGCCATGTCTTTATGGAGCTCGCTTTGTGTACTGAGGACACACTCATGCTGGAATAGAAAAGGTTCTTCCCCAAACTGTGTCCACAAAGTTGGAAGCATGGCGATGTCCAAAATTTCTTGGTCTGCTGAAGCATTAAGATTGTCTTTCACAGGTGTGTCCCAATACTTTTGTCCATATAGTTCTTGAGGACAAATCATCATTGTAGAAATGATCATTTTAAGATTTTTTTTTAATCGTGGCTGCCTTCAAGTCTATGTTAAGACTTCCTATGGGTATTTATAGTTGCGCTACGTGACCCTATTGTGTACATCAGCAATTTTTCTCTTAGTGTCTGATTTCTAAAATGGAATACTAGAGTTATTTCGGGGCAATACAGTTTCCAGCAACACACTCCAAACTGTCGATCATTACATCAGCTGAATGAGTAGCGTAATTCCAAAAGCTAGACTCTTTGAGACTGTCCTCGGGAGGCTGTTTTTGGTATGATGGCCAAGGGTAGCGTTTTCTCAAAAGGCTCCTCAAGGTAGGCAGGTCCTCATGATGGAGAAAATACTGCTGATTGAACGATACTAGGCTGGCAAATAAAATGCTTATGTCAATGATGTGATGCAGAACACTAATTTGTAATTAAATGGCATCCTGAGAGCCAAAAGCTCTTGAATGTAGGTTAATTTCATACCCTGCATTCAGTTCACACACTCCAAAGCAATAACATGTGATATGTTTTACTGCACATTTTACCAACATTTTTAAACAATATATAGTAATTGGCTTCATCTGCAATTGGTGCTCTTGAACTTTCTTTGGGGTCAGTAAGTAAGTCAGTAGGTCCTTAAAATGCTGTACAAAACAGACCGAAAATAACATAAAATAGCATAAATAATATTGAATAAAATAACATAAATAAGATCAAATAAAATGAAATAAAAATAGAAACAAAAATAAAATGCCCCAGAGTCATTTATCCACTATACTTATTAAATTCAGCTAGCAAAGAGTTTCATAGCCTTGATAACATAACTGCGAGAGCCCTGTCACCCTTGAGTTTCAGGTCAGATGTGTGCATAAATATGACACTATGATAAATATGATTATGTATGACAGAAAACCAGGACAATACACTCGTACTGTCCTCCAAAAGTGTTAGTTTGCATTATTCAGCTATATTTCTGGGCTGTGATTGAAGGATTTCTCTGATTAGAACCGATAGCAGCCCATCTAGACAGCACCCAAGCTTTTGGAAGTCAGCTTACAACAAAATTAATTGAGATTCTCCACCAACATGGACTTAAATGACAATGCACAGACTTTAGTATGGAGCTGGTCCCCCATTTTGCAGCTATAACAGCTTCCACTCTTCTTGAAAGGCTTTCCTTAAGATTCTGGAGTTTCTGTGGGAATTTGTGCCCATTCAGTCTGTAGAGCAGTGGCCCCCAACATTTTTTGTGCCATGGACCAGTTTAATGTAAAGGACTAAAGTTTTGATGTACCGTATCACATGACCGAGACAAGCATTTTTTTTTTCAAAACTACTCAATAATATATTTTTATTCTGTCTTTCTGTGGGGCCCAGTACCAAATGACTCACGGACCAATACCAATCTGCGGTCCAGTGGTTGGGGACCTCTGCTGTAGAGCATTTATGAGGTCAGGTACTGATGTTGGACGAGAAGGTCTGGCTCACAATCTCTGTTCCAGTTCATCACAAAAGTGTTGGATGGAGTTGAGGTCAGGGCTCAACTCATCCAGCCATGTCTTTATGGAGCTTGCTTTGTGCGCTCGGACACAGTCATGCTGGAATAGAAAAGGTTCTTCACCAAACTGTGTCCACAAAGTTGGAAGCATGGTGTTGTCCAAAATGTCTTGGTCTTTTGAAGTATTGAAATTGTCCTTCACTGGAAGTAAGGGGCCTAGCCCAAACCCTGAAAAACAGGTGTGTCCCAATACTTTTGTCTACATAGTGTCTATCAGACTCTCTTACTCTCTCAAGCGAAACACGGCCTTGAAAAAACTCAGCTATTTACAGTTACAAATACATCTTAATGTGTTTGACTGCTCATCATACAGTTAAAACTCTGACTAATCACTCTTGTAGTCGATCATAGGCCGTGAGTGAAATGTTCTGTACTTTTTTCGAGCTTATCTCCTATATTTTTGAGCAAACCAGTGCAGAACCCTTTGTATTAAGATACTGAGGGCCTCAAAAAGATACCAGATGGGACAAGAAAATTCCAGATGAGATCGTAACTTGAAAAGTGTACAGCCTTTTGTTCATTTGTTAAGTGAAAAAAAAATTTGTATACCAACTGAATAAAAATCAACTTCGGGAAAGTTCTGTGCAGTTTCACTTGTCAGTCTCTTTAAATGTAACCTTCTCATTTCTGACAGAGCCAGAGCAAGAGAATGAATCCAGGGACATAGCTTAGTCCCACTTTGCTATTATTCACTGCTCAAAAACAGATATATAATGGCAATGAAAGCACTCACACATTGTCAGAAAAGTGCTGAGAAGAAATGGCAGAACTTTTGTAAAATTCTACATCTGCTCATTCAAATAATTAATTTATGGATGGACCTAAGAGCAGTGTGCAGGAGCAAAATCCAAGAGTTCTTTCTTTTTGGCTGATTAATCATTGAGCAATTTTGTACATCTATCTATCTATCTATCTATCTATCTATCTTTGAATAATCTTTAAAAATATGAATATATTTGCACCTTGTTGGACCTTAAGCTTGTTGGACTTGTTAGACAAATATCTATCTATCTACCCATATATCATTTAGATAGATAGATAGATAGATAGATAGATAGATAGATAGATAGATAGATAGATAGATTGATATTTGTCTAACAAGTCCAACAAGCTTAAGGTCCAACAAGGTGCGAATATATTCATATTTTTAAAGCTTATTCAAAGAATGAATGTATGTATCTTGTTGGACCTTGAGCTTGTTGGACATACAATCCATAACCATGGGCAGTAATATGCAGTACTAAAGAGTTAACACATAAATGTGGATGAACACTATGGACAAAAGTATTGAGATGCTTGACATTTACACCTTAATGACCTTAATGACACTGCGATCAAATATTTTAATATTTAATATTTTTAATATGGAGTTGGTCCCCCGGTTTGGAGTTGTAATCAACTGTTCTTGGAAGGCTTTCCACAAGATTTTGGATTTTCTAGTCATTCTGTAGAGCATTTATGAGGTCAGACACTGATGTTGGACAAAAAGCCCTGGCTTGCAATTGACATTACAATAGCACAGCAAGAGCCACATAGACGCGTTAAGAATTATGACCACGTAACTGTAAACATCTGTAAACAACTGTAAACAAGATACACAATATAGAAGAAGTATGTGGACACCCCTTATTATGTAGTTCAGGTGTTTCAGCCACGTTCATTGCTAAAGTTCAAGCACATAGCCATGCAGTTCCCATAGATCAACACAAAGCAAGGTCCATAAAGGCACATTTTGATGAGTGCAGAGTGGAGGAATTCCAACAGCCTTCACAGAGCCCTTACATGAACCCAACTGAACACCTTAGGGATGAATTGGTAACTAATTAATTCTCATTTCCACCTAGTCTTGTTTCCGTTAGCTACAACACTATGGGCCAACTTGGTAGCATAGCATTTTAAGTTGGAAACTCCAAATCTAAACATCAGCCTGAATTTATCAGTTTGAATGGGATGTTAGCCAGTGCTCTGTGAAGCTTGTCCAACCTTCTGCAATGAAAGAGCACACTGGTGGGTGGAGAATGGATAGGCCGATTAGACTAACAGATATGTGGAAGTGGTTTTGACTGCAATATTTTTTCTCATTAATCAAAAAAAAAAAAAAAATCATTTGTCACTGTTGAACCGATCCATTCCCCGGCACAAAGGCGTATCTGTTCTGCTTTGAAGCATTGCTCCCGCGGTTGTTTCAGCAGACCGGATGGCCCCCAGAATAAGATAACCGAAAACGAAGAAAGAGGTGCCACTTGAGGTTAGCCCGGGGATTTCTCTTGGTGGGCAGACAGATTGTGTAATGCTCGGAGAGCAAAGGTGTGGAGGTGAAAGATCTCGCACAGATACGGCCTCCTCGCCAGCGCTATCTCCAGTGATTCATTTAACAGCGCGTCATGCGTCCATTTTCAATCTTGGTGTCTCCTTGTAAATGGACCATGAAATCATGCCCTAAGTTGGCCTCATTGACAAATGTTACTCGAGAGGATCGAGTGTGTGTGTGTGAGAGAGAGAGAGAGACAGAGAGAAACAGAGAGAGAGAGACAGAAGGAGAGAATAAAAAATGTAAAGAAACAGAGAGAAAGAGAGCGAGAGACAGACAGAGAGAGAGAAAGGAAGCGACAGAGAAAGTAAAGTAAAAGAGAGAGGGGGGAAAGAGGGGAAGAGAGGGAGAGAGAGAGAGATGGAGAGAGAGAGAGCAAAAGAGAGACACAGTTGGTGTGGTTTTCCTCTGAAATCAAAAATCGTCATATAGTACATATAGAACAATATAAAACATAGTGCTGCTTTATTCACCAAAATTGAATTTAAAGGCTCATAAATGGAAGTCAATTCAATTCAAGTCAAGTTTTTTCATGCACAAAGGGCATTCAATGTGTTTTACAGGAACAGAATAAAACTATTATGCATAAAAATAGTAGAAAGTAACAAAAAAGAACAAAAGAAATAAAAGAATACATAGAAAATCACTACAAAGATTTAAAGTGCAATAGAAGTGCAGATATTTAAAAGAAGGTGGAGGAGAACGGTGCCGGTTTTAGCACTAGAAAGGCATGAGGTGGGATTTGTTTTGGTGGAAAAATAAGGACAGAAGGACTGGATGTGTGGGCTCCATTGCTGAATCTGACCCAAGTGCTGCAGTGCTGCAGAGATGTGTCATTGTATTCTGCCTTTAAAAAAAAAAAAAAAAAAAAAAGAAAAAAGAAATGCTCCTCTCCTACTCTTGGCAGCACTTAGTCTGAGCGGCTGGCCATATATCATTACTGACTGAAGTGCTGTAACGTCAGAGCACATTTCATTGTGTGACCATGTGAAAACGGTTTAAAAAAAATAAAGATGACCGAAAGGGTTCTTTGCAGACGCGCAGTAGAAGAACCACTTGTGGTTCCCTCAAGAACTTTCAGTGGAAAAGTCCTTAGAAATGAGCTATGAGTGTAAAGACCTTAATAGAGAAAGACTGTCCTCATAACCTAAAGGTTTTGCTTTTGCAGGATTAGCTCCTATTCTGTCTCCAATAACTGGAGGTCATTTGTGTTATAGGTCTATATATTACTCTCATTTTGCTTTAATGTATTGTTACAGTGACCTTTAATATAGGTCTTTAGTTTGATTACAGCAATAGAAAAATACTAGGCCTTTTCGATATTAAGCCATATCTAACGCAATTCTCAACCAGGACGCCATAAACTCTTCTTCACTTTCTCTGCCTGCTCACTCCAGTGCCTTTCCTCAAAGCTCTGGCATGATTAACCCTGATCATCTGTCAGATCATGTCCATAGAGCCTCCTCCTGGCCGGAAAAGTAAGAACATTAGCCTGATTTGCTGCACTTGATATATGCATGACACTGCAAGAGGCGTCCTTTTGGAAAGTTCAAAAGTTCAGTTTTTCTGTGTGATATTTGTCTTCTGTTTGAAGTGAGCGTCCGGCTGTGTTAATGGTCTGAGTCTGTAACCACAATTTTACGTTGCCTAGATGTTGCACCATGATCATAAAAAGGTGGAGTGTGGGGGCAAATAGCAGAGGCGGATCATGGTACTTGAACTCATTCATTTTCTGAGGTTTGCAAACAAGTTGCAATGAGCAAACTGCACTTGTAAAATAAGATATAAAAACAGACTGTTAACAATCACAAATGATACTTTAGTGAAAAGGTAAAAAAAAACAAAAAAACAAATAGGCAAAATTGGCTGACATGCAACCTGCAACTTGTTACTGGGTGGTGGCCTAGTGGGTAGGGTACTTGGTTTTGGACCAAGAGGTCCTGGGTTCAAATCCTACCTTTAGCAGACCACCACTGGGTTCCTGAGTAAGACCCTTAGTTGCTCCAGGAAAACTGCCCCCTGTAGTTAGGGAATGGAAGTCATTTTGGATAAAAGTGTCTGTTAAATGCTGTAAAGTACCGTATAGTAATACAGTAGCTACACTGATTGTTGTTCTTTGCGTTCTACGATAGTATCTTTATGATATATGAAGTTTCACCGTGTTCTACAAAGACTAGTAGTCAAAAGGAACAAGTAAACACTTGCAAGTACTATAAACATCCCCAGATATACACTATGTGGCAAAAGTATTGGGGTGCCTGAATGTTACACCAGCAGGGACTCTTATTCTGGCTCGCAGTCGCCGTTCAAGTTTATTTCAAACTTGAACATAGTCAAGGAATTCTAAACCATAGAACCTGAGCACCAATTTTTGCACAATTAAGCGATCTCAGACTCTATAATCTGAGCATATTTGAGCAGTTTCAAACTTTAGAACCTGTGCATTGTTAAGAAGTTTTAAAACTTTCCAACTTCAGAACAGCTGAGCAAACTCAAACTCAAACTCAGATTCAAACTCTAGAACTTAAGCATTACCTGCCAGGTACCACTCAGCTCATAATGCCTATTGACGTGTTTGAACAAGGCTGTAGGATTTGCTCAGGAGCTTCTTCTGAAAACGGTCATATTTTTATCTCAGTCTGTCGCGATGAGTTGTTGAGGAAACTTCAGAATGAGATGATGTGACAAATCCTGCATTGCTTGATGTAATCACACCATTTTCCATCCGACAGGAACAACACAGCTGTGAACTCCAAAGTTATCGCAGTGACGGTGAGACCAGAGCCCAAAGTGACTGAAGCTCAGCTGGAGATAGAACTAGCTCACCTTACCAATGTAAGTAGCTCCTCTGTAACATAGAACACCAAAGAAAGTTCAGCATGATGTCTGACACCTCGAGCATCAACACAAATTGGGGGAACTTCCGTATAAGGAGTTGTTTGGCCGTATGATGACAATTCACTGTTTCTTTTAGATCCGTGCCATTCGTGTTCTAAGGGCTTATGACACTTCCTATGAATGCAAAAGAACATCATCCAAAATGGACTGTATCCATTACCTTATTTTCATCTTTCTTGCTGAATTGTGTGGCAGCGACAGCTTGCCAGTAACTTTGTCGACACGAGCAAATGTGCCGGGTGCGTGACATTGGGATTTTATAATGCCATGCATGGCAGTAGAGCAGGTCTAAATGGAGAAGGAACAGTGACTCAACCGAAATGACAAATGGCGGCTTGCGTTGCCAAATCCTAAAAATACGCCCATCCGTTCTTCCTCGTTTTTATGAGCCTGTTAAGACGCGAAAGCAAATGCGCAGTGATTAGCCCAAAAGACAATCCCTTTTATGCATCACATGCATAGTATTTATCCCCTTTCCATTATAAATGAGATTATCTACTCCCCCAATCGAAGTGTCCAATAGTTCGCCTTGTAAATGACGTAAAAGGCCATCAAACCTTCATAGTTTAGAAAGCAGTGCCATTTAGCAAATTGGCCTTTTAAGCAGCAAGCCACAAAAGGACAGATTAGGATACAGTTCAAGGGAATTTCAGCCAAGATCTGGGTGCGGATTCATTCACCCCCACCCGACTTGGGGAATTGTTTGGTCAACAGAGAGGACTCTCCGCAATGGCAGCGCCATACGTTTAAAGCTCCTTAATCAACAAACAAAAGGGAGTAATTGGTTCGATAATTAATTTACCACTGCCTGCAGTCGCTCCTCACCATAAAGTGTCAGGAGAGCAGGCTGGGGGTGTGGTCAAATAATTACGCAGACAGCTCTCTTTACAAACCCGGTCTTTTCCCCTTATCTCCAAGATAAAAGGAGCAGCGTGTGTGGCGAGATACAAGCCGCCAGAATGCCAGCCGTTTGAAATTAGCATTGTTCAACACACAGTGCTGCTTAGTAGGCGTTTAATCTCCTTGTTGCCGGGTCTTACAGAAGGATCATTTGGAGAGTACATGTTTCTGCAATTTAATGATGAAATGATGATGCAAAAAAAAAACTTCTATTAAAGTCTAATGAAGGCCGTATTTTTTAAATATTGCTTCTGTTTTGTCTTGCAGGGTACAATGAACCCATTTTGTGTACTCTGGGACAGCTCCATCATGTAAGTGAGATTTCATATTTCTCCTTCCTGCAAACGTGTGTATGCTTTGTATAGAAAAATATGTCCATTTGTGGCCGTCGGTCCCAGATGATTTTGACAGCCTGCAAATGGGATATATGAAAAATCTGAAGCAGTGTATCCATGGAAACTCACAGCTACCACCTGACAGACAGCTCAAAACGCAAGCAGCGGGCGAGTTTGTGTTATTTTAAGCGAATACGGCGAAACGAGAAGTGTTTCAGCTTGCCACCTAATAAATTAGCGCATTTCATCAAGTTCTTTTTATGCTTGTACTTTCCTTTAACAGCGTTTCATAATACTAGAAGATGCATTTCTCAGATGTAAAGGCTATAGCTAAGCTTTTTAACCTTAATCTGAATCTTAGTCTCCATCTGTGATGTATTCATAATAAAAATTACTGCACTGAATTTACATGCTTACATGATAAAAAAGGTACTACTTTGCAATAAGACTATCTTTATAAAGGGTTTATAAATGATTTATAATCAGGTTGTTAATTAGATTGTAGACAGTCTATAAATCATTATAACAGGTGTCATACATTGATACAGACTGAATATTTGGCACTGTTTTGGTAAAATAAGCTAGATCTGAGATCTGAGGTCTTGCCCAATAGTGAACTTTAAAAGTGCTCGTTGATGATTTATAAACTGTCTACAACCTAAATAACAGTCTTATTACAAATCAGTCATTAACCCTTTATAAAGCTAATCTTATTGTAAAGTGGTACCAAACAATATCAATGGGAATGTTGTAGTTTTTCAGCGACATTTGTCACAGATCTGGCTCCAGGTTGTCCATAGTAAGTCAAACTATGCAAATCCAGGATCAGCCACCTTCTAAAGCTAAGGTCTCAGATTTTAAACTGAGCCATTAAGGACTAACATTACTAGCCTTAGACCACCATAAAAGGGCAACTTCCTCTCCCTCTTCCCTCCATGTGGGTGCCTGAGGATAATTGCCCCAGCTCACAGAGGACTGAGGAAAGTCTATAAGAGTGAAATTCAGATGAAAGGTACAAATCCCTGAACAGCAAGAGGCAATAGATCCAGCCAAGACTTAATTACTTCGCCTTGCTACCGAAAAAGTAAGGAGGAGCACATATTATGCTAGTATGTACTAATATTTGGTGGCTTTTAATGGCTCTTTGTAGATAAATACTAAGATAAATGCAAGGGACTATTTCAAAGACGGTCAAATGATTTAACTCTCTGAATAGTGCATCACATAAATATTTCAGAAGTTAATGTATTTTTCACATTCAGCTACACACTGAAGTAAAGCGGGTGATTTACTTGTATAAAATCATGTCCTCCTTTATCCACATGTGAATTATAAGCAGAATAAATGAATCATCAAATTTCTCTGCATTTAATAAGAGGAATATTTTTCTCTCTCCCCCGGCAAGATGGGCATGCTCAGGTTTTATAATAACGCTTTCGTAGCATCAAAGATGTGGCGTGAGAGATAACAAGAAACAATCTCAGCGGTGTCACATTGTGTCAGACGCAGATAGTCGGTTGGTCTCTCTGTGGACTGTTTTATTTCAAATTTCATTTGGGATTGGCTGTAACTCGCTCATTGTTCTCCAATCTGCTATTAATGGAGTGCGCCAGTCTTGCGACCTGATCCGGTATCGATGGGCTCCTTGGTAGACGTGTTCTCTGGAGATGCTCGTCAGGTTCGGGCCAGTCAGTTGGAGCTCTGGCGGCGAGCCACCTGCTATGCTAGAAATATTTTCAGCTCCATGCACTCATGCACTGAAAAACATTTGGTTGCAGCCTGATTTCTTTTTAACGCATACAAGTTGAGTTATCCTTCTGCTTTACGTTATTCAAATGCAATTACACATTTACCAGTAGAGAACTGTGACTATTAGAGCTAGTCTAATAAGATGTTAGAATATTCAGGCCTTAGGTTTGGGCCATTCATTTAAGAACGTGAAAAAATCAGAATCAGAAACCTGTATTGATCCTGGAAGAAATTGCTTATGTTATGACTGATTTGCTTATGTTTCAACAATCTAAAATTTAAAGTCTAAATGAATCCAATAAAACCTCAAAATCAATATGAAATACTCTATGCTCTATACACAAATGCTGGCTATAAATACTATGGATAAATAACTTACAGTTAAGTGAATTACTAACAACACCAATGGTGGTCATGGGTCTGTTATTGCAAATAGAGATTAGTAGTAGATCAGTAATATTGACATAAGTAATGATGTTCACATGCTAAGACTTCTGTGCCTAATAAGATATTACACATAATGTTTTAACACCCAATAAGAAAATGACACAATGTTGCACATAGACTGTTTCACATCGTGGCAAAATAATTCTCTTAGTGAGACACACAATTAAATTGCACAACAAAGTGATAACAGGATATTGCACCTCTGTAACAAGGTTAACTTCTGCTAGCACTCCTATGGGATTTCTAAACATAGTTAGCACTAAGCTAACAGTAATGCACATTTGGTTGCAGCTTCATTTCTATTTAATACATAGAAGTTGCTATTTTGTTTGACATTATTAAGCTAACAGTAATGCATGTTTTTGGCAGCTCAAACAGGGGCATTTGAATTTTTTTTTTTAATCAGAAGGTTTTAGCAAATACATTAACATACATGTAGCGTCTTACCGCTAGCTGAGTGATGAGAAGCTGACAAGTTGAGTTATCCTGCTCTTTGTCATCGCCATGTCTCCACTGTTTATTTCTTGTAATGTATTCTGTAAAAATGGCACATGTACATAGAAAAGTAGATAGTGAGGGTTTCTGTATCAATGTCTGCCATACTGCTTTCGATTTCATTTTCTGTATAAATTTTCCCCCTCCTCTGCCCCATTTTGAAAATTGAATATGGCCTGTATTTAATCTTAATAACTCTCAAATATGAAAATTGCACTGTGCTTCTGTGGTGGTACAAGCAAAGTGAGAGCGCGGGCTCTCTCTCTCCGCACTCTGATAGATAAGAAAATAGAGAAAGCACATTTACCCAATTCAATTTTTATTGAATCGCGGGCCACACAAGTCGAATTTCAACTACCGGAATGGATTTGAGCCCGGCAATATTATTGAAGCTGGCTTACAGAGAAAGAGAGAGAGGGAGAGAGAGAGAGAAAAAGAGAAGAGAGAGAGAGAGAAAGAGAAGAGAGAG
>JBBPCX010000088.1:3631215-3650514 GCA_037974365.1 Hydrocynus forskahlii | reverse complement strand
TCCAACATCAGTGCCTGACCTCATAAATGCTCTACAGAATGAATGGGCACAAATTCCCACAGAAACTCTTGTGGTGAGCCTTCCAAGAAGAATGGAAGCTGTTATAACTGCAAAGGGAGGATCAACTCCACATTAAAGTCTATGGATTTGAGTGCAATGTCATTAAAGTCCCTGTTGGTGTAATGGTCAGGCGTCCCAATACTTTTGTCCATGCAGTGTGCTTGTACCATTCTCAACTGTAGTTGTACTTTTTAAGTCGCATTGACTCCATACAGCTTGTTCTGACTCAAGGTCGTATTCTTCTTTTCTACTATGAAGAATCCTTAGTTGCACCTTTTCAAAGAGTGCTGGCTTACATACACAGGAAAAAAATATTCAGTTGATCTAGGACTGTGTTACATAAAGCTTCTTTATACATGTTCCTCATACTTGCACTTGCATTCATTTATCAAAATGGAAGCACCATCCATTGAGAGGTTCTTCAGTGTGCCAATTCTCTGGCAGTTTTTGGTGCTTTCGTATGCACAATTGCAATCATTTCAGGAGGTCAGAACAGTAAAAAATAAAGAAATTTCGTTAGGCAGAGGTGGACTAATATGCTCAGATAGCTGTGGTCTTGAATTGTTCAGAGTGGATTCACTACCATATTATTATGAACTGAGATGAAGTCCAAAACTAAACCATCTTGGAAAATAAGATGTGTAAGGAACGTAAATGGAAAGGGAACATTTTTAGAAATTAGAGAGACTGCTCGATTGCCATCGTGGGGCACCTGTAGCCTGTGATAGAATGAATGCAATCTCAGTAGATAAAACCACCTCATTTAGAGGCTATTTGTTTCCACTGAGAACTGATGGATGATGGCTGTGGTATGGAGACATCGATCAGCTGTTACCGTTCTGTCCTGTCATCACTTCTAGCACAGGCAAGTGAATTATTCAAAAGCATACTGATAGGAAAGAAAGTACTGGTGAGCAATATCCACATGGATTAATAAATGACTGTGTGCTGTGGAGGTATGGAGAGCAGCGTGAAGTTTGCTGTGCTAGTTCGTGCAGAGTTCTACCCTACAAGAGCCATTGTTTTTAAGCTAATTGCTATTTGCTGCCTCCATACCTTATGGGCAATAATTTTGATATGTTTCCCCAGTAAAAAACAGTTAACCAGAAACTTATAATGCCAGTGGTTCTGTATGTTTCTTTGTAATAATTTGACTTTTTCCTTCTTCCTTCTTAGTAGAATTTGGCTTAAAATGCACTTATAAAAAAGGCAGTGGGCAGGCTTTTGAGTCAACAATGGTACTTTCAATGGGTTTTCTGTTATGTAAAAGTTAAAAATGTATTTTTTAACCATTAGAACCCAAGCATGCCGGAAGCACAACAGATGGCAAATTGTTGTCATACAGCAAAATGACTATTTATGTGGATGTTCTCCCAGTTTGTGTTGATGCTCGAGATGTTAGACGTCATGCTGAGCTTTGTTTGGTGTTCCTATGTCACGTAGAAGTTATTGTAATCTTAAAAACATGCAATAATAATAATAACCACTAGAGGGATTTTAAAAATGGTGTCACAGAAATTCCCATAAAGAACAAAAATGAACACATTTCTTTTATTGTTTTAGAAAAAAACAGTACAAACAGGTCTTTGAACCCGTGAGAACCCAGGAAAACCCACAGTGGAAGGGGGTCCAGAAAAGCAGCTGAGAGAAAGAGCAGCAAATGGCGAGAGTGTAGGAGAACAAACACCAGTTTTAGACTGATTTACACCGTTTATATTTACCAAAATCAGATTTTACTGATACACTCTGAATTCCAAGGGTTAACTTTTGAGATTTTGAAATCTAAGAAACAGAGGGGCACATAATTATCCTTAATCCTTAAACCTCATCCGTAGTCCACTTCCCTTCGTCATGTGGACAGGCTTGCATGCAAAGTGCCACTGTACTGCAAACTGTTAGCACTTCCCTTGTTGATCACTGGTAAGACTTTGCCTTTACAAACAATTATAATAGTGGATCCACTCTGAAAAAGTCCGGACACCATGAAACGATACAGCTAACTCAGCATTAGCCCACCTCTGTCTACAGAAATTCCTTTGTTTTTACTGTTCTGTCTTCCTGAAAGCTGTTGATTAACAACGTGTCAATGAAAGTGCCAAAAACTTGTGAAACCAATGCATTAAATGGTACCACATTTGGAACCAAATAAGAAACCTCTTTTACTACCCCTCTCTACCTCTTTTACTAAAAATACATCAAATTCAGTTTTACACAAAGCAATAGTGTAGCCATTTAAATACTTTTCTGTAAGGATTATCTATTTACAATAAGCAGATGATTTAGTTTTTAGGTTAGAAATGGGCATTGTGGTTATATTTTCTTTATTCCGATAACGTTTGTTATGAAAAGCTTTTCTGAGCGTATTGTGAATCATTACATGAAATCAATGGATGATGTATAATGTAATGCATGTGCAAGTGTCAAGAACATTCTAAGAGAATGTAATGCAGTGGTTCTAGATCAATTAAATACCTTCCTTTGCATGTAGGCCAACACTCTTTAACAACAAAGGGTCCTTAGAGCAATGTCATACAACAACCACTTTTACTTTCTTTAAAGAACCATTTTGAGAAAAGAGATTTGAGAGTCTTTACAGATTTTAAGAACCATGCCATAATGTAAAGGTTTTGTACCAGTTTTTCTGAGATCCTGAAAAGGTTCTTCACACTCACTTCCAAATTTTTCCCTCAAGAACCATCCATTGAAAGGTTTTTATGGAACAAAACCTGGTTGTTCTATAGCATCGCGAATAGAGCCTTTAAGTGATGAAAGATCTTTTTATCAATGGACATGCATTGCTTGTAGAGATAATTAGATTCAGAGATAGGCAGAGAGAATTGAGTAGGGAGGAGAACACAGCGTTGAGAAGACGTCTTTGTATGATGTTCTACATCTTACAAATACATCATGAAATCCATGCAATGGCCTTTTAACAAAATATCACTCTAGGCCATTTCTCCATGCTGTATGTGTCACCTTGCCCTCACCATACCAAAGTAGCTGTGTGATATTTGTGAGATCTCCAAAGGGACGTACCCTTTTGAAATGGAGATCATGTTAAATCTCTTCACCTCAGGTCTTACATGAATGGCTATAAAAGCTATAACGTTCTGGGTGAAAACACTTTTCACACCCACTTCGGCTTAAACATATAGGTGCCTAAAAGGATTGTATGAAGCAATACCAATGAAAACCCCTAAAGTGGGAGATCTTCAAAAAAAATTCAGTAGGTGCGCCCTTCCGTTGTGAAAGCAATGGAGTAAATGGCACTACATTTGGTACCACATGAGTAAAAATACTGCATCTTTTATTAGAAATAAATAAAATTTTGTTTTACAAAAGGCAAATGTGTAACCATTTAAATAGCTGTCTGTAGGGGTTATCTAGTTACAGTATTGCAGATGACTGTGTTAAAAATGGGCATTGTGGTTATATTTTCTTTGTTATAATAAGCTTTTCTGAGCATATGGGAAATATCACCAGATATGGAATCATGAAAAATATATTATCAAATTCTATATTAGTTCTTTTTGTCTGTACCAGCTTATGAAACCTCAGAAAAGTGAAATACTGTGTGTACAGATAATGTCTTGTGATGTTATACTTATTATAATATTGTGCACACATAATTCCAACATGAGCTAATGTTTAGTGGAATATATTGACTAATGTCAAAGATTTACTCTTTATTTCCATGTCAAGTATTATAAAATATAAAAAAATAACAAACAATATCAGGGAGCCCCTGGAAATACCCCCATGGACTCCACTTAAAGAAATATGGACCTAAAGAACCTGTTAGTGGACGATTCTTCAAAGAAGCATAAACAAATGAGTAACACGTTTTGTAAGTGAACCTATTTAGAATTTAAAGAACCTTCCCATAATGTAAAGTTTTTACACCCATTATATGTTTTTTCCTAGAACTCTACACCCAACCCAGAAACCATTTAGGAACCTTTGAAAGTGTGTAGTATAAAAAGTGTGAAATATAGAATCATGTGAAACATTGAAAAGTGTGCAGTATAGAAAAGTGTGCAGCATAGAAAAGTGTGACATAGAGAAAAGTGTGCAACATAGAAATGTGTGCCATATGGAAAAGTGTGGAGTATAGAAAAGTGTAATATAGAAAGGTGTGCAGTATAGAAAAATGTGCAGTATAGAAGAGTGTACAGTATAGAAAAGCATGCAGTATAGAAAAGTGTAATATAGAAAAGTGTGCCATATACAAATGTGTGTAGTATAGAAACGTTTGCAGCATAGGGAAGTGTGCAATAGAGAAAAGTGTACAGTAAAGAAACATGTGCAGTATAGAAAAGTGTGTTGTATAGAAAAGTGTGCAGTATAGAAAAGTGCGCAGTATAGAGCTGGTTCTATTTCCACAAGTTTATATCTCTTTAGGGACTGCTCCAATAATTTTTTAAATGACAAAATCTAAGATGGGGCCTATGGGCCCTTAAAAACCTTCCTCTTTGCTATTCTTATTCCAGAGTCTTTCCCTTTCTTATGTAAAATGTCCTTGGGTCATATATATGTGTAAGGAGATATTATTATTAATGTATTCCCGGTGTCTTACTTGATCTCATGAGTTTATCAGATGCTGTTGGCTATTGATTAAGTGAGAGTGTGCCATAGAAAATGAATTCCAGCTCAGAGGCCATAAGTGTCTGCATCTACATTCTGCTGGCTCCTTCGTGTACACTGGCATTGACAACGTAACAGATTACAAGCAGACTTCCCAAAGAATGAGGCTTGTCAGTGTTTACAGAATTCAGCCATGTAGGCAAGCACTTGAATGCTGCAGAGCTGTTCTATCAGCATGGCTATACTGACAGCCTCCTTTATAAAGCGGATGAGTGAACGCTTCTGGCTGTTTGAAACATGAAACACGGATTTTATAGTGAACGCAGAACATCCATGACGTTTACAGCATGGACCTGTTGTTATTCATGTCAGGGAGCTGTGGCCTGATTATGTGCAATCATTTAAACATGCATGACGACATGAAATAGTAAATGTTTTCTGTCTCTTTTTTAAGAAATCCATACCTTACGCTAATAATGGACCCATATTATGGAAATGTTCTCTTTCTTTTGTTTTCAATTAAAGAGCTTGATGCTGTGCATAAACTTTGTTTTAAAATAAACATTGCCAGCATTTAGCAGATGCTTTTATCCAAAGCGACTTCCATTCCCTAACTACAGGGGGCAGTCTCCCTAGAGCAACTTGGGGGTAAGGGTCTTGCTCAGGAACCCAGTGGTGGTATGCTGAAGGTGGGATTCAAACCCATGACCTCTTGGTCCAGAGGCAAGTATCCTACCCACTAGGCCTCCACCACCCCAAACCAGTCTGTACCGTGCATATATGGGAACTAAGCTGCTAAAAACTGCTTGTTTTATGTATTTGTTTCATTGATGTCACAAGGATCAACTCAACCTATCTTGCAAACCATTAAGTCTAGAGCAGTTTAGCTCCTCCCACTCATGCTGAAGTTATAAGGAGTGTTTCAGCCCAAACTGTGATTTTTGAACAGGGCAGCCAATCAGAGCTTGTTTACATATATCAGTCTTAAAGGCACAGTAACAAAAACAGGCAGTTTAATTCCAAGAGTAGACCTGCATTGCTATGGTTTCAGCCTCTGGATTATTAAAAATAAAGATACCAGAAAGGCTTCTTTGGAGCAATACCACAAACAAACCACATCTGGGTCCTTAAGGGTCCTTTCATTAAGGTTTCTTGAAGAACCATTGTTCTTTTTTAAAAGTTCAAAGATCCTCCACATAGTACATAGGCTTTATAACTGTCTCAGTTTTTCCTAGGACCAATTGTCCAGGCAGGAATCATCTAGGAACTTTTATGTTTATGAAGTTTTTATAGCTTTACAATAGGAGGCCCTTTAAAACTTTTAGTTTCCATATCTTATTTGCAAAAATGGATCCTTAAGGAACTATCCATTGGACTCAATAGGGAACCGAAGATGGTCCTCCTGAGGAATCGCTTCGAAGATGAATGTGTCCCAAAGCAGGAAGGTCATACAATCAATCATGAATCGATGAAGACATCAGTAGTGATGGACACACTGACTTGAGGTTGAAAGTAATGCTAATGTAGTTTTATCTTCTTCTCTCCTTTTGTTGTCCTTGCGTGCCCTCCCTTCTTCTGCTGCTCCTCATGAGAGAGCGGTGAGCCAAGAACAGTCTAATTACATGTCCAAATGTAGTCAGAATAGCCAAATGTAATTAAAGGTTGTCACACTGTTAAATGTTAAGTAGTGGAATGAATTACTCGAGACACAAGATCACCTTGCATACAAGAGGATTAGAACATAATTATTGCAGCCTAGGAGATGGACTTTTATTTAATATTTTTTTGCTTTTTTTAATTATTCAATTAATTAATTAATTGTTCTTAGGAGATACCTTCTATACAGAATCAACAAGGTTGTACTTATACAATGTAAACGTTTAGAATGTCTTGACCCTTATTGAAATTGTTTTTTATCATGAAATCAAGAGTTTACTTCAAGTCAATGGTTTTAATCCTTAGAATGTGAGTGGCACGGATCCGTGCCAAAAGCACAACAAATGGCAAATTGTCATCCTTTGGCAAAACAGCTCCTTATAGCTCCTTAAGTTCCTCTCGTTGGTGTTGATGCTCGGCATCACACGCAAATGACTATAAAGAACAAAAATGAACACATTTCTTTTATTGTACGTTTTATAAACAAACAGAAAAAACAAGATCTTTGAACCCAGGAGAACTTTCAGGGTAGTCTCCGCCCACAAGTGGGTGGGGAAAACCCGCAGAGGGCAGGGCTCCGGAGAACGGCTGAGAGAAAGAGCAGCAAACAGCGAGTGTGTAGGAGAACAAACACTGGTTTTAGTCTGTTTTACACCGGTTATATGTACTGAAATCAGATTTTACTACTACACTCTGAGTTCTTAGGGCTAAAGAATGTCTACATAGGACCCAAACAGAGATGAATCCTGTTCTAATTTCACCTAAACCAACTCATTTCTCACCCACGCACAATTACTCATAAATGCAATTATAAATGGGTGTTTGCAGGCATAAATTGCTAAAGATGAGTCAGTGTCCTTGGTTTACAATAATTCATAATTTATGATTTATACTTGACTCTGTAGTTCAGGGGTACACAACCGGGGTCCTGGAGGGTCCAGCACAGTTTGGTGAATTTCCTGCTCGCCTCTGTCGCCTCTGGTTTACTCACTAGAAACTCGGACCTGGACTCTGTTAAGCTGCTTTGTGACAACTTGGTGGTAAAATGCGCTAAATAAATAAAATTGAATTGAATTTGACAAGATATTACAGTATGTATTCAAGCTTCAGCACTATGGACAGTGATGTTTAAAGAGTCCATGCCATGTAAAAATTAAGTTTGATCTGATAAAGTTCTAGGAGTCATTAACTTCCCAGTCCATTTAGTCTACACATGGGAATTAAGCTTTAAAACTAGCAGCATAGTTACTCTCCTGAATTGGTTGAATTTATTGCTTTTAGTGATGTCACAAAAATGTAAAGTCTCTCTTTTGGACTGTGGAATGAGTAAAGTGGCTCTTGTAGTCACACATGAACACACCACACCACAGCACACAGTGTGAACAGTGTGAAATTCTTTCTCTGTATTTAACGCATTCACCAAGTAAAGCAGCGGGCAGCCAGGAACACGGCACCCGGGGAGCAGTGTGTGGGGATGAAATCTTACTCAAGGGTACCTCAGTAGTGCCACTGGCAGTCCTGGGATTCGAACCCAATCACAGGGGCAGCTCCCTAACCACTAGACCACTAGACACTCCAGTAAAGTCGGGACTTCTGTCATTTTTAGCACTAAAGCGTCTATTCAACATTTGTACAAATTTATAATGGAGCTTTTTTGCAATCCTAACAAGGTTCATATTGTGACTTCCATCTGCAGTGTGGGTACGCTGCACTCTGTGTGGGTGGACCAGCCTCTAGGGGTTTTCGCCCCATCCGTGTGCTGCTGACCACCCCTCAATCCCCTCCTGTCGCTCTCTCGCTGCAGCGAGGCTGAAGAAGCAAACTGGTTGGCGCATGTTCGACCCTCACAAAAAGAATGCAAATATTTTGACAAGCTAATGCAGATGTCTACTGAGAAACAGCCAAGCCAGACAAACAGGCAAGCCAGACATATGAGCACAAAGCAAAACTCAGCATGACTTCTGACACCTCAAGATTCAACACAAAGAGTGGGAACTTGCATATAAGGAGGTCCCTTAAGGAACCAGCATGGGTCTTTTGGATAAGGAGAATGAAATGATATTGCTGACATTTAGAAGAAAAGCTGGCCATCTTTTATTTCTGGTCTTTCCCATGCTCAAACAATCCTCAAGAACTTCTATATGGTCCAAATTTTTGCTGTAGCTTTGAGTGTGGAGTGTGGAGAGTTGGGTTGGGGCAAAAATGTGGACCATTTGAGGGTGGACTGAGTCCCTTTTAATGGGTGTTTTTTAAATAGCTCATTTTGTTTCAGAACTTGCTGTAGTTAACCACAAGTGTTTGCTTGTTTAATTTTTTTTTCTTTCTGTGGCATCCCTACAAAAAAAACCTTCTGAATGCCTGACTGCTGAGCTAAAATTCAGTTTCCGCAGTGCATCTTTGCCTACATGACATGATGAGTTTGTGAAATTAAGTGTGACAAATGTGTTCAGATGATCACGTGTTGTGGATGGTGGAGAATTTCCAATTACGGCTCGTTCATTAATTGTGATCATCATTCACCAGTTTATTGCATTGCCTGGTTTCTCCACTGAGTTAAAGTCTTGTTCTTGCTGTGTTGGGGCAACGATAGTGCACACAATAGCTTCACCATTTTCATCACCTTTAGTGCTGATCTCTGTTGAGACTGGGAACTTGTGGAATCATTACTTACTCCTTTCTTTTCTAGAGATCAGCTGAACCCTGCCAACTCTGAAAACTCCTACAGTGTACTTGGCACAGATTCTAGGAAAGCCTAAGATGTAGGACCCATAACGGGGAGGCTTTTCCATGTTCACGTTTCTTTAAATAACCATTCTTCAGTGGGAGAAGTGGTTCTTCAGTCCAGGAAACCTTTGTAGCACCTTGATTTGAAGCCCATAGGTTTACTAAATCAGAATAGTTCTTGTGTAAAAAGATCTAGTGGAGATCTGCTGAATTAGTTATACCTGAGACTGAGTTAAAGAACTGAATATTTGATCCAACACTAGTTATAGTGTAAAAAGATCTAGTGGAGATCTACTGGATTAGTTAGACCTTGGTTGGAGTTATGGGACTGAATATTTGACCCAACACCTGGACTATCATGGGGGTCCCATGTAACGTTAAAAGTTAAGAAATGCAACTTCTACATTCTTCCCAGTGAGACGTATTTTCGTCATACCCCCAAAAAAGAGAGATAATAATAATGTCCAGGGTGTTTTTCTTTCTTTCTTTCTTTCTCTTTGCTTGCCAGCGAGAGGAAAAAACGGGCCGCTACCATCCAGTCTTTTTTCGAGGGGTGGTGGTGGTGATGGTATTCGCGAGTCTCAGAATAAATCAATAAATAAATAAATAAAAGACGCTGAAAGATGCAAAAGTCCCCTCTCAGACGAAGCCGTTTTGTCTGCACGTGTGCGTTGAAGCGACATTAAATAAAGGGAATATTGTGCGTTTTTCGCGCGTCGTGCTCGACGGGCCCTCCCCCTCCCGCTTTCCTCCTCCCCTCCCTCCACCCCCCTTCTCCACAGCGCCCCCCCCCTCCACCCGCACCAGCGAGAGGGAACAGTATCAAATCTGATGCCGTCCACCGCTTTTTCGTGCTAAATTAGAGTAGGGAAAGAGACAAAAAAGAAGAAAATTTATAATAATACGAAGAAGAGGGACACAAATAAAGACAGAAAGAAAGAGGAAAAGGAAAAAGAGGGATCGAGTCCGAGTCGTGCCTGTTTGGTGTTGTTTGTGAGTACAGCGAGGCATTTTTTCTCTAATTTTCTTTATAATAAGGAGGGGGGGTCGTTGTTCAGTGTGAGTGTCGCTATGTGGACGAACTGGAATTGGCCGTTTCAGCACCAGCAGCGTGGACAGCTCTCCTCCCCTCTCCTCTCCTCTCTGCTCGCGTCTCTCCTCAACCGAGGACTTTTCACATCGCTTTCTCTCTTTTGTTTTTTTTCTTCTTCGTCTTTTCCTCGATCCTGGCTCGGATCTAAGTAGATCAGATGCCGCATTGTTTGGGGATTTAGCGAGCCAGCCGAGCCTCGTTTTGCAAGCGAGCGTTTTAATCTTCTCTTTTCTCCTCTCGCAGGAACGATTCCTGGGGAACCTGGTCCTCCAAAGGATGTAAAACCGTGCTCACCGATGCATCCCACACTAAATGCTTATGTGATCGCGTGTCTACCTTCGCCATTTTGGCTCAACAGCCCAGAGAAATAGTAAGTACCCTCGCTGAATCCTCATTTTAGTGTGGTAGTGCAGCGTCCGAGCCTGTCCAGCTGTTTTCATAGCAATACACCTGCATTCAAATAACTAAGAGTGTGTATGTGTGTATAGAGTGTGTATGCGTGTATATGTGAGTGTGTAGAGTGTGTAGGTGTGTATGTAGAGTGTAGAGAGTGTATGCGTGTATGCGTGAGTGTGTAGAGAGTGTATTTGTGTAACTGTGTGTACAGAGTGTGTGTGTGAGTAGAGTGTCTGTATGTGAGTGTATGTGTGTGAGTGTATAGAGGGGGTATGTATGTGAGTGTATAGTGTATGTATGTAGAATGTATGCATGTGAGTGTATAGAGTGTGTTGTAAGTGTACAGAGAGTGCATGCATGTAGAGTGTGTTTATATTAGTATATAGAGATTGTATGTGTGTGAATGTATAGAGAGTGTAAGTATGTGAATGTATAGAGAGTGTGTATATGTGAGTGTATAGAGAGTGTAAGTATGTGGAGTATGTGAGAGTATAGGGAGTGTATGTATGTAGAGTGCATGTGTGTGAGTATATAGAGAGTGTAAGTGTCTTAGTGTATAGAGTGTATGTATGTGAGTGTATAGAGTGTATGTACGTATGACTTTATAGAGAGTGTATGTATGCAAGTGTATGTATGTAAGTGTATAGAGAGTGTATGTATTTGAGTGTATAGAGAGTGTATGTGTGTGAGTGTAGAGTGTATGCATGTAGAGTGTATGTATGTAAGTGTATAGAGAGTGTATGTGTGTGAGTGTATAGAGAGTGTATGCATGTGTGTATATATGTGTGTGTGTGTGTGTGTGTGTGTGTGTGTGTGTGTGTGTGTGTGAGAGAGAGAGAGAGGGAAAGACAGAGAGAAAGCCACTATCTACCACTTATTTAATCACCAGGAGACACAAATGAGAAGGCTTAGTAGGTGCTGAGTTCTGATTCAGATTTCCCTGAGATGACAGATTTAGAGCCAATTTAGTGACATGTAAAAAAAAAAAACAGCACAGATAATTAGAGGCTGGAGGAGAGGGGGGCGAATAGGTGACCATTTTTCTCACATCACATGATCACACACAAAAAAAAATGGCGCCCTTGTGTAAACTATAGTGCTTGCTACGTCTCGGCTATGCAGACAGGGCCAAAGAAGAAGTCCCATCATTGCAATGCAGTGCTGATATGTCACAATGACTTGTGACTCCAGGGAGAAGCTGGAGAGAGAGATGAGGGAGAGAGAGAGAGAGAGAGAGAGAGAGCTGGGTGGGATTCTGGGAAAAAGCCGTAAATAAAGTGAGGCAGGCAGGAGATAAAGTGGTGAAGGTTGCTTTGAGGCCTTTGGCGCTGAGCTGGGCCCGCTACACAATCCAAAGCCACAAATTGAGATGCTAGCTAGCTCTGACATATTAACGGACAAATTGCAATCGAGCGTGTTCATAAAAGTTTCACTGCATAGTACGTTTTTCTTCTCTCTCCGATGCCATGTGCAGTGCAGAATTGGTCTCGAATGTGTGTTTTTTGCTGTTGATTACATAGCTGCATGCATGACACAGTGTAGATAAACAAATAAGTGACTGTTATCAACAATGCTCCTTTTTGAACCGTTGACATAATGAGCTCGGAGTGTCCATTTATTTTTTGCTGAAGGGCAGTTTAATGCATTATGAAAGTTCACTGTTGAAATGAAGCTGTTTGAAAGGGTCTTTGGAGCAGTGCCATAAAAGAACCGGGTTTTATAAATGAGATCTGTGGGTCTGTGAGTCAGTGGCCCCTTTTAAAGTTTAAAGAACATCTAAGGTTATGTACCAGTTTAAGGTCTTTCAGATGTTCAGGAACCATTTTGGGAATTTTTATTTTAAATTAGAGTGTTTACATTACATTACATTCATGTGTCAGATGCTTTTATCCAAAGAGACTGACAATACGAGGAAACATTCAAGTTTCAGGACAGTGTGAGAACCAGAGGAGACTTCTAAAGTGCTAAAATCTTTGTGTAGGAGTAGTGCAGGAGGAGAGTGCATTATGAGTTTAAGATTGTAAATAAGTTTCACAACAGACAAATTAAGACCAAATGTCATTATCAGTTGATTTCTCAATAAGTTCACATGTTTCAAGCTGTCATATGTCAATGATTAGTGCTGTATTTCAAAATCCTGGTTCAAATGAATCAAGTTTGAGCTAAATTGTGAGGAAACAGATCATGTAGGGATCATATAGGGAAGGGTCTGCTCTATTATAGTCAAAAAAGCAAACATAGAAGTCGATATTCTTTACAATAAGTGGCCTAAAGAAATGATTCATCATTACCAGCCAGTAGTAAAATGCTTGATTACCAGATCTGCATGGTAGCTCCAAGTCTGAACCTGCTTGTGCTTCATCCACAGACCATGGAGTACTCAGGGGTTCCATCTGTGACGCTGATCGTGGGCTGTGGCCTGTCCTGCCTGGCCTTAATCACCCTGGCTGTGGTGTATGCTATACTGTGGAGGTAGGTTTTGCTTTGCTCTTGGATTGAAAATCCACATCGCAGTACCCTTTTTCAAATGAAAGTGCCCAAAATGGTTTACTGGATATAGAAGAAACACTTTTAGGTGCCTTAATAATTTTACAAGGTATGACTTTAGAACATAAGGTGTTCCAAATAAGATGGGTGAGTGAGAAGAATCATTTTAAACCTTAGAACGAGAGTGGACCGTGCAACAAATGGTAAATCGTCATCATACAGCCAGACAACTCCTTATGTGGAAGTTCCCCTGGTTTGTGTTGATGCTCGAAATGCTGAAATTTGTTTGTAATAATAATAAAAAACACTACTGGGGTTTTACGCGCAAGGGTCCACAAATTATTTAAGTTTAGGTTTTGGAAACAAACTGAAAAAACACATCTTTGAACCCGGGAGAACTTTCAGGATAGTCTCCGCCCACAAGTGGGTGGGGAAAACCCACAGAGGGAGGGGCTCTGGAGAGCAGCCAAGAGAAAGAGCAGCAAATGGCGAGAGTGTAGGAGAACAAACACCAGTTTTAGACTGATTTACACTGTTTATATTTACTGAAATCAGGTTTAACTAATACACTCCGAGTTCTAAGGGTTAGAACTTTTCACACAAGGCAAATTTCCTATATCAGTTTCTTTTTAAATTATGTGTCGTGGCCAAAAACTTTCTAGGAACCTTCAAGAGTGTACATAAGATGATCTCATGGAGATGTAGAATCATATCTGTGAAAACGCATGTTGGATATTCCTATATCTGTTTATATTTCAGGTACATCAGGTCTGAGAGATCAATCATTCTGATCAACTTCTGCCTCTCGATCATCTGCTCCAACATCCTGATCCTGGTGGGACAAACACAGACCCACAATGCGGTAAAGAATCTCTTCTTGCCTTGTGCATCTTGCATTTCTGATACAATTTTTATTGTAATCGACACTAAAAAAGCAGAGGCTCACAGCGTTTTCATTCATGTAATCCAAGGACATAATATGACTTCAATTGAGAATGTATTCACAAATTTTTCACTTCCTTTCTCATCTTATTGTGTAATATAATAATGGTATACTCACTATGAAACAGCACACTTTTCATGCTAAAGGAGCTGTGCCACTGCAGAACTATTTTGGGGGTAGAATGCGTGTCTTTTTGCTGGATTTGCTTTGTATCTGTTGGTCTTGGTCCAGACTTGGGTCATGATATCATTTCTTTCCACACTTTATTGCCTTTATAGTACAGAGAAAGCTGCTCATAGTAGTTAAAGTACATGTTGTCACCACAAAAGCAACAGATCCTCTCCATCACTATGCTAATCTCTAACTGCTAAAGCATTGTGACACTCTAAACAAGTCAAGCTGTGTCCTAGTTTCTCTGTGGTGACCTACCTACCTATCCAGATGTTATGAATCCCACGGCACAGTGTTATGTGTGGCTTTATATGCATGTCCTCTTATGCTAAGTACTGGCAATACAAAAGTGTAGCGTTAGAAATTCTTTTTGTTTTCCGTTTTTCTGTCCTTGTCTTTCTTTATACAAAGCATGGTTAGAAGTTGGAGAATTCTTTGCTCATTCGGTTGACATCAGAATCTCTGAACCACTAAGCCATTTGTCACTAACGTTCAATCAAGAGTGTCTCATGTGCACATCTTGAGTATAATATGTACAGTACATGGACAAAAGTATTGGGTCGCCTACACCAACAGGGACTTCTATTACATTGCATTCAAATACATAGACTTTAATATGGAGTTGTTACCCCACTCTTCTTGGAAGTCTTTCCACAAGATTTTGGAGTTTCTTTGGGAATTTGTGCCCTTCATTATTTCGAGCATTTATGAGGTCAGGCACTGATGTTGGAAGAGAAGTCCTGGATCACAATCTCTGGGACACTGGGGCTCAGTCATGCTGGAATTGAAAAGGTTCTTCCCCAAACTGTGTCCACAAAGTTGGAAGCATGATGTTGTCCACAATGTCTAGGTCTGCTGAAGCATTAAGATTGTCCTTCACTGGAAGTAAGGGGCCTAGCCCAAACACTGAAAAACAGGTCTGTCCCAATACCTTTGTCCATTTAGTGTATTTTAGAAGCTTACAGTGAATGCTGCTTACAGTGAATGCTGTTGATCGGTGTGGGCTTAGAGAAGTGTTTCTGGTAAAAAAAAAGAAAATAAAAAATGCCATATTTCTAAAGCTACAAAACCTTTGATGTTTGACAGGTTGTATTCCATTGCACCATCTGCCTATAGCTACCCATGGTAGCAAAACTTTAGCATCAAAGAGCTATTTTTGAGCACCTTGCCTCTGATACAAGAAGGATTCATAACTTTCAAAGTGTCATCTACTGAAAGAAGGAGCAAAAAAAAAGTTAAAGAGCTCTTTGGGAAATGAACCTAAGTCAAATCAAAGTGATGTTTTACAACATTAAATCCTTGTCCATGGCATGCAGTGTAATGCTCCCACATAATCTCCTACTCAGGGTTCTTGATTTAGAGCCCTGACCGACAGTTCGAGTGAGTGATTAAGACAGCCACAGATATCTCGGCCTTGGTGAGATCTAAAACCTAAGCTTAATGGACAGGCTTTCATAAACTGGGACGCTTACCAGACCAGCTTGAATGATATGCACAAGTGAGATATATACTGCAAGCATGCACTCATGCGTGCCATGCCTAAACAAGTGGAGCTATAATCGTATTCCTTGGGTGATGTAGACAATACTTGAGTCACATCATGGTGTACTGACTGTATTTTGCATTGTATTTTGTACTGTGTTTTTACCAAAACATCATTCTAATTATTGTTCTTGGCTGACATATAACGCCCACCAGGTGTAATGCTTTGGAAACACTAAGCTTTTTTAATTGTACATTTCTTTTTCTTACATTTTTATTCATGTTAGTTGCTTATTGTCAGCTCCTGCAAGCTCTCCAGTTCTCCAGTTGCACCCAGAGATTCTTATGGTTAGGGTTGGTCAAGGAATAGAACATAAGAAATAAAAGTACATAAATGATCAATAAAAGAAGACTGAAATTGCAAAAGAAGTGCTGATATTTAAAAGAAAGTGGAGGATGATGTTGCGGTTTTTAGCAGCTTTTTAAAGCTCCAGTTGCTGCAGATCTGATACTGTTGGACAGTTGTTTGGACAGCACAGTGGATAAACACCATTTCACCACGTTTACTTTCAGCTCTTTTCACCACGGGCTGACCAGCTTCTGCAGATCTAAAAGATCTTCCAGGAATATAAACATTCAAACATCAGAGCTGTATTTAGGGCCCAAATTGTTGAGTGACTTGCACATGATGAGTAATACTTTGAAATCAATTCTGTGCTGAACTGGGAGCCAGTGCAAGGACTTGCGAATTGGAGTAACGTGATCTCTTTTCTTGGTTTTGCTTAGATGTAGCATATCACATGTGTTATAGCTGCCCTTTCCAAGCCAAATACATCTTGTATAGAGTTAATTCTGTGTGTATATTCCTAAAATTCCTAAAAAGATACATGCAGTGTTGTTCCAGAGAGACTTTCAAGAGAGAGTGAAGCCATTCTGCCCACTCAGTGAAAGCCTGGCCAGTTAAACATTTGCAAAATTTCAGACATCCCTTAGTTACGGTTGCTAGAGACATGTTATCAGCTCAGGGTGGACCTTCTTTGGTCTGAGTGCATTAGATTTACTACAGTTACCACAAAAATGAATCAAACATTTCTGAAAGTAGACATTTTGAAAACACAGTGACCTTCGAATCTGCCGACACCAGCATTAGCTGCTAGCTAATCAGAGACCAGTTAACCTTCACACTAGTCCTTGTTCTCTTTAAAGTTATCTACCATTATACAGCATATTAAAATGAGTGTTAAGAGATACAGTAGCCTAGTGTAGGTTTATGGAGCAAACATGTTAATACAATATGGAACTGAGTGTGTTTTTCCACATAGTTTTATCCACTGGAAAACAAGTTTGTGCGAGCTGACTGTGCAAGCAAATCTCATGTTTTTCTTATATGAACTACCGTGCCAAATAATACAAGGTAGAGCCAGAGTCTGATTTATTAACATTCCAGATATTCTGGCATTCTTGGACGTTATTCTGTTCATTTCCATGGAGCCCTCATCCCGGAAAGCTTGCTGGCCTTGCTGTTTACTTTGTTGTTTTCTGAAACTAACAATAACGGCACTCTACACGTGGCAACTAAGGATTTCCCCCCTTGTTTCATCCCACCCTTTGCATGAAGTACCCTTACTGCTCAGCTTCTGTGTCTCTACATGCGCCGAGAACAGAGGTAGGCGAGTAAGAAGCTTCGGAGAATGAAAGTAAAGCACAGCACCCTGAAATTGCACTGAACTTGAAGTGCTTCTGAAGACTCTGTGCTGTATTCCATTCGAGTTCACAGCCCAAATGGTCTGGTTATGTAACATTCTCTCTCTCTCTGTAACACCCAGGGCCCACATATATGAGAGATTTCAGTTCTCTTGTGAATGGAAGGCACAGGGGTGAGGGCACCTCTTTTTTTTTTTTTTTAAATGTCAGATTTTAGTGTGAAACAGGTTCCAAAAGGCCATCTGCCTAAGGGCGGGTCTTAAATACTTTCCCCCAAAAAAACAGAAAGAAAGAAAGAAAGAAAAAGAAAGAAAGAAAGGCTGGCTATTGTGCGAAGAGTGATTAGCCTGTCAGTGGATAAAAGTTCAGGGTTTCGTTCAAAATCTGTTATTCTGAGAGGCGAGAAAAAGAACGAGATGTGGAAGTACACTCATCCAGGAAAAGGCAAGTACAAAAGAGCGAAGACTAATTATTTGCTCGCTCACAGGCAAACAAGAGGACGCTTCCTTCATTTGATTAATCAGAAAAATGAAAGGAGCTGGTCTTCGCCCAGTTCACAGGCGTGACGTTTGTTCACGGTTTCTGGTTTTTGAAGTTACAAGGGACGACGCTGTTATCGGCCAATGAGATTTGTTCAGAAGAGACCATTATTCGAGAGCTGCCCACACAGATTGTGAGTGAGTCAACACTGTTACAGGAATGACACATTGCTCTGGCACACATACATTTCTTTTCATTTTTTTTTTCTTAACTGGCTTCTCCGCAGGCTCCCATGTAGGAGAGCAGCCATTTTGGTGCTACACTGCATTATTATTATTATTGGCCAAAAAGCATTTACAATTCTAATAATGGAACGCTGCTAGATGGAGGGAGGAGTAACCGATAAGGGGGTATGGGAGATATTTCCCTTTTGCAGAAATGGCAGGGAGGCATGAGCAGAATTATTTGTTTCCCTCACCTTGAGCACTGGTCGTGTTTGAAGTGTTAGTCACGTTATTGATGTGACACTGTTTGGCTTTACCTGTTTGGTTCTAAAGTGTAATACTAATGAATAGTGACATTAAGGATCTGGGGAAAATGTGCAGGCTACATCATTCTAACATCACATACACCATGTTCTATTAAGGACAGTCTATAATTATCTCATGGTGTCATAGGCCGTGTATCCATTGCCCTTCTACAAAGGTGTATCAGCGAGTCCTGGGGCGTCACTACACCTAATTTACTTTGGCATGTGCCCCAGTAAAATGGTGAGATGCTCCATTATAAGCGGGGGGAAAGTCAATGTACATGCTACAAAGCTACATAACCCAAACATCCGTCACTACGGAATCGCTAAACCCCTTTCAAGACACTTCATAATCTCCAGATCTTTCTGATTTACTTGGGACAGCTGGTGGTCTGGTGGTTAGAGAGTTGCCTCTGCGATCAGAAGGTTGCAGGTTCGAATTCCAGGACTGCCCGTGGCACCACTGAGTTACTCTAGAGCAAGGAACCGTCCTCACGTACCTCAGGCTTGTCAGCTGCCTGCTGCTGCACTTTGTGAATGGATTGAATGCAGTGAAAGAAGGTCACACTGTGTGCTGCGGTGTGTCCGCATGTGACAACAATGTCCACTTTCATTTGTACGTACTTTAAACCTTCTCATACTCTTAGATCATCATCTTTCATTACTCTCACTAAACATCCTGCCTATTTGGGGGCCTTCGGTTGTGTTTCCTTTGGAACTCTCTTCCCCAAGACAGCCATAATACAGTTAAGTAGGTTGTAGACAGTTTGTATATCATTAATAAGCAGCTATAAAAGGATTAACTTGTCTCTTTCGCAGGCAGAATGTTAAATTGAACTTAATCAGGGTCTTTTATTAACATGCGACCACCAAACAGTGAGCTTACATCAATGTATGACAACTTATTTTATTATTGTTGTTGTTGTTGTTGCTGTTGCTGTTGCTGTTGTTGTTGTTACTGTAGTGACACAAAAGTCACTACAGACACTA
>JBBPCX010000088.1:3593588-3608972 GCA_037974365.1 Hydrocynus forskahlii | reverse complement strand
CAGTGCAGCTCCCATACCACGCTGTGACACAGCTGGTTAGGATGCTCTCTATTGTAGAGTGGTAGAAGTTCACAAGGATGGCTGAGGACAGCTGGTTCATCCTTAGCATCCAGCCATTTCCTTAGGGAGCTTGCTTTGTGAATTGAGGCACAGTCATGCTGGAATAGAAAAGGTTCTTCCAAAAACTGTCCACAAAGTTGGAAGCATGGTGTGTCCAAAATATCTTGGTGTGCTGAAGCATTAAGACTGTCCTTCACTGGAAGTAAGGGAACTAGCCCAGAGCCTGAAAAACAGGCGTGTCCCAATACTTTTTTCCAGATAGTGTAGCTGTCATGAACTGTGATGACAGATTATGTCCATTAATTTAACAGTGTCATGGTACCATTAGCAGTAATTGTGCTGAGTGATGCTACAATGTCTGATGTCATATCAGTCATGTCATATCAAACATTTTACCTTTCATGACAGTTGCTGGTAATGCTAACATATTCATTGAAATTATATAACCGTAAAAGTTTTGTTTTGGAAAAAAAAAATGAATATAATAGAATATTACCTATAAAAGCATAACAGAAAAAAATGAATAAAATGCTAAGCTAAAAACTCTCATTATTTATTATTTTAAATAAATAATTCTAGGTGCCTGATGACTATTGATGAGTGAATATTGATTGAGCTCCAGATCTGTGGTGCATAACAGAAGGCTGCTCAGCCAGTCTCTTTGTGTGTCATCTTTGGAACGCTGAATAAAGCGGCTGACTTATTTTTTAACCGCACTGTGTATGTGTGTGTGTGTGTGTGTGTGTGTGTTTGTGTTCGCAGGTTAACATGGTTATTGGCATTCTGGTGTTTAATAAACTAGTTTCCAGAGATGGCATTCTGGACAAAAAGCTGAAGCACAGAGCAGGGTAAGAGTGCGGCGCGCTGCCAGCCGAGTGTGATACCCACAGCATCTGTCGTCTCGCACTCATACACGCGCTCGCACGCACGCACAGCCTCAGATGCGCACTCAGGCTCTCATACTTTCATCCAAAACCCCTCCTGCCATGCCATCATCACACATATAAACATGAACACCTTGCTCTTGCTGTTCCTCATATACACACAAACACACACATTCAGACCCCCCCACACACACACACACACACAAACATCCTATAGTTCTCTCCCTCTACCACTCACATACACAGACATACACATGCTTTCATCTTCAGAAAAAGGCTGCAGAGTTAATGGCATCAAGGCAACGAGCGAGGTTAGCCCTCCCTAGGAGAGCCGCAGTGTCTCTCACTCTCTTTCTCACTTTCTGTCTCTCTCTTACACTCTCTTTCTGTCTGTCTCTCTATCTCTCTCTGTCTCTGTCTCTCTCTCTCTTTATCTCTCTCTCTCTCTCTCTGTCTCTCTTCCTTTCTCTCTCTCTCTCTCTCTCTTTCTCTTTCTGTCTCTGTTTCTGCCCCTCTTCTCTCTCTCCCTCTATCTCTCTCACTCTCTCACTCTTTCTCTCTCTCTGTCTCTGCTTCTCTCTCTCGCTCTCTCCTTTATTGTGCCTGCCTGCATAATCTGATAACGCAGACCCCTAAATGTGAGGATACAGTTGCGCCAACCTTTTGTTTTCTGTGTTCTCTTGTCGTTTTCATGGCTGTCCCGCAGGCAGATGAGCGAACCGCACACGGGATTAACTTTAAAATGTGCCAAATGTGGCGTTGTCTCTACAACTGCTTTATCAGCCACTACAGCCAGCAACGCCATGTAAGTGCCACGCTGACACCTTGGCGAATCAATATGATTATATTGCATGCGAGAGTATGTATGCCTGGGTCTCCAAGTGCACGTGTGTGTGTTTGTGTGTGTGCGTGTGTGTGTGTGCGTGTCCTTCCTCTCACCTCGTGCAAAGAAATTAGTAGAGGTGTGAAGCGAACAGCTGGCTTTTGCACAGTCACTCAGTTTGAAAAGCACTGCCTCTCCAATTGAAGAAATGGAGATAAATGTTTTATGTCTTTAAAAGCCACATGTTATAAGTGAGGTTCCTCGCACGAAAGGGCATATGGTGCAGAGAAGGCTGTGTGCTCTTGCGTTCTTCTGGATACTGATATGGAATGTGATACTCTAAGCCTGTGTTTCCCAACCCTGGTCCTGGAGAACCACTGACTTGCATGTTTTAAGTCTAAAAAAAACACTCCCTTGAACCCTTGGAAGGATTCATTACTTGGGGGTATTTTATAATGCAGGATTGCTCAGTTAGCAAGATGTTAGGATTGGACTTGGACTTGGTTCCCTTTACATTATAAATGGAGCCTAAAAAGGTTCTTCATATCCTCATACACCTCATTTAAAAGATGCCTCTATGAAGAACCTTTTTGGTTCTTCTATGGAACTGACTCAAAGGATTCCCAGGGGCCATTCTTGCTGAACAATCCTTACTCCTTGACTTTTTAAAAAAAAATCCTGTATTCATAAACTTCCTATGCCATACCAAAATTTAGCAGGATCATGGTTTATAACCTGAACCACTGCTTTAAACCAGTGGTTCCTAAACCAAGCCTCAGGAACACCAAGATGGTCCACATTTGTGTTGCAAGTCCCTGAGTTTGAGAACCAGTGCTACCTATTCAGGATCTGAATGATTTTCCATTTCAAATTAGCTCATATTTGTAAAAATGGCACTCACTGTCCAGTTTTGACATTTCTTCTCTATGTCTTTTCCTTCCTACTTTCATGTCTGCTCCACTCTCCTCTCAGGGCCTCCCTCTGGAGTTCGTGTGTGGTTCTGCCGCTCCTGGCGCTCACCTGGATGTCGGCTGTTCTGGCCATGACAGACAAGCGCTCCATCCTGTTCCAGATCTTATTCGCCGTCTTCGATTCCCTCCAAGGCTTCGTCATAGTCATGGTGCACTGTATCCTCCGCAGAGAGGTAGGCCTGCATCCCCTCATCCTCCAGAATCTCTTTACCTAGCAATTGGCCCTTCTCTTCTATGCCCTTGCCCCGTTTTAGCACACTCATCCTCTCTAATCCTTCTCAGCCCCTTGACTTTTCCTGCCCTCCACCACTTGTGTTTTCACTGCCCTCCTTGTTTTACTTCGGAGTGATCCGTAATCTGGCCGAGCCCAGGGCCAGCCCCCCAAAATTAATCCTCTCCAATCTTCTGACACTTCCAGTATCAGCGAGCGCTTGTTTTGTTTTGCCGGATGGCCCTTTTTCAGGCTCCCTCCTGGTTAAAGTGAGCTCCATAATCACTCAGAGCAGGGAAAGACCCCAGTGGCTTAGGTGCAAAATTGTGCTTGCAGTACCGACAGGACAAAATGCTGCAGCGCTTTCATATAAACATACAGAGTTTTCTCACCAGGATCACTAATTTTACATTTTAAAATTAGTGACAGATTTAAAGAATGGGTCTATGTCCAAATCATGCATATGTTTAGTGAGGCACTAACATATTTCATATTTTATATATTAAATTTTATTTTTTCCGATCTGTTAAGCTCAGCAAATGAGTAGAAAGTGCATAAAAATGCATAAAAATGGACAAATATTTGACGAAGGGTGTCCAAACTTGCAGATGTACTAGTCGTGGATAAATACTCAGTGTAGATATCGGTATCGAGAGAGGGAAAAAAGTGGGATCGGTGCGTCATGGCCTTTATATGAATAATACAAAAAATCTTCATTTTCAAGGTTCAAGATGCCTTCAGATGTCGGTTGCGAAACTGTCAAGACCCCATCAGTGGTGATGCGACTGGCACCTTCCCCAATGGGCATGCACAGATCATGGTAAGCAATGAAAAACCTGTTCCTTTACTGCAAAGAATGCTGAACATATGCCAAAGCACGTTTATTCACTGGTGCAAAGCACTCTGCTGTGAGGGATGGAGAACAAGAGGTAGTTAAATGTCCTGGATTGTGTTCTCTAAAAACTAGCAGTAATTTGAGAAAGCTTAATAATAAATACTCTATTATTAATGGTCTTGCATGCATTCCTCCCAGAGCCTTGACCTGCGTTTAACATGGCCCTCCGAATGCAATTCATCACGTGTGCTGTTTAATGCTGTATGGTTGCTTTTAGGATGAAGCATTGCTAGAGCAGGGTTCATCATTATGCAAACAACCCCTTGGTTAAACTGCAATTACAAGATATGCAGTAGCTCTTCACCTAGCAAATGACATCTATTCTTCATGTATTTCCCCCCCTTAAGCCCAAGCCACATCTCTGCTGTGCTTTGATTAGCCAGATTTATCACGTTTTTGCAAAGATGTTTTTCATCCTTCACCTCTTGAACTTGCTTTGAGGTGCCTTGGTTCTTTCAAAAGAGTTTCCAAGAAAAGGTCGCCACTCACTTGATTTAACAGTTTGCCATTGGATCATAATAGCCACGTTTCCTCGCTTTCTGATTTTCTGGAACCATTTGATGAATCATATTCATTATAATGAGGTTTAAAAAGGTGCAGGGGGCCTTCTGTCTTTCCGTATTACTAACAGTGACTGCTGCTACTTTACCAGAACAGGTTGTTCATTGCTCATTATGAGCATTGCACGCATAAAAATGAATGTTCCCAAATGGTTCCTTGCTTGGATGCATAGTTTTAGCAAAAACCTTGAGTTGGTATAGAACCTTTACATCAAAGATCATCAGATCCAACTCATGTTGGCGATTTTCCTGCTCCAGTACAACTAAACTTGTTAATTTCCTAAAGAGCAATCACTGTGCAGGATTCTAACCCTACATCATGTGGATGTTCTTTATAAGGTTCTTCTCATTTCCAGAAAAAAGGGTTCTTTGAGGCATTACCCTTGGGATTCTTCCAGAAACCAAAAGTGGTTCCTTTATGACTCAAAAAGACTTTGCCACCTTTTGACCTTGTTTTCTGATCCAGAAATGACTCAAGTCTCATGTTATTTCATTGATAATGTTGATTAATGTTGATCATTATCTACATTTATATTTACAAGCAGCTCTTTTTTTTCATCATGTTGCCTCTGCTTGCTCTCTCCCCACAGACGGACTTTGAAAAAGACGTGGACATCGCATGTCGATCAGGTAAGGAACAGATGGTTGGCTATTAATGAGATTCTAATTACACCATCTCTCGTGGGCCAAAAACAAGCTGGAACGATGAAAAATAATACCCCGTTTTGCACTTCAGAAACAAAACATCCCAACAGTGGCTGGCTTGATACCGACAAAGCCATCAGTTCAGTCTAGAAGCAGATTGGGGTCTATTTTAGAAGGAGCATGCAGTCAAGAGCTGGTGTCATTCCGTGAAATGATTAGTCTTAATTATTTTATTGCATCTCTCTTTTCTCTTTGATCATCTGCAAACGTATATACCATATGAAAAAGGAGGATAAATAAAACATATTTCCTCATAACCTCACAAGTGCATATTCATGACTGTCTCCCTACAGAGCAATCATTCAAAATATATTGTGATTTCAAGATCCAGACAGATGGACTGGTTTTCCATCATGCATATTTGGTCTAGACATTGTTTTGCAGAAGCATAAAGCATCTTTGATATTGAAATATCCTTCATTTACTCATCTATTTGCATATTTGTTGTTTTTTTTCCTGCAAGGTGAAGTCCCTGTCATGAGATATATAAGTAATTAGCGGTTATTCTGAAGAAAATTTTGACAGTACAGAACTGATCAAATTGTTCCATAGAAAATAACAGCACTCTGCTGCCGAGGAATTAGATTAGTCCTTTTGCTGAGGTCATGTCTGTAATAACAATGTGATGTTGGGACTACATGCGGCAGTAATGTATTGGAGCCATTTTACATCAAGGGCTGCATTCATTAAAGCAAGGCCGGGTGTAGCAGAACATAATAAAATGGTTTAGATTGATTAAAATATGAGGATTCAAGCTGTAAGGAACTGGTTCATCGAACTCAGGGATGTAATCAACTAAAAACTCTTCTATCGTCCAAACACTCTAACGCTAGCCAGAAGGGAACAGGCTCATATGTATTTATTTTCACACTGGATATTTAATCTATTTATTAATAGATGTAAAAGGCAGAAACTATCAAGGTTTTCATTTTTTGTGCATAAGGCACTTGTGCACCTCCTTAAATACCAATAAGATGACCTTAAAAACCATACGACACAGGTAGCGCAGTTCTTATAAAAATGGAGGGAACAGTACTCTCTGTTTTTGTTTTTGTCAGGACTGTTGAGGATGTATCTTAACACATCTACATATGATTAAGCTCTTAGTAGGAGTCCAGTAGCATGTCAGAGGCAAATTAATGACAATTTACATTAAGATTAAATACAGACATGTACAGATTACAAACGTTAGCATATGTTGCAGCTGTTGTGTTTTACAGTGATTCTTTCAGTAGGCAGCAACTCAGGTTTTGCAATTCTGACAAGTGAGTGAAACCTGTTTAGGCTACCACTTATTCTTAGTGAGTTTTTTTTTTCTCACTAAATTGTTCCCACCCACTGTTAAATCAAAATGTGAGTAACATTAGTAGTTATTCTTACCATGTAAGTCCAGTTCCTGAGGGCCTAACCACTGGAAGAGCCTGCTTGGATGTATCTAATGAACAATCCTGTTTGGATGATTTGCCATTGGGCAGGATTCAAACCCTTTTATATCCAACCAAAGCTTTATAATTATAATACTTGCCTAGTTTACACACTACAGGAACGATTATTATATTGAGGACATGTAATTTTTTACTGTCTTTTAATTTAACAGAAATATTTGGGCCTTCTTCAAGCCTTGAAGGTTCACCACTGTTTATTTAACCACTCAGGAATTTCAGTTTCACGTAAATGCATTTAACTTAAAGTTGACCATTTAGAGACTGGTACATCTACCTTTGCATTGTTTTGGCAATAGTCTTGTGTTTTTGCAGAAAAGGTTATTTTAGCTTGTTAGACTGAGTCCTGTATTCTGTATTTCTTATTTGTCTTTTCAGTATAATGACCTACTCCATAATAACATCCGATTATTGTTCTACAGCCGGAAAATAAACATTTAACAATGACCAAGAAACAGGACACCTACAAACCCACTGTGAAAGAGTTTCGTAAATTAAACAGTGAGTCATGATACTCCCTAAAGAGATACACGAGCCCTTTGCTTTAATAATATCCTTAATGATCTGTCTAATTACAGTAAAATGCCCTTGAGGGTTCAGTGCATAACAACATGTAACTTACTCAGGTCGGCTTGCTGCATCTTTAAAAAGAATTGTTTTGGCTGTGATCATGCTAGCTGGCAGGTTTTATTAGACAGATTTCACCCACTTGTTTTTTTTGTACGATATAGTGAAACAAAAAATCAGTGGGGGAGTTTTACCTAGCGCCACTGCCCTTCCGTTCTCCTTGCCCGTTCTACTGGTGACCAGCCGGCTTAATTCCATGTGGATTTGGGGAAAGTGAAGATTAAAATGCCCCCGAAATGCCTACACAGTGCACAGCCACCAAGTACAGCGTGTTCTCCCAGAACAGAGGGTAGTTCTGACATGCCGAGGAGAGGCGTGCTGCTTATGTGTCTGGGACTCTCCAAAGTGAGAGGAGCACTTCAGTCTAAATCAGGACGTGACTCCTTCCCCGCAGGTGCTCCAAGTGGGGGTTGAGTAGCTTTTGGGAGACAAATGCTTATTCTCCTTTGTTTTTTCTCAAGTCTACCTGCTTATTGTCTGCGGTCCAAGCATTATAGCATCACTTCTCCAAAAGCTAACGCTGCTAATGTAAGCTAGCAAGCAGACATGTGGAAAAAACCAAAGGAGAATTAGCACTTGCTTCCTAAAGCTACTCAAGTGCTTATTCTCCTTTGCTTTTTCCTCAAGTCTACCTACTTATTGACTTTTGCTGTTGAGCAAGAATTACAGCAACACTTCACCAAAAGCTGATGCTGCTAATGTAAGCTAGCAGGACATTTTTCTGGACAAGAGATGCTTGATTTCTTATTTTGGCAAAGTGTTTTTTCATTTGAAAGAAATGGGAAATGTAATGGTACTGCACAGTTAATGGCAATCCATTTTTGTTTGTTGAGGTCCAATTGTGGGCCCAAACCTAAACTTTTTCACTTACAAAACAGTAATCAGCAGCCTTAGTAAAAGCTGAGAATTTTGAACATTTTGTTAATGATTTAAAACTCAAATATATGATGAGCTCATATTATTCCCTGAACGGTACCTAGGAAATTGTTATCAGCCCAATTTACTTGTCTCTAATTCCACCCACTAGCTAGAACTGCCCCAATCATGCAATACCGTCAACTGTAGGAGGATGAAGGCTAGCATCTGAGTCACATGAAGTGCCATCATTTCGTTTTGAAATACCGCCAACACAATATCATTGGACAGTAGCATGCGCTTGGAGAAAAGTGCTGACTGCCAATTCTGTTACGTCAGATAACAGACGCCCGTGCTGGCTAGTGTTGCCATGTAATGAGTGAGAGGTGGGGGCACCCTACCCATCCAGAGAGAACCAAGCCAATTATGATCTCTTAGACTCCCAGACACACATGGCTGTGGCATCACCAGGTGTTAAATTCATGATCTTCTGATGAGAGGCCAGCATTAATACAGTCGCACCACTTGGGAGCCCCATACATTTTTAAAGGATTTATTAACATTTATTTTCTCACAAAGAGTCTTTCCTATTATTCATATTTTCACTGTTAGAACAAAACCTTATATCTCCAAAAAAGTTACTTAATTGAAGGCTGAAAAGCATTCTTAACTTTCAATCCAAATTAGTGAAACAAGATTTCTTATGAAGACATTTTGGATTATGAAATTTAGACAACCGAGAAAACAGAGGCATTTGATTTTTTCAAATTATGTACAAAAAGTGCGAGTTTATATTACTCAATGACAGGCCTAAAAAATTGGGTGAGCTAGTAAATATTTATTAGAGTACCGTCATTATAAAAATGATTTTTCATCAAATTTAACTGACAATATGTGTACTTCTTTTTACTTTAATGAGAAACAAGTGAGAATTACAAAAAGGGTGGGGAGGCTATAAAGGTTAAAACATTCATTTTTGTTCCCTTTCTGAGCATCAACATTTTTTCCACTTGTAGCTCTCCACAAAGACATGGGCTCTTGTCGTGCTGCCACCATCACCGGCACGCTGTCCCGCATTTCCCTCAACGATGAAGAGGAGGAGAAAGGTCCGGAGGGCCTTAACTATTCCACGCTGCCTGGAAACATCATCTCCAAGGTGATCATCCAGCAACCCTCGGGTCTGCACATGCCCATGGAGCTGAGTGAGCAGTGCCTGGGTGACCCCACCGGTGAAATGCGCCGCACCGTCTACCTGTGCACGGACGACACCATGCGCCACAGCGAGCAGGAGCTGAGCGGCCACTCGCAGCAGGGCCCCATGGAGACGGACTACATCGTCATGCCTCGCGCCTCAGCCGCTGCTGTGGCACCAGTGGGCGGCGGGTCAGGCAGCGTGCCCACTCTGTTGAAAGAGGACAGCAAGATGAACATCACCATGGACACCCTGCCCCATGAAAGGCTGATGCACTACAAGGTCAGCCCCGAGTTCAACATCAGTCCATCAGGGATGGAACACATGGGCATGGAGCAGCAGTTCGTGGGAGGAGCCCCCGAACACATGCAGAACCTGCCATTCGAGCCCCGCACAGCCGTTAAAAATTTCCTGGCCGAGATGGAGGAGAGCGGAGCACTGTCCCGCAGCGAGACCGGGTCCACTACCTCCATGAGCTCTTTAGAAGTAAGTTCTTTCGCAAGTCTTTGAATCAGCTGTAACTACATTTACCAACAGTTCGGTGACTCGGTGGTCTGCTCTATATTTCTTGACCGCCTTCACTCTTCCTCTTAGTTACCAGCATAGGCAGAGAACCAATCATTAATACATACAAAAATATCATTGCTGTATGAAATTGTTTTGGTATTGAAAAATAATCGCTTAAAATAAAAACACTGGCAGTTTAACCAGTATTTAAAACATCAGTATTTATTGTACAGAAAATGTCGGTGATGTTGGGTTGCTGTGCTGAAATGCATCTTTTAGTGCTTTTGTCAAATTAATTATAGAAAATGTTAATCCAGGTTGGAATAACTCCAATTTCTTCATGTTCAATGTATTAATGTATTGGCTTGGCCAATGGTAAATATATACGTAAAAAATATTATATGTCTGCATCAATGAAAAATTCTCATATTGGTTCCATCCCAAGAAAATACACTGATTAAAACCACTGATAGGAGAGATGAATAACATTGATGATCTTGTTATGATGGCATCAGGCAAGGGGTGGGATATATTAGGCAGCAAGTGAAGAGTCAGTTATTGAAGAGTATGTGTTGGAAATAGGCAAGTATTAGGATCTGAGCGACTTTGACAAGGGCCAGATTTTGATAGATTGGGTTGGTGGATCTTCCAAAAAGGTCTTGTGGGGTGTTCCCAGTATGCAGTAGTTAGTACCTGCCAAGGGTGGTTTTAGGAAGCACATCCAAGGAATCCACTTGAGGGTCAAGAAGGCCCAAGACTCACTGATATGCAGAAAGGCTAGCTTGTCTGGTCTGATCCCACAGAAGAGTTTCTGTGGCATAAAGTGCTTAAAAGTTATGTTTTCTTTAACATTATGTGGACGGCCGGGTGTGTGTGTGTGTGTCACTTACCTGGGGAAGAGATGAAACCAGGGTGCACTATGAGAAGGAGTGAAGTCTGTAGAGGCAATGTGATGCTCTGGACAATGATTTCCTGGGAAACCTTAGGTCCTCACTCCTGTGGATTTCATTTTACCACACACCACTGGCCTCTTTCAGTAGGATGGCACTAATTTCTTTTAGGCAGGATAATGTGCCCATCAGAAACTGTTCAGGAATGGTTTGAGGAACATGCTGAGCTGTTGGTGTGAGCTTAGCCTCCAAATTCCCCAGATCTCTATCCAAAGGAGCATCTGTGAAAAGCGATAGTCCAATCCATGGATGCTGCTAATATCTTGATGCCAGATATCACAGCGCACCTTCAGAGCTCCTCTAGAGTCCTTGTCATCAGTCTATAGCAGTTCTGCCTATGGTCTGGCTTGATTACTGTTAGTTCACCGAATCAGAGTTTGATGCATCTCATTCCTTAACCTGGCAAAGAATTGTCCTCCTTGGCAGAAATATGGCCATTTGACTGACATTCAAAGTAATCTAAAGGTTGAAGTAGCGGAGCAGGTACACAGCAGACTGCCAGTGGCAACTGTCAAATGCATAAATGTAAATAAATTAACTCAAGCAATTCTCAAAACATGGCTATAACCAAAACAAACCTAGGCACAGTTGGTCAGTGAGTGTATCTTGCTTGAAAGCTACTTCAAAGATGCTACAAAGAAAGCATAACTTGAATAAGTTTGAAAGATTCAGTTCAGTTTCAGTTCAGCAACAGTATTGTTCTGGTTGGATTGATGAATACTCAGGTTCAACTTAATAACCAAAGATTACAAATGCTCTGCTTGTGTTTGAGTGTCTCTGAAACTAGCTATGCATGATGACATCTCAATCATGTCAAGCAAATAATATCAGAAAATAACTGGAAGTTTTCAACAAAAATAGTTCGTAATGGTTAGTCAATGTCAGTAACAAAAGGATGGAAACAATGCATGGATTCTTGCTAGAATTTTCCCAAGAATTTCAATATTAGAAGCCCATGAAAATGTTGTTGCGGATATTACATGTAAGTAGTTACAAAATTACATACGAGTAAATGAAACATTAGTTAGGCTTTTGTTAGGATGAGAGTTTGTTTTGCAGTCTAAGACATGTTTCTATCTTTGCTTATACAGAGGAGAAAGTCCCGGTACCAGGACCTCGACTTTGAGGTACGTAAAACCTCCATTGGTGAAGTGCATGCCTCAGGCTTTTGTTACATCAACGAGAGGGGCCATTTGTTGCTTTTGTCTTTTACCCTTTAATTTACAACTACTTTGTGTAGCACTTAAGCTTATTGGAGCAGCATGGTCCTGACACAACTGCGATTTATTGACGCGCTGTGCAGTTAGGGTAAAAAAAAAAAAAAAAAAAAGTGCTGTCAGCTGCCACACAGAGTAGCAACTCCCATTCCCATTTTATCCCCTTTTTTACATTCACAGATCTCAAGCTGAAAATCAAATTTTTTTCTTCACCCTTAAGGGCACTTATGAACATCCTGTTTCGGCCCTGTACCAAAACCTGGGGAAAAAAATGTCAAATGCTACTGTTCATACAATTTCTCTGCTGCCATTTATCGTAGCCTCGTCGTAGCACTTAGCCAAAAGAATTCGGGGGGTTGCTTTTACCTTAAAGCATCGGAACGCTACATTATGGCAAATAGTCTTTTCAAATGCTTTTTTCAAAATGGACAAGAGGCAGTTTTCTTTTTTTCCTGATGCAACACCATGGTTATCAGCTTGATTGAACTTCAACCCACTCCCCCCCACTCCCTTGCCATTGCAGAAAGTCATGCACACCAGGAAAAGACACATGGAGCTGTTCCAGGAACTGAATCAGAAATTTCAAACCCTGGACCGATTTCGAGACATACCAAATATGGGCAGCATGGTGAGTAAGAGTGATTGGAGGTGGGGGAGGGGGATGCGGGGCCATGCCGGGCCAATTATAGAGAACGGTGGGGAGGAATGCGAAGAGGGCCGTATTTAGACATCCGCTTTCACAATGCCACGGTCTTTGGCGTCAGGAAGTGAGTGACTGAAGAAATTATTAGATGCCAATGCATTCGTGTGGAAAAAGAGCCTGTGTCCGGCACGCCTGCCAGCCTCTGGGGTTGGGGGCTGTGGGGGCAGGGGTGGGGAAGCAATGATAAAGATAAGGCAGAGAGGGAACAAGAAAATACAAAAGAAAAAAGAGTGCTGTCCCAGTGATCACTGTCCATACTCATTCACGAGGCCATGAGCCTCTAACATGCTTATTATTTCTTTCTCCATTGGCTAATCACTGCTTGGCCGATGCACGATTAAAGATCACTTGATTTGCTCGCATTCAGCTCTTTCAAGGGTCCACCGTTGCTTTGTGCACTGCACAGCCCCAATTAGTGGTAATTGCACAGCTAGTCTGATTGTTTGATTGAAGCGGCTACAATTTCACTTGGTCATTTTGGGCCATTTTGTATCAGTCCATTCATAATGGAAAGTTTGTACGATATAAAGGATACAAACATTTCATTATGAGTGGACCAATTCAAAATGGTTTCAAAAACTGGGTAGTGGGATTACAAAAAGGTGCAACACGACATACACTACAGTTCAAAAGTTTGGGCTTGTTACATTAAAAACTGCTGTGATGTATATAATAATGACAGCAAATACAGTCTAGCTCTAATAGAATAAAATGATAACTATCTATAAGCTAGACACCAAAGGTAATGTTTTATTCAAGTTTTGAGAAGAAGGAGATCTCTAACGAGAAATAATATACTGTACATGCCTACTTAAAATAATTCCCTGACACGAATATGGCCCATATCGTGGAACAACATATTATTAAAAAGCAAGAAAAAACAAGAGGCTAATGTAGCATGTAAACACTGTCAAAACAAACATACACCTCAGTCCTTACAGTACTTATATGGTAACTGATCTGCAAAAAATTGCGCTATTAAGCCCCACCCTTTCATGTGTTCACATTCTAAGGAGCTATTTGAATGAGGCATAATACAGGGCTATCAAATCAGAGCTCATTTACTTATCATTCCTAAGAACCTTGTAAAACAAACAGCCTGTTTAGTTCAGAGAGATTAGAAATTGACAAATGAATTATGACTTTTTCTAATAGGTTAGAGGCCCTTTACTTTCACTAAAACATGATTTTGAGTGTTCTGCATCTTTATCAGTCATTGTGGGATCATCTACAGTTCTCTTCTTCGTTCGGAATGAAGCATTGCATTTTTTTTAGATGCAAATGAGATTCTAATTAGTTATAAACCTACACATTTGCTGTTTGTAAGTGGTGATTCTAAACTTTTGAACAATGGTCTAGTCATCAGACAGACACGCAAAACTGTGTACTACTCACCCAGTCAGAGACAGTGTGTCCCCAAGACACCCATAATCCGCTTTCACTCGCATTTCAATCAGCCCTCCAGCGCAATGTCATTTGCCGCTTGTTGCTAAGTAACCACCGGAAGGACGTTTCTATTGAAAACAATAGGCTTGCCTTTTCACTCCGACCCTCAATGACTTGACTGCAGAATGAGCCAAAGAATAACTGTACCACCAGCGTAGCTCCATTCATTTGTGATGAACTCCCAGAATGATAGTGAACCCAAGGAAGCACTGATAGCTGGGGGTGTTTACTCAAAGTGAAGCTTTAGAGATTGATTTTCATATTTAAGCCTAGACCTGAACTTGGAGAACAAACAGAGAATTCACATTAAGGGTATATTTTAGCTGAAGACAAGGTTTCATTGTGTAGAACGATAAAATCACTGTTTTCAGTATGATGACTAGGGCTGCCCCGATTACTCAATTAAACTCAGTTACCCCCCCCCAAAACAGAATCAATTTAAATTTGCATTATTCAATATTTAACTATGATTGTCAATTTGCTTAATGATCATTGTAAATGATCATTTTAGTAAATTCTCCCATTGTAAAAATGATCCTTTTGGTAAATTATCTCATTGTAAAATATCCTATTAGTAAATTATCCCATTATAAGTGATACGATTGGTCTAATAATAAGAAAAACCTGATGGACACACCTGTTTATATAAATTATTTAGGTACCTAGTGTTTGTTTTTTAAGGTTTAGGTCTGTCGAATAATACAAATTAAAACATTAAACCAATTTATTTTGTTGTGGTTAATCATGATGAATCACATTTTGGTGTAGTCAAACGTGATTAGTCACTTTTTAGTTTAGTTAACTGCGATTAATCGCATGTTGGCCTAGTTAATCATGATTAATTGCATGTCAATGTAGGTAATCATGATTAATCACATATTTTAATTGTGATTAATCACAGTTTAGTCTAGGTGATTATTTAATGATTATTTATATTTTGGTGTAGTAAATAATGATTAATCACATTTTGGTGTAGTTGTGCATGCTTAATCACATTTTGGAGCAGGTAATCCAGATTTATTATATTTTGGTGTAGTCAATCGTGATTAATCACATTTTGGTGCCATTAATAGTGATTAACCACATGTTATTGTTAATCGTGATTAATTGCATTTGTTTTAACTGCTTAAATGTTACCCTAGACAAAGAAACAAACCACGTATCATCAGCACTGTTTACTTTCAGTAATTCACTAACAATATTTTTGAGGGTTCACATGACACTGAGCACAAAAATCTTGTGATTTCCACAGAGTGAACACAATTTCCATTATCTTAACTGATGTCAAGTGAGAGTAACAGTGACCACTTGTTCCTCCCAAAGAGTTTATATCATA
>JBBPCX010000088.1:3550500-3576354 GCA_037974365.1 Hydrocynus forskahlii | reverse complement strand
AAGGTACCCTTTGCCACAGATATACAAGAACCATGCAGCACCTAAACTGTACTGCGATGGTACTGAACTTGCAGCACCTAAACTGTACTGCGATGGTACTGAACTTGCAGCACTCTTTGATTTTCCCATGTATCTCAGTCCAGTAATGGAGTCTCTGATGCACCAGCAGCTCAATTCTCTCCCGCAGTTTATGGACGGTTGTCCCAAAACTGTGTCCATGGAGTCGAACCAGCGGAAAGTTTTTCTGTCAGAGCTACTTTTGTTAATGTGGTATTTTATTATTTATAGTCTTGTTTGAGTTTTTAATTTTTTTTCTCATCATTCTTTACCCGTGTGATGAAAACCTAACCCAGCTAACTTGTTAGTGATGTCCTGGAACACCTTTGCGTTTCTCACAAAGTTAAAGATGAATTTGTTAGTGTTAGTGAAAACTCCCACTGAAATTTATCTTCAGCCCAAACAGACAGTCGTGTTTGTACTTTGTCGACTTCCCAGTTGTTAGTTTGTGTCTCCATTGTTGTTTTTTTTGCACAGCCAGTAAAAAAAACAACCGACCCTTTTCAATATTGTGATGACATTTCGACCAATCAGAAAGCAGTGACGCGGTCAGCTCAGCTGCAGGACGCTACCGGCCCTGCCGTGGATCAGGACCGTGACAGCACGAGTACGACTCGGGTACGAGTCTCTTTATTTGGAACGGAAACACATTTGTTCACAATACATCATGGTGTTCTGCCCCCCTCATGGAATATGTTCAGATCGCTAAATAAGCTTTGAAATAAAAATCAAACAGGTTGCGCTGGCTAATGTGCTAATTTAGCGAGGACATTTTAAAATGAGCTTACCCACTAACACTTCCAACAAACAAATGATACCATCTGCAGTACTACATAACTAGTGGTGTGATGTCAGTTTGTTAGCAATGAAAAAGCCTTGCAGCAGAGTAGAAGCTGTTAATGCAGAAAATGGTCCAATCAGCTGTCTTGATTTCTAAGGAAATGTGAGAGGAGCATGTGAGAGGAGCATTTTGGACACACTGTATGACTTAAAAGATGTTTTGATTTGTTGACCATGACTGGAGTAAACGAAAAGTCATGAAAATGGGCCATTCGGGTGAACTACTGCTTTGAAGTATACATCATTAATGTCAGCTCTTGTCTGTTCCTCTGATGTGCGAGGCCATAGAGACTAAAAGCAAGAGAGAAGGAGAAAGCAAAGACGCAGAGAGTCCTCTCCCACCCTCCTCATCTCTCTTAACATTTTCAGGACAACATCCACTCTTTCCATTTCAGCCTGTCTGTTTGTTTGGCATGGCGTTTTTTTGTCCTCTCCTTTATAAGGCCTCCCTTAACTAAAAGTGCTCTCGACATTTGCTTCCCCCCCACTCTTGGGCCTATGTTGGGGGTGGGGGTAGGGGGAATCTCAGATTTCCAATTCTCAGGAGAGAGGAGCTTTCTCTCTCCACTGAACCCTGGCACTGCTTTTACACTGGCACACATGGCCCAGCACAAGATCTTTCATTTGGCTCAAGAGCACACACAAACACACCCACACTGATAAATGCACACAAACCTTGAAAACACCAGCTCTTTTTTTTAGGGTGTATAAAGAAAAAAACTGCTTTGGCCTACATAACAAACTCCCTGCTTCTCCATTAGGGTCGAGGAATACTCACTCAATAACTGTGCTTCAACTTTTTCGAAATGCAATGCAAGGAGTACAAAGTATGCAGGATTTGGCCTGATCAGAATGTGAATGTGAGATAAAGGAGACGGCTGGGTCCAGTCTTTCAGTAACGCCATATAAAAGCAGCATGTCAAAGTAATATAGTTTTTCTTGCACACAAAGTAGTGCAACATAGTTAAAATTCTTCCAACTGAACAATTACCCCAGATGTAGTTGGTCAATCAAACCAAGTTGCCAATTCCAAATTTTTGGAGCTGTGTTCTAACAAACACTAGAACTCCACAGTCACCACAATAGTCCAAATTGTTTATGTAAAATACATCATCTCAATCTGGTCAAACCCCATTCAGATGTTTTATTTCAGATGGAGCAGACTTTTAGATGTTGTTAGGGCTACAGTCATCTAATTTAAAGTTGTTTTGTGAATACCAGCCCTGGCTGTTTGTAGCGATGTTTAAAAAGTTTAATTCATTTTTATAGCTCATTGTAAGGCATACTGTTCCAAAACCACATACAGGAGGTCCTCGAGTTACGGCACAGATACGTTCCCTGGACAGTGATTTAACCTGAATTTTGGTATTAGTCGAAACACACCCTAGCCTAAGTCAGTTACTTATGCTAACACAGTTGTAAAATCATAAAAACACAGCTAAGCCACATAAAAGGAAAAGGAAAACTCATACGCCGCGTTACTGCATATTCTTCCACCCACTGCACGCAACCAAACTAGTTTGCCCACGTAGTCCATAAGTACCAGGCTAACGGTGTAAGTCGAGTGGAAGTGGGAGAGAGAGCGAGTGTCGCAAACTCGAAACGTCGTATGTCGAGACTGGTGTAACCCGAGGACCCCCGTATACAAGTCTGCACCACCTCAATGAGGAGCTATATGTTGTTTGAGTGGGTTGAGAGAAGTTTAGCATTAACATTAGCATTGTTAGCCTCACAGCCACAGTTCTAAACTAAAGAAGTAAAATTGGACTCTAAACATGTCTTGACTCTTTAACTACATCCGGCATGAGTGGCAAAAAGTGTAAGTCTGATTTTTTTTGCTGATCTGTTCCTTAATTTCCTGATAAATTTAAAAAATCAATCTCACCTCACACAGTGCCATAACTACTATTTACAGAAGAAGCTCAACATGGAAAAGTCTGATGCTCCATCATCATGGTTAATTTTCCATTCTGAAACCCTTTTTTAAAGACTTATTCCAACAAGTGACAGTTGAAGGCGGCTTTTGTCCATTTTGATAACACTTTCTGATGTGATCTGACAAGACAGTTGTTGGAATATGCATTTATGCTTCCATAAGATTTTGTCCATTGTAATGAAAAGCTTAGGAATATGTCATATACCCTTATGAATGCTACCCTTCAGCACACTGCAGCAGAACTAGTGTGTGTGATGCTCTGTACAGCACACATACATATACAAACATTGTACTACCATGTCAATGTCCTGGCCATTGACGAACAGGGTAAAATGAGGTAAAAAAACGGAGAAACCACATATGCGGGTCTATTAGAGATTACTTTACAACTCAACTCAGGGTGTGATGATTTATATTCAGGTGTGCATTATGCTTATTAGTGGGATATGAGATAGTGGGCAGCAGTGTGTGGGGACGTTGTCTTGCTCAAATGTACCTCAGTGGTGCCACTGGAGGTCCTGGTATTCAAATCCATTGCCTTTTGATTACAGGATCAACTCCCTAACCACCAGGCCACCAGCTACCCCAAAGTAATTCAATAACTGACTGCATGTGATGTGAAGGGAAAACGGTGTGAATTAGATTTTTCACCAAACTATACTTTCAATGTTTATAGGGGATATTTGTCCTACAAACAGTGTTTTCGCTCTAAACCGCTTGCTTTAGCCAAATGGATTGCCGAAAAGAGGAATGTCATTTGTGTTTGGGTACACTGAAAGACATCTGACTTGCATTTGACAGAACTCTCCTAAAGGGAACCACCGATTCCATTTCAATGGTCGAGTGTGTCCAGGCTAACTGTTCAACTGAAAATCAAGGTTAGGACGCACCTGCTACCCAACCAGCGACATGTCTAGCACAAACAAAGAAGCTATGGAGCGCACACAGCAAAGCAGACAAGAGCTCGTCGGAGGCTGGCACATGCAGTCACTAATTAAACTGTTCCTTAATCATCTGCTCTGTTTTCGTACTTAGCCAGGTAATTATAGCGGACCCTCTCAGCACCAGAGCTGGATTTGAAGAGACCGAATTCATTGCCTGAAGATGAAAATGAAGAGAGAGCAGGGTAAAAAAGCGTGAGACAGACAGAGAGAACACTCGCTGTTGGCGGATACGTACACTACAGACTAGAAGTTTGGGCCCACTCTCAGATTTTTTTTTTTTTACATCTAAATAATACATTGCTTTTTCAAAATTGTATTACAAGAAAACATTAGAAATACTTAAAACAAATGTAACTGACTGGTTTACAATATTTTACACTATGAAGTAAAACATTATTTTGCCACAAAGGCTCAAACTATTGGTTTTGAGGACAATATGTCAGGTCTGTCTTTAGTGCACTGACATTCTCTTTGTGTTGGATCATTGTGTTATTCAAAGTTCCCTTCTACAGGACAATGAGCCCAAGCATTTTTTAATATTGTGCCAAAATTATATCCAGTCTAAAGATTTTGAGAGTCTTAGCCTCCCCAGTCTCCAGATCTTTCTCTCACTGAGCTGCATGGATGAGCTGGACCAACAAGTTCGAAATGAGTGCCCAGCAAAAGAGACAGAACTGTTTGCAAAACTGTTTGAAAAGGTGCTGGGAGGGTTTGGACTCAAGTTATTTTCCAAATCAGCTGGAAAGACAAATCTGAGCTGCTATGATAAAAGCAAGGGGTGGTTACTTTGATGAAACTCAAACTCATACATAACCTTTCACATCCATTAAACTGCAATTAAGAGTGTAAATGTTTGTGCGTACCTCTCTCTCTCCCTCTCTCTATATATAAAATGTGTGTGTGTGTACATGTAAGCCCATCTATAGTCGTGCATTTTGAACATTGTCTGCCATGTGTTTGTGATTTTTTTTAGTGAAAACAAGTGCACATCTGCTAAAGAGAACACAACTTTAGTGGTGAAATTTAGTCTGAAATGCCACTTCAAACTCTTAGCCTGACAGACAAAAGAAAAATAGCACCAGAGTCCACTGGAGCTCTTTTGTCTAAACCCATTAAGAGGCTTTTCAGGATGAAAACTGTTTGTTCTCTCTTTGTGGGTGAAAATCAGTTAACAGGTTGCAAGGGGTGGACACATTTTTGAAAATGAGTCACGGATGGAGCGGTGAGGTTTTTATTTGTTTTTTAAAGGTCACGTTCAGGGCCTTGGTGGGATTCCACCTTTAAACCACAGAAAGTGTTAGAGGCTCAAACCTATTTCATAGCCCAATACAACAGGACTAGCCCACTTCAGCGTTGGTAGGACTGTACTGTAGACAAGGTGAGCACAGGCTTTTGCATCCATCAAATTGCACTTCGAGTGTACCTTGTAACATTACACTTCAAAACTAGTCAGTTTTCATTGTTTTACGTATTTCTAATGTTTTCTAGTAATAAATTCCGAGGATGGGCCTCCACTTCTGGCCTGTAGTTTGTGTGTCTGCCTGTGTATGTATGCCTTATCCTGAAGCTCCACCTTGCTGTAGCCCACCTGTTGGTGCACAGCTTGTGTAAGACATCCTCTAGCCATTCATCAACTACAGAAGCTGGTTATTTTTGGGCGGCAGGGTATTCTCAACCTAGCAGTAACACTGATCAACACCGAAAAAATTCAAGTAACACGGTTGTAGGACTGTCACGTTAATGTGAAAATATATGATGCAATCATATAAGCAATCCAGCGATTACTTTGATGATTAATGAATATATCACATATATATCACATTTACTCACATTTTACTTGTTACTGTTACTTATCTTATTTTTTCTTACTTTGAAATCCTCCTTCGTTGATTCTCACAAAAATAACCTGGTTGCTTACAGCTGACCTTATTTTCAGACTGCTGAACCTCATGAAAACTTGCACATATCCCATTTTTCATGCAAATCACAAAGTAATCATAAGCCATATTCACAGAAATTCATGACAGCCCTAATAATTCATGACAGCCCTAATAATGATCATCATCGTGATATCATTCAACTGGATGGTTAAAAGGGGCACGATATAAACTCCCTACAGACGAAAGGAAATCAATTCGAACCAAAAGCAGACAGCAATGTGGGCACGAAGAAAACACAACCCACCCACATCACACTTCCCGCACTGTTGTGAGAAACCACTAGAAGTCCCCCCCCTTGCTGAAAAGTGGCAAATGGCAGCTTGTCTCTAAGAAGGGGCTACAAACAGCGTCTCCTGAAAGAAGCGGACACATTTCTTGCCAAGTACAACGAGAGCAGGGGTTTTGCCTCATAGCCCATTTCGAAGGGTATTCTTCCAGACACTGACACATTAAAAATCGATTTGTGACGAGGGAGAGAAAAACGGCTTGCTGAAAGGAAAAAAAAAAACAAACAAAAAAAAAAACGTGCACACACGTGTGAATACCTGTCATGTGAATACTCTGAAGTCAACAAAACATCTGCAGCTGACTCTACTGAATACATTTTCTGCTGCTTCACTATGACTGATAGTTGCCAGGGAACAGTCAGGACAACAGAACAATACTTCTATTAGCCCTGGGTCTTTTTTTTTTTTTTAAGTACCACTTACGTGGGCTCCCAATCGTTCAAAAAGAAGTTGCATTTACATAACCTTGTTATGTGCAGCAATTAGCATTTCCGAGCGAGCAAGCTAAAACAATGCGTGTTTTTTTTAAGCAAGCAAAAACAGTGACAGCCGGTCCGTCGTTCATGTGTGTAGTGTGGATGATTGCTGACATTTAGAGATTAGCTCAGTAGCTTGTCTTCAGTGGTTGTGTATAGTCTGTGGCTTGCAAGAGTATTCAAGCATCTGATTTGCCTGGATTACAGTTTGTATAAGTATTCATGCTGCGGAAGCTCCAAGTATATGTACATGAAAGACACTGCCCTCATGAGGACACCACTTTATTACAACTGGCCATGAATAAGTACAAAAGTTCACCTAATCCAAATCAGACCCAATTATTCATATGAGCGCGGAAGCAATCACACTACACTTCTTAATTGTTCTCTTTATTACTGTTTTTATAGCAGAAAAAGACTGCACTCGTATTGAACATTAGCAAAAATCCAAAGCTAAAACATTCATTAATATCCAGTGCACATTTATTCAGATTTTTGATTGGTTGATCAGAAGCCATGTAGCCTTTAAAAAAAATAGTCTTTTTCTGGGCAAGTCTTAAGGGGGGAGAGAGAGAGAGAGAGAGAGAGAGAGTGGTGGGGTGAGTCACCTTGACAGTGTATATGGGAGAGAGTCTTGGAGTGAGTATTGTACTGTCATGACTATGGTGGCCAGAAAGTGACAAAAGGCGGAGCAACGGGCTCCGCCTGTTTTCAGCCATCCTTAACCATAAATGGCTTGGTAAGAGACAGCGAGTTAACGCCCCCTACTGTGGGCGAGCAGTAAAACGCTGAATGAAGAGAGTTGGAAGAGGCGCCGGTTCGATACCCCACTGTGAGCAGAACACAAACTTTTTTTTTTAGCAATAAAACCACTGTTCCCTAACACTGGTTTCATAGCGACCATACAATCACTCTACCAATTTTCTCACTGAAATGCATCTAGTTACAAGTACCATTGCACTGTGAAAGTAAATGGTGGAAATAAAGACCAAAAAGCTTTCAAAGGCCATTAGAGACAAATGTATAGACACGCAAAGACAGGAAAAGCCTACACAATAATATCCAAGTGTTGGAAGCCGCATCGTGCCTCTAAGAGACTGCCTAGACAAGACTGTCCCTCAAAACTCCACTTTAATGGAACAGAGCGGAGGAGGCATATGCATGCAGGCCTCCTCAATGTGCTGCTCGGGGAAAGTGGGAGTGATGGAGTTATAATGACTCAGGAGGAGGTAATGAGGAGCCCGCCAGTCCACACCTGCTCTCACAGCACAGGCTAGTCAGTGGTCTTTTATTTCAGGCCAGTCAGTCTCAGCTCTGACCTCTAACTCATGCCCACACAGACACACACGATGAGCATATCTACTCAAACACAAGGCGGCTCACTCATTTCTGTTCTCACAGTCTGCCCAAACCCTACCGACAGCGTGCGAGCACGGTCACCTGAGAATTTTTTTCCCCCCAAAATTGCTTTTTCAAACACATAAATATTTTATTTAAGCCAAGTTGTTGGCGTCGGAATTATGATTGCCAGGCTGGGCTTGTGCAGGACGGCGCCTCAGAATTGAAAACTCCTGCGGGGAAGACAAGAGAGACAAACCAAGGTCTCACTACATCTGAAAAATAAACAAATGCATTTTATCTTGAATGGAAGAAGTGTGCCCATATCACGGAAAACCACATTTTTCCTCCAAATGAAGGAGACACATAGATGTGGAAACATGAGGTAATGAGTTAAGGCAGACATTCCTGAAAAACACTTCATTTTCATTCACCTCCCATGTATGGAAACGCCAATGTCAGTCCTTTTTTTTTTTTTTTTTGACGTGACAAAAAACCGACGCAGTCCATTCAGCTTAGATCAGTTCAGCCACCCAATTTCTGTTGAAGCTACACAGAATGTTCCAGGACGGACTGCGTTTTGAATGAGGTGCAAAGCAGAACAGCCTGTCAGAAAAGAGATCATTTGCAGCCTTAAAGGCACAGTAGCAGTGGATTGTTTATTTCTGACAGCTAAGGAGAGGTTAGAAAGTGGTCCTGTAAAAATGAATGATGGCTGGTATTGATAAATGAACCCACATAAAAAGTGGTAAGTGGACCTTTAGGGGAGGGGGGGGGGGGAATAACTAAATAAATCAAAATAAAATGCAAGCTGTCTGATAGGGTCGCTTTAAAAGAGTAGAGGGGAGTAAAAAGGTTAGATGATTTAATCATGAGCATTACAAGCCTAAGGGCAAAAAAATAGGCCTCCCTCATATCGGCATAGGGCTTCACTCCATATTCTGCCTTCATGAGAAAGCTGAAAATCAATCTGACAGGATGAGAACATTTGCACATGGCACATGTGGAGAGTCATGGGAGACGAATGTTTTAAGTTCCAATTTTCGTTTGCGGCTGCGGAGGATGCTGGAGCACCAACTTGGTGACTTGGTGGAGGGTCGTCATGGCAACTACACTTGATCTTCCAGATACAGTGCATCTATCTAGTCTAAGACGAACACAGACATAATATCATCATGTGCGTGCTGCAATAGAGAATGAAAAATAAATACAAGAACAAAGAGAAGCAGGCAAGCCTTTTCCATCTAAATTAGAAGTCGCTTAATCTGTCAAAGCCCTTCTTTTCCCACCATCTAGAAAAGGGTAATACCTTGAAAGGGAACGTTTGACATTTTCCATCTTTGATAAGTGCTCATGTTAAATACATATTCTTAATTATGCATGAAACACTGTTCCTCAGAGGTCAGTTGGGAGTATTTTCACAAAGATGGATTGAGCACAGTCGCAGTTTTTAAAGAAATTACGTAACAGGAATACATCAGAAGTCTTGAAGACCATTAAAACTAAAGTCTGAGCATCAGCTGTTTTAAAAGTGCCACAAAAGTCTGTAAACTTCTGAGAATGTAATAGCTTCACATTCTTATTCAGTTCTTTTTGGGGGCTCGCTGTCATTCAAAATGTGTCGATATTGATCAGTACCAATACCTTGACCTCCAAAGAGATTCCTATCAAAACAAGTATTTTCATAGACAACAGAAAATAACAGACTAATCAAGAAGCTCTGATGTCAATTATATTTCCATATTGCTGTATGTCACCTAAAAAGCCAATCAGGAGTCTAGATTTGGGAACAAGCATGCTTCTTACCTTATGGATGCTAAGACTGATTTTTGTACTGAATATACTTGTTCTGTCTCGATCACTATGGAACTGAGTTTCAATACCTCAAGACCTTTTCACAATATATATTGTTGCAATTTGTCATATACTGTTTTATTAGTAGTGCCACATTTAAAAAAACTCTTATTAAACAGAACTATGTTTGTAATGAAATGTGTTGATTGGTGTTCTTAAAATACAAACAATATCCACAATATGCTCTCAGGCATGGAGTGGGGGTGTTGAAGTTCACTCGAAAATAACAAAAAACTAATGTGACAGGAGTGCCGTGACCCTTAAATAGTAGTATAACAACATGTAACACAATTAGACAGCTATTTTACATATTACATAGCACAGAACTGCACACAATCCTGTTGCAAAGCTTTGTCAATTCTCTGTCATCGCTGGGTCCAAGAGTTTAACCTACTTTGTGACTGCAGTCACTGGTCTCTCCTACATGGACACATGGGGGCTTTTGTGTACAAAACAGTGAGACAAAATGCACTCAAAACACACTGTTCTGTGGAATGGTGGTACTACGCAGTTCTGTTTCATGTTCGTGAGCTAGTTTGACTTCACAGACCAAGTTAAGGCAACAGTTTCATACTGCAGGCCATCAGAGTTCTAAAAGCACATAAATGTCTAGTCCCTAGTTAACCAAGCACATTCTAGTGAACTACCCCACTTTATATACTTCTCATATGACTTTCAGTAGCACCTGCCCTTTACCTTCTCTTGACTGCCACTACAGACACATTTATGTCCTGCTACTTTATTTGATAAGCTATTATTTAGACTCAGTGTAGTCCTATGCGGCAGTGTGGTCTCCTGTGCAATAATGTACGTTTGGTGCAACATCACTTTCCCACTTGTACTGTTTCATATTTACATCCCTTTCACTATTGTCACATTGCTATATTGTCTGTGTATTGTATTGTTTCATATTCACATCCCTTTCAATACTGTCACATTGCTATTTTGTCTATTTATTGTACTGTTTCAGATTTACATCCCTTTCACTACTGTCACATTGCTATATTGTCTATTTATTGTACTGTTTCAGATTTACATCCCTTTCACTACTGTCACATTGCTATATTTTCTATTTATTGTATTGTTTGTCATTCCTTGCATTTTGTTCAACCATTTACATCCCACCCACACTGTACTGTTACATTACATTACTGTACATTGTTGTTGTGTCTATTTATTGTGTTGTTTGTTTAATTTCTGTTGTAACTTCCACCCTGATGAATGCTGTTATATGTTGCTCTGCGGTCTGTGGAGAAACGTCTCATCACACTGTGTACATGTTCACAGCTTCTGATGACAATAAAGTAACCTCGATCCTTGAACCAAGACGTAACCAAACCCACCACAGACCTAAAAACATTCACAGAGAGTGATAAAACCTGATGTTCCATTTTGTTGTAATGAATTTACTATTGGGATCACATCATGACAATGTGTGTGGGGACGGTCTCTTGCTCAAGGGTACCTCAGCGGTGCCACTGGCAGTCCTGGGATTTGAACCCACAACCTTTCGAATGCAGGTGCAACTCCCTGACCACCAGGCCACCAGCTGGCCTGGTTTTAGGACAGCGTCAGTCACAAAATCTTTCAAAATAATAAAAAAAAAACCTTCAGTCATTTAAACCCAAAGCATTTAAAAAGGGCAAGAGATGACAGATAAAGCGGCTGCGCCAATGTGCATTTGAAGGCAATCTTTCTCTCATGTTTTCTGTCTGTAAAAGACTCTCTGCTTTTTAACGTGAGGAGGGGGCTCTCGGCTTGCCTCTCCCCGCGGTGGGGAAGGGGCTTTGAGCCCTGGAAGGTAGAGAACTCGCTCGGGCCGGCTTGTAACCCCTCCCTGTCGCATGTGTTCTCCCTGCTTGACACTTCCTCCTACTCACGCTTGGTTGTGCAACGAGGCGTTACGCAAGGCAGAGCAGCTACTGAAAATGTGTGAAGAGGCCAGGGCTCATGTGCAGGGGAAGAGGAAAACCTGGCAGGGCCTTGTTTAAAGCAAAAAAGAAAAAAAGAAAAAGAAAGAAAGAAATAAAAGACGACTATTTATGTTCCCTCATGTATTCCCTCTTTTATACTTGTGCTCTTGTGTGTGCTTTAGAAAAAATGGAGACAACTTTGTTCATTAACCAAGGCAGATGGTGGAGTGCGCACTTTCCTTTCTTGATGTCCCATATTGGTTTGTAAGCTGTGCTTTGAAAATTTTGCCATGTTTAGAGATTCAATAAATAAATAAAACAGTTGCTGTGACATGAAAACGGATGTGCCGTGCTGACTTAAAAATGGATGGGACAAAGCATAAAAGGAACCTGTGCTCTATTTTTCTGTATTTCTGTCCAGCGAGGACAAGTGGGACCAGTTTCCTCAGCTTGAATGTTTCCTTAACTGCACGGCGGTACACATGATTGGAGAAGCAGTTGTAAGTAATAGTAAAAAAAAGAGTAGAGCCAAGAGAGAAAAGGCTCTCAATGGGAATGTGCTTAATCAATTGATTGGTAAGACTGCTTTTTATTGGTCGATATGTTACACCTATGTGCTCTGTTTGGCTGGGTATGTTTGTGTTTATACCCTTGAGGTAAAGGTTACATGGTCTATTGTAATCGGTCCCCAAGGACCCCTTGAAAGTCCAGATTTTTACTTTAAACATACGGGCAGAGGGATTAGCGCTTGGAGGCTATTTCAGGCTGTTAGTCTGAACTTGACAAGACCTGATCACTTGCGCTAGGAACTTGAGATTAACAGGAAATAAACAGCACATCACTACAAGAACAGCCAAAAGGATGTCTATTTCTGTTCCAGTAACCGTTTTTCATGTATATCAACATGTCAAGAAAAAGTTTTAAGGTGAAAGCTAACATCTCGCAATGTCAGCAAGAACAGCAAGTTACAGGAAAAAAAAATAATAATAATAGGTTTGGGATGTTTTCTGACAGCACAGTGACATTAACAGCCATCATTTGATCACAGATAAATAACATACAACAGTATAAAATAATGACACATGAAGATGATGGCTGTTAATGTCACTGCATGACAATCAGCACAATCCCCATTAGATTTCATTCATCATGAAGCAATATGCCGACTCGGGATAGTAACTTTCAATGCATTTTCTAAGCTTTAAAGCTACATACAGTATCTTTCAGTAGGTTGTTAATATGTAACTTTGCATCCAAGAAGGGCAGGAGCAATCACGTCTCATCAAGCTCTAAGTGTTCATGAACAGACCTTAGGAAAAGCTGCTTTTTCACTGAAGTTATGAATTTGCATCATATATCTAAATCCACTGAGGTTCAATTTACATTCTGTACTCAGCTTACTTTTTCTTTTAGTTAACACATGGCAAAGATGTAAAGGATGAAAGGCCTTTTCATCCTCTGGGGCCAATGCCGAAAATGCGGGATCAGATTTTGGAAGGGAATGGAAAAAGTCACATCTAAACAAATTTATCTTGATCTAGTCCTGGTGTTAGTTGTGCATTTCTTCTTGTGCAGCAGTAGAGTGTTTGAGTAGCATGAGCATCATGCAAGGTTGAGTACTAAAACACAACCATCTTAACTGATGCTTCAGACCTCTTTCATTGTCCCTCAGTTACATTCATGAGGGAGAAAAAAAATCTACATTCTGCCACCGTACGCTAGTATTAAAGTGTGTTGTTTATGCTCTAATAATACATAAGAAGCCATACATGGCAAAAAATTAGAGGAAATGTATTACACTAGATGCAAATATGTACACTGAGCAAAAAACTCAAGCATAATAAGTAAGTTTTCCTGGACAATTTGCTAAATAAGCAAAAACATGCAAATATCTGTAGTTATCTAATGTGAAAATTACACTGACATTCCCACTCTTATCAAGAGCAACATCCTATTGCTTATTAGTAGCTTATTTTACTTATACCCCGAAATCTTATTGAGCAAATGCTCAATTAGCAGATACATTTTTTGCTATAAGCATTTAAAAGATAACTGGCCACCCAAAAACAGGATGTCTTCATCAAATACTCAAAATTTAGCTCTGTGCTATCAGCAAGCATAAAAAGAGCCTAATTCCCAAATGAAATACAAATTCCAAATGTGGCTATCAGGAAATGTAAAGCTAGCCAGTGGCAGTTAGCATGATCGAATCTACTGAGGCTGATTGGCTCCCGCCGTCTTCCAATGATTATTAGAAACATTAGCATTTGGGGGCAAAGTACCCCTTTAAACTGCCAACAGGTATGATGGCCCGGTTTTCAGTGCTTTCCTGACGCTCTTTCAACACGGGCCAAGTCGCAGCAACATTAATGAGCTAAAATTGGCTCCCCTTGTGGCCAGCGGTGGAGAGTGACCCATTAGTCAGGTCTTATTAAGCATAACAAAGCAGTGCCATTAGATCCCGCTGCAATGCTCCGAACAGCCATTCAGGAGGTAGCGGCGTCGCCCCTTCTTTCTGCAAGCATGACTCCAACCAGGGAGGGCACAGCACAATAATGACAGAGCTCTGAAAATGAGCTTGGCGAGAAGTGCCTTCATAGAGGAGGCAACCACAGGAACGCTCCAATATTTGTTGTGAAATGCCATCTGGAGAAAGCGGGATATTAAACAGATGATTTGTGAAGCGACGGTGATGCAGTCCTATTGTCGCTGCGATGCAAAGCGTGTAAATGAATGTCTTCACACAGATCAAAATAGCAATGATGCCAGACAGGGCGCGCATTAGGAGGGCACGTACACACCGCTCAGGAATCAAAAAGGAGATACTAATAGGCCCAACACTATCACAATAATGAGGACAAATGTGGACATTTGTTGAAACACTGAAACACTGTGGGACCGTACAGACAATAAACAGCACACAACCTGAATTGTGTTGAAGCCGGTGGCAAAGACACAGAGAGTGCTCGCTGCTAACCAACTGCAAAGGGGGAAAAAGGCCAAAAAAAGCTCAGAACAAACAGATTGGGAGGCTGTGACGCTTGGCAAGTGCGAGGCGACTGGAGACGAATCGATTTCTGATGACCCGCCGAGAGACTTCTGCCCAGCCGAGGTGTTGAGAAGCTTGAGTTTCATTGGAGCCTCCAGCAGCTATATGAGGGTCCACCATAATTATGCTGTACTGTGTAAAGATGGCATGGGAGAAAAGCACTCTCATGTGAAACTCTTTACCTGTCCCTTTGGCTAAAGAGCTAAATAACTCTTACCTACGCCCGATAAAAATACAGAGACTTTGGCTTTGTCTCTCAAAAACCTGCACCCCAAAGAACTGGAACAGGTGCATGCGGTTTGGCTATAAAATCTAAGTTTCCAGAATAATATCAGCCAGGATAATTAAAAAAGATTTAAGCAGATAGGTTGTTGTACAGAAGAAGTGAATTTTGAACAGTGTGTTAAAATGTACGCCCCTTGCGCTCTTCCGAGTGTCTCTCAAGCAACTACCTTTCAAGGAAATTGCTGAAAAATGATCCAAATGACCTGGGTGCATCCTATCTTGTTAAAAGGGCAGGAAAGAGGTGGGCTATGGACATACCCCACACCCAACGGCCTTTTCATTTCTGAAGAGCTTACTGTAATTTTTGGAGTTCATTTTCTGGCACAGGCTCTGAAAAACTTTTACTTTTTGGACTTTCATTCATCTGAGCCAAACCAATTTGAGTGATACAAAAGGACAACACAGGACAACGTTTCTTAACATGCCAAAACTCAAATTAAATCTCACAGAAACCATGTGAAATCTGAAAATATAGTGAAAAAGCAATGGTTGCTTTAACAAGAGTTAAAGCAATATGGCTGACTTATTTTTTTTTTTTTAGTTTTTAATAGCCTAGTTTGAATGTAACAAAAGGATCGATGGAATGTAGATTTTCCGTCAGAACTTTGAGACATCTAACCTCGGTGAGATTGAACTACGCTTAAAATATATAGAACTACGCAGTAGGAAAGTTGTACCTCTAGCTGGTGCAGCTGTCTTCACAGCATTAAAGAAGACAGGCTGCTTCTCCTTTGCTCACTGATCCAATTGCATATTAACAACCTGTTCTGGCTGTTATTCTAATGTCCTCCAATGAGACTGGATTGCTATATCGGAGTGCCCTCCTCTGGATAGAGGACAGCATTATGCTGCAATATCACAAATCAAAAGGCAGATCTCCTCATAAAAACTGTATAGGAGAGCTGTGCCGTGCTGTTGGGATTACATTTATGTGCCCTACATGGTAGTAACCTCTGAATGCTTCAAACTAGCTGGTGAAATGTCTATAGAGCTGCCACACAAGCTACAATCTGGATTCCACCATGATGTTTTATACCTACAGCACAGTTACAATATAATGTGAAAGGGCCCATATCCTATCTATATCCTATAAATACGTCTTTTATATAAATATGTCTTATTTATATAAAAAGTATGGGATGACACACTCCTTATAACTCCCGTAGGCTGAATATATATATACACACACACACACACACACACACATATATACACACAAACACACCACACACACACACACATATATATATTAAAAAATCATTTGCAGTCTCTCATTTTTTTTCAGGGCTGCATGTACATATATATATATGTACTTAATATATACTATTTAACTATATAATATTTATAGTATTTTATCAAAACTATTTTTAAATGGTCTGTTTTATCGCTTATTTACCACATATGGACTGCACAGTGAATGGTACATCTTGAAGCTTTAATGTTTAAACATCAACCTATTTTAAAATAATAGCAAGTTTCACTTTTCTGTTTTAAATATTATAAGCCCATTAAAACTTCATACTGCAATTTAACTTCGGAATTAATTAATACTGCTATCCAACTAAACAAACCAAAAAAAAAATACAAACATATTTTTGTTATGTTAAATAACATCTAAATTCAGAGTTCTGCTATGTAAACTGTGTTTTGCTTTGGTTGGCCTTCTCAACTTGCAGCATTTATCCCTCAGTCTGGTTGAGCCTGACTCTCGCCTCACTCTCATCTTGTAATTAAAACAGCACATGACTCATTGCCCACTCCAAACACTGAGTTAAAAAAATTTAAATAACAGCAGATATATCTGCAATTAACAGCAAATGTATGGTAGCAATTAACCTTATAGTTGATAATTACGCTTTTGCGTAACCAGTGCTTGTTTCCTACATTTAAATTAATACGGGCCTCCTCTTTGGAGCGTGGTGTTATTTGCCATCTTTAACTCCCATTCATAATGAATGCATGACCAGGAGGCACGGCTTCTCTGCCGCCAAGTCCTCTGGATTAACCTTTATGTTATCAAATATTCAACAGGGACTATTTAAAACTAATTATCAGTAAAATCTACATGCAATAACATTTATCATAATGTGACGGTCTTGAAACCTCATATTCCCCACAGAACCGCAAAGCCGTCGGCACAAAAAGGTCCACCTAAGACTAGGAGTCCTGGGGATAATCTTTATTTCTTACTTTTTTAAACACAGAGCTCATTAGGGCTTTCACTACTAATTAGATTAGCAATCAAGTAATCTGTTATTTATTTTGACAATTGAGTAACTCATCAAGATTTTTAAAAAAGCAAATAGTAAGGAATAAAATGAATAATAAAGCTTTGCAAAGATAAAATGTAAGAGTGGCATTAGAGTCAGAGGTAAAACATACACAGTACAATCCTATGATAGTACTGTATAATGTGATATTTTGGTATTAAATAAATTATTATAGATTGTTTGTTTTTTAATTATAGGCCCACTGTTTATTGAACTATAAGCCCATTGTTAGAACTGATTACCAAAAATGTACAGTATATGGACAAAAAGTATTGGGATGCCTGACCATTACACCAACAGGGACGTTAATGACATTTCATTCACATTTCATAGACTTTAATATGGAGTTGGTCCCCCTGTGCAGCTGTAACAGCTTCCACACTTTTTGGAAGGTTTTCCACGAGATTTTGGAGTTTCTGTGGGAATTTGTGTCCATTCATTCTGTAGATCATTTCTGAGGTCAGATACTGATGTTTGATGAGAAGGTCTGGCTCGCAATCTCTGTTCCAGCTCATCCTAAAGGTGCTGGATGGGGTTGAGGTCAGGACTCTGTGGGGGCCAGTCAAGTTCCTCCACACCGAACTCATCCAGCCATGTCTTTATGGAGCTCGCTTTGTGCACTGGGGCACAGTCATGCTGGACTAGAAAAGGGCCCAAACTGTGTCCACAAGGTTGGAAGAATGACGTTGTCCAAAATGTCTTGGTATGATGAAGCATTAAGCCTGGAAGTAAGAAGCCTAGCCCAAATGCTGAAAAACAGGTGTCCCAATACTTTTGTTCATATAGTGTATTTCTGTCTTACCTTATAACCAAAATGCCTGTTACCAAGGCTGAGGCTTTTGTAAGTGGGTGTTTAGACGTGTACAGAAACACCCCTGACATGTATCCAGTCCAACTGTCCTTCACACTCCTGAGTCAGGAGTGTCAGACACTGCCTGCTGGGCAGAATGAATGTCACCTAGGGGTTGTCGAGTTCCTCTGCTTCTGCCTCCTTTCAGTTCATTACTGCTTCTCTCTATCTCACCCCCCCACCCCCACACCGGATCAGATTTCAGTGCTCTGCTCTCTTCTACAAGTCTTATCATCTGCATTCTGTGCATCTGTCTTTTCCCCTTCCTGCCTCCTTCTCGCCCTGGTTTTGAAGAGAATGAATAAATAATCAGAACAGAGCTCTTCAGAAAACATGTATACTGGGCTTTGTGTTTGCATGGATGCTCCCCTGTAATAAAAGTTGATATATGAGAGTGGGCAATAGCATGGGGGCCTGAGCGGCACTATTATTAAACTCCACCCACTTCTGAACAAACTGCCTCCTCTGTTTTAATATAAGATGCAATAGGCAGAGTCAGAACAAGCACAGATGAACTGCTACCAGGATTTTGAGAGATTCTTCAACTCTAGAGCAAAGGGATTCAAAGTGTGGAGCGCACCCCTAGTGTGACACAAATGAACTGCAGGAAATCCGTAAAAAAAAAAACAAATAGTATGCAAACAACTGTATCATAAGAGTATTTTTTATATTTGTGATATGCAATTTCCTTATTTTTCACAATCTTATTTATTAACACTAGTTTATATTATGTTTACAATGGTCAAAATTAGTTTAGTGAAAAATATAGCATTATTGTCAACTAACAGCTAACAGGGCATAAATTGGCAAAAAAATTGTAAAAAAAGAAAAAGTGCAACCTATGGAGAATCATCTTGTTTGAAAAAGTGTGCAGCTTAGGCTGAATCAGAAGACTGGTTGACGCTACACAACACTACAAAATAAAGGTTAATAATATTACATGATTATAAACTCCTCAGAGCGCTACTAGTGCTGCACACAAAGTAAAACATGAACAGCTATATCTATCTATATATATATATATATATATATGTGGAAAAAAAATAAGAGACCACATTTCCCTTTTTTCTGTTCACTGTTTGCAGTGTGTGTGTGTGTGTGTGTGTGTGTGTGTGTGCGTAAAATGCACAGGTTGCGATTCTTTTCTGAACTATTGCAGTGTGAGCTGTGTAAAAATAAGAAACGCCTCCATATGTGTTGTGAGTGCAGTAGTGTGTGTAGAGCAGCTTTTCTATGTGCTGTATTCCAGCAGCTTCACTCCTGATTCAGTTCCTGATGGATGAAACAGAGTCACACATGCACACACTCTGCTCTTAACATCACTATTTTAATTGCTGCAGTTGTAAAATAATGAATACTGTAAGAGTGTTGTGTAGTTTAACATTTCCAAGGTATAAAACATTATTAATAAATTATTGGAGAAATGATGCAGTCTCTTATTTTTTTCCATGGCTGTATATCTACCTATCTGTGTATCTACCTATATGGCTGTATCTTTACACTCTCTTTGTATGTGTATTCTAATGGTCCTAAATAACCCCTTCAAAGGTCAGTGCAGCCAAAGCACTATCACTACTGGAGGAAGTTCACCGAAGGGCAGTTTGTCTGCACTCTAAGCAGAATTACTCTGGAAATCTGTGTCACAAAACTGCTCATCGATGTGAACTCCGCTGAACTGAATGTTCTTGCTGGCTAAAAGCTACTGCGGCTGGACCTTAAAGCTGCCCCATCTGAAGGCTGACGCTCAAGTAAGCCAACCTTGTTCAAATGACAGAGGCGTGCGTAACACTGAGGTGCATTTGGCAGACTGCAGACCAACTGATTTCTCTTCCCAGATGAATTTTACTGTGTTGAAATGGTGAGTTAGGGCTACAAGGTGGAAAATGTGGCTATAAAATAACGGCCCTACCTTCTGGAGCATCTGCATCACATATCTTGGTGGTGGCAGCAGTTTGATTTCCTGGAGAGGGATCCACGGACAGTGGGGTCTATAGAGAAAGAAAAGAGAGCACAACTGCACCATGGGAGCAGGTCAAGCAGTAGTGATTTCCTAGTGCATTTTTGGTCTCTATAGTGCTTTTACCCAGCATTGTGTATATAGCACAGTGTATATTTTTCTAACAACAATTCAAATCCTTTAATGCTGATAGCAAGTTTGCTGATTTTGTTTTATGATGATAATACAACCAAGGCACATTTAAATGACATTAAAAAGAATACATATTTGAGGGGGTACAAAATTTCTGAACATGTAAAAGTTCATATTTTGGTTCTGAATGCAGAGAAAAGCTGATTTTTAAGTACAATACTGCATTGTCCAGCGAGCTCTCAGAAATGTGTACATATAGCCAGCACTAACATATGTGTACACACATAAATTATAAATATATATTTATGTTGATACATTTTGGATTAAAAAAGAAAAATATATGTCCTCGTTTTGACATTTATATGATAACAGATTGATTAAAAAATCCGAGAAATGAGTGAGACTAAAACCATCATCACTGGCTATAGTGTTTTACCTACTTTGACTTCAGGTTGATTGAAATATGTTAAATATATTTGTTATTGCAAACCAACAAAGAAAACACTTTTGTTAGAATTGAAAACAACTTGAAGGCAAGTCACAAGACTCTTGACAGGCATTGTATCTATCTCATGTTAAAAGAAAGTTCACAAGTCTTGATCGCATCTCTTATCCCGTGATTAAAAGTGTCTCTTACTGCTTTCAAGACCAGATGTTAGCTGAACTAAGTGTGTGTGTGTGTGTGTGTGTGTGTGTGTGTGTGTGTGTGTGTGTGTGTTTGTGTGTGCTACAAGGGGCACTCTGAAATAGATGATACTAATTGGTCAACTTAAGGTACACGCTGGGATGTTTACTGGACACAGTGGGAGGTTAGTTACTGCCATAAACCAATCCTGTTTTTTCCCCTCTCTCCTCCCGAGCAACCAGTCTCACGGCCAGACCACCGACAGCGTCACCTGACTTGGAACAAATTTACATTCAGCAGAGCTCACGGGGTCTGTCTGCAGACATGATTTGTCCGAGAACAAAGTCTAGTGGACGAACTGATTGGGGGCAGGTGTCCCGCTATCCAGAATAATGACTGACTGAGTAAGTGAGGGGATGAGGTCAATAGGGTTTGCAGAGTTTACGAGTGAGGTTTAATGTTTGCACACACGCAAACACACACACACACACACACACACATACACATACACATACACACACACACACACACACACACACACTCACACTCACACTCACACTCACACTCACACTCACACTCACACTCACACTCACACTCACACTCACACACACACAATCTTGTACCCTCTGAAACTGAAAGTCATAATCCTTTCCTGTAACAGCAGAGTGAACTGACAGGTTGAGGTAATAACATAGTCCCAAAGACCTAAAGCACCTAGTATCTCTCTCTTTCTCTCCCTCTGTCTCTAACTCAGCCTAAGGATAGCCAATATGACTGTACATTGTTGTCACTGTAAGAATGAAAAATTGCCCCAGTCCGCTTTCCTCAGTATGTAATGTTATCAGCACTTCTAAAACAATGAACATCTGCATGTGTCATAAAAAAACAGATTTAGACCAAGTATATTTCGAGGCTGTATGAAATCAGAATGTGGCAATATTTTTAGCTATCGTGATAAATGATGTCTCAATGTGCTTTTCTGAGCCTTTTTTTTAACAAGGACCAATTGCTTGTTTCATTTCGAGCAGTGTAATTAGTGCAGCACAGCAATTGGTTTAATCTGACTTCTTTAATTTGACTTCTTAAATTGTGGATTTTTTGCTGAATAAAAAATAAATCTAGAATTTCAGAAGCAATCACACTGTTGTTCTTCTTAAAATTGATTTGTAATATTTTGTATTATTATTATTCTTTTTACATGCAATTTGGTGCCTTTTCCCTTACTACAGTTTTGAAACACTGGCATGGATGCCAAAACCTCCATTGATATCCTGTGTAGTGTGTGTGCATTCAGAATTTTGATCGGTTGATTTTTGTGGTGGAGTCGCCTCTGTAATGTATGGAGGGAGAGAGAGCCATAAACGGCTTGCTAAGAGACAGCGAGTTCATGCCCCCTCCATGGTTCAGCAACCACGCAATCACAACGCATTTTCTCATGGAAATGCAATCTAGTTTATATTTGGTCCTGTCCATTCCAATTTCTTTGTAAACTTCAGAAAAAACTATACTGTGATGCATTTCATGTCTCATAAAAAGTGACCATGTCTCAGGCAAGGTGTTTGCCATATTGAACACCCATAAGCCCCATGCTCTCCCTTACCTGCAGTAAGTACTTCTGGCTGCCATACATGACGTACTGCGGGGCCAGGCTGTAGATCATGTAGCTGGTGTGAAGCACAATTAGGAGCAAGATCATGCAGAGGAAGAGCAGGGCCTGCGGACGGGTTCTCTGAGGCCTGATCTTATACAGCTGCTCACATACACACAGACAAAGCCAAAGAGAAAACAGAAATACAAATAAATGACTAAACTATGTTATATCTCAACCACTGTGAATGAGCATAGCTTCAATGAGCACTTAGTCTTAATAAGCTAATTAAGCAAAGTAACACTCAGTTTAATGGAAGGCATTAACCGAATAAAAAACATTACCCTTATCCAAAAGAACCAGATGCCCATATTCCGGATTCCCGCCATGGAGGTGAACACAAAGTACATGGTGATGACAGTGATCAGCACATAGTCGAGAGGGAAAACCTGAAGAGAGGACAAAGAATGGATTTGTCGTATACATTTAATAAATGGATGGTTAAACAGTAATGCTGTGAATTGGGTTAAAATGAACAGAAGTCCATTGTCGCCAGTTAATGGGTGATGCAGTGGTGGGGCAACACAGTAGCGCAGTGGTTAGTGCTGGGTTGTGGGTCTAGGTTCAAGTTGGGTCTCCTGCAGGGGATTCCTCAAAGACATGCATGCTAGGTCTAGATTAGTCACTGGCGTTGGGTGGAATAAATGCTGAAGCTACATTTCACTTTTCTGTGTGTTTATGACAAATCATGTACTTCTTCTCCTTCCAGTAGATCTACTACTGATCTCTATCACGTTCAGTAACATACTCCTAATCACTATTTGTGTTACTAGTAATTCATTTAAGTAAGTTACTTACCTATAGCATGTATACCCATTATTTGTGTATATCTTAGTGCATTTCATATTGAGTATTTTCTGTAGAGTTTTATTGGATTTATTTAGACTATATTTTATATTGTTCTTGTCTCTGTGTGTCTGTGAGGTCACAACATAAACAGAATCCGGGATCAAAAACGTTTTCTGATTCTGAGTCTGAAAACCTTCAAATTCTTCCATCACTGCAACCTCCTGAGGATATACACACTGGGGCTGCATTGTTCATTTATTGTAATGCTGTTAATTGTCACTCGTTATGCTTTGCAATGCTGCCAGCAATGTGGGCTGTTAGCATCTTGACCAATCACAGTTCCATATGAAGCCACAAGTCTGCATAGCCTAAATGACAAACAGAATCCAGTTTGAGCAGTTTGAGGGTAGTTTTGGTATTTTTTATAGAAATTATATGGCCTATCTTAATATTCTTAATATATAGCCCCTTAAAGATGATATCTTCTACAAAATGTTCATTTTGGTTGGCTGAAGTTTTTAATATGTTGCATATTATAATAGTATTATATATTAGTATCACAATACTAGCATTTCTATATCGCGGAGAACTGACAGATTTCCTGCTCAAGCACTCACTGAGGTAAAGTTACTGCTACCTGACTTGGTGTGGGCCCACTGACATACAGGAGAACACTACAACGGCGCAATTTTTGACAATGGAGGAAGTATTGGGCAGCTTTTAGCAGCCTTCGTCATATAACTTAAAGGGTCATTTGAATTGGTAAAGGCTGCACAAACAGCAAAATATTTCGGGGGCAAATTACACAAGCACCAATAAGCACCAATAAAACCTCCTAGGTGTGTATAAAGAGAATGTGTTGTAATGCACCAAAGGGAGTTGCACCTTCAGTTCCAACACCCAGAGGCAAATATAAGTGGGTCAAACGCTTCATGCCGCTATAATTACAGAAATGGCTTTGCTAAAAGCCACAGCACAAAGTCACTGTAATACAGTCACATGAACACCTAGTAAACACCTTAGCAATGGTTGTTGATGCAATAGCAACTAGAGTATAAAAGCAATGTAAGAACGCTATTATAGACCATTCATTAGTACATTTCAACACAGTTAGTGAAGACCTTGCAATTCTGTGAGTGCCAATAATTCCGCCTCACTCGTCTATAACCTAGCAATGATATCCAGCTGCTAAAATACAACGGCGTGGAGTAACAAATGCACACTGAACTATTGGTCCACCTTAAATACTGCAGGTAAGCCAGACACCATTCATCAAAACACAGTCAAACAAGGTGAAGGGTGTTTCAGTTTCAGTTTGTGTTTTTGTATCTAATGTGAGCTTAGTGTTTAAATGTGTTGTTAGCTCTCAAGCTATTAGTTAATAAGTTGATTAGTCTGTACTTTATTTACATTCTGACTTGATGTGTAGAATGTAGACATCCTTGAGTTTTTATGGTACTTCATTTAGACTGCATTTACACAGGACCGAAACCATTTTGAGTGCTAAACTTTTTTTGTGTCATTGTTTCAAAAACGAATAATTGATTTACAACATCCTAAACAGGGGTGTATTCGTAATAATACAGTTTAGGTCATACTATACCATGGATATTGGCACTGGAATGTTGGTATATACTGCCTTTGGTCTCATATTTACAACTGCATTGCCAGTATCTCAAGGTACAACACTCCCTCTCATCTATTTGTTCTGTTTAGAAGAGCAGTTTTCACTTACAAAAACATGAATATGTATAAATAATAGCCACTTCTGAAAACTTCTGAACACAGCCGTACAAGAGAGTAGCAAAATTCCTCTGTAAGAGGAAGAAAAAGTGCACTGCTTGAAAGTCACATTAACAGCGATTCTCCCTCTTCTACTTTTTATTAGTGTCTTTGGCTCCATTTCGCTTCTCCGGAGTGTTAATGTGCTGCTCTTTGGCAGCTTTTAGCCATAATTCTCCACATTTTTTAAATATGCGAAATACACACTGACCTCTATCTCCCTTTACTCTGGACCAAATCTGGCCATTAACACTACAGTTGCACTAATTATGAAGGTTTCCAGCTACAAGTCACACTATGACTTTCCTTCGTTTTTCTTTTTTTTTATCTTTTTTTTTTTGTTTCCAAAGGCTGTGAATAATTGTTGAAATCAATGGTCAGAGCTTCTGAACAATTTTGTTTAATCAAGTGCTCTTGGACAACGGCAGTCGAAAAGAGATTGTACTTTATTCAAGAGCCTGGCGACTGAGCTGGAAGATCCGGAACAGGTCCTGTGATGAATAGCGTAGTTATTCCTGATCCGTAATTGCATCTAATTCAGCGGTCATCATGTCCTCCCATTTCATGATTTAGGAGAGAACAATTGTGTTCATGAGGTGACTGGTCCAAACGGGAGTAGGCAATCTGCATACTAATCCTTATATTAAGTATTAAACACAATTATTCAAAACTTCTGACATATTCACAGTAATACATTTTGCCCTAGGGTAGCGTTCTACTCCAAAATAACCATAAAATAACACTTGTGAAATCTGGAACCGAAGTCTATTGTATCTTAACAGCATGACCGAGCACATATCACTAAATCAAGCCTGCCGACGGGCCTGCCAATATTTCACTCACTATTAGCAGAATCTGAATGTACTTATCCAGATCAAGGAT
>JBBPCX010000088.1:3533013-3547757 GCA_037974365.1 Hydrocynus forskahlii | reverse complement strand
ACAGACAGATAGACAGACAGTCAAATAGATAGATAGATAGACAGATAAACAGATAGTCCCTTTACAAATGTCTAGCTAAAATCTCTTTCCTTTGGAAGCATAAAACAATATGCAGTTTGTTTCCTTTTAAAACTGCACGCATGGAGCTTTGTCATACCCCTCCAAGCACTTTTGACAGGTTTCTCCAAGGCCCAAAACACTCTAGGCCCACGGACAGAGGCGCATTCATTCATCACTGTGAAGCTTGCACTGTCTTACACTCCCCTACCTCCGTAACAAGGAGCCGAGCTGTGGCTCTATGCAGAAAAAGCGCAGCTTACGTCATGCAGCTGTCCTTCTGGTTCCCCCAAGAAGCCTGAGAACTTGTCAACAAGGCTTCAGTTCTCGTTCAACACTCCACTGGGCATGTTTTAAAAGTGCGACCGCACCTACCCAGTGGTTCAGGTGAAGAAAGGGCACCCAGAGGTCCTCCTACTCCAGCAAATGGGGTATGTACTTATATTCACAAACTCAGACATAAAGTGATCAGACATGAAAATAATGAACAGATGCCTCTGAAGACCACATTTTTAAATGTTGGAGAAATCAGAGAAGTGATTGATTTGAAAGTGACCATTCTGTCATATATGAACACAACACAGCACACAGTGTGAACAGCACGAAATTCTTCCTCTGCATTTAACTCTTTCACTAAGTGAAGCAGCGGGCAGCCAGGAACACAGCCCTCGGGGAGCAGTGTGTGGGGGCGGTACCTTACTCAAGGGCACCTCAGAGGTGCTTAGCAGTCTTGGGAATCGAACCCTGATCGCAGGGCGAACGCCCTAACCACTAGGCGACCAGCTACCAGATGATTTCAAGCTTACGGCACTCATACTAACGTGACAATCACCATCTGCTCACTTTTTCCAGCAAAATAGGCTGAGCTGACATGTGTGAGCATTATAATAATCACACAGAAGCCCCTTTTTTAACAGTTCTCTTGCATATAAGAAATGAAAGCTAATCAATCACCAGATGGTACATTCTTTAAATTTCTTAAAGCTATGCAAGCTCCTTCTGTCTATTTGACCTTACAACATGTGACAAAGATATCAGTCAGTGAAGGTCAGTTTATTAATATTAAGAATGGGGACTTTTATATTGAAGCAGAACGTGTGCTTGAGAAGAAAGCTGCTCAAGGAACCATTTTACTAGTATTGGATTATGGTGATGTAATCTATATGAACGCAGCTCCTTCAATACTGAAACAATAAGATGCTGTCTATCATGGGGCACAAGGGTTTATTACTGGTGATAATCATCTCTGTACTGGAAGGTTGACGGTGCCACTTTTTTTATTGTTACTGTTTTTATTTATTTATTTTTAGAAACTCTATTGAAAAAACTACATTGTATGTGTTCTGACATTTAGAACATATGAAAAACTTTTTGAGGTATTCAGACTTTGGGGAGTGCTCCTTTAAAACAGCTCGACAGAAAGCTTCTTCTGAACATCCTGACAGAAAAGTCGGAGAAAATTATTTGCTGTAAACATTTCTTTGAACATTCTCTCAAACTTCTCTTATTGCGATTGCATCAGTGCACGTGTACACAGCTAATCGATCAAAACATCAGGGACTGTATTGATTGATTAAAGAGAAACTATTTTTGTGGTTGAGTCCCCTCTGTAATATATGTGGAGAGATAGAAGACGGCCTTTAAGACACAAGGCTAAAGTCAATTACAGAAAAAAGGACGTGTCACTGTTTGTTGTGGTTCAATTAATAATAAATCAGCCCATGAACCTGGTCATATGCGCCTTTAGGCTTCCTTACCCATAAATGGCTTGGTAAGAGCGGGCAAAATTCCTGCACCCACTCCCAGTGGTGCATCGCTAAGGCACTGGCCTTTGAATCAGAAGATCCTAGTTTGAATCTACAATGCTAGAATATTTTTTTATACTAACTTTTTAACCAAAAATGTGGGTGTCTCCAAACACTGGTTTTACAGCAACCACATAACCACACTTTGCATTTTCTTGTGGAAATGCATCTAGTTTACAATTTACAGTCGCACTTCATATTAAGCATTTCTATTTCCTGTGTAATTGCATTGTAACAACACATGTAACAGCTTAACTACTGGTAATGTGCTCACGCTTACAGCTTGCCAGATGTTAGGAAAGTTGGCCTTTCTGTGTAGATGCAGTGCAATGTAGGCAAATACACAATTGTGTTATTGCAGTAAAAACTTAAGTTGATACACATGTGATTACATAAGCTGTACTACTCAAACCCATCTGTAAAAAAGTGCCGGCAGTAGTTACACTGCTGTTTTGCTAATGTGTAGCTAAAAGGTAATTAGTCACAATATGAAGCAGGACATTTCATTACACATTTTGTAATTTGTTGTATGTCTTTAAGCTTGATTCCACGAGCATATTTAAGTAAAGTAATTAAGGAGCTTCCAGTTTTCCCTGGAAGGAAGCTAAGCGAGCAGAGATTCTCTTTGGCACTTTTTATATGTCATCTCTCAGCTTTAATAAGACATTGATAGGCCTGATAGGACTGCAAGGGTAAACGAAGCGATGGGAGATGACAAAACACAGCATAATGAAACCAAGCATGACAGGCCAGACATTCTGACATTTTAGAGTCTAATTGAACAGTATAGAACCCGATGCGCAGCGACTGGCCAATGTCCCGCAACAGAGCGGGAAGACAAGGATGGATACTCGCAATAAGAGCAAGCACTGAAGTGCTAAATATGCTAGCGGCTCATTAAAATACCTTTGCACTTCCAAAATGCCACTTTCAATTTTCTGAGGCAATTTGCGCAGCGGACGGGACGATAAACACAATTAAAAAATCAATCAAACTTAATCAATCAATCTGATACAGGATTTAGGGCAATTAACCCGCTCCCACCGGGGTACGCATCACACCTGCCACTAAAGTCAGGTGAGCGCGTGTGTGTGTGTGTGTGTGTGTATGGCCTATCAGTTCACATGCGAAGTTTCATCTCAGTTCATTATTAGGTCTTCGACGTTTTTATAGAGTCATAAGTGCAATCCAGCAACTAACTTCCCACAGTCAATAGACAGAACCTAATAATCTACAGGTTCTATTGGGGTATGAGAAATAAAGGCTAGGTTTTTAAAACTGTGCTATCTCACATATGATGGGAGGAAATGGTTTCTTACACTGTGACAGCTTTGCGCTCACACACCACACATGGGCGAGCTAAATTTATTCTCAACGCAGAGGGCATTACAGATGAGTTAAGCATTCTAAGTGTTTTCCTGAATTGCTGGGTTTTCCCGAATTGAGAACTAAATAACACTGGGCCTCCTGCATGAAGGTGGCAATAATAGGAAGTGCACATTTACATTTACATTACATCATTCAGTAGGCACTCTTATCTGGAGCAAATTACAGAAATAGCATGAGGTTTCCCAGGCTGGGTGTCAGGGACTACACACCCCACCTTCCCAAGCCAGCCACCAGGCCTCCCAGGTGGGACATCAGAGACACTAGGCTCGGTTGCCTTGTACCATACAACTGTCCCCTCCCTCCACTCCCACACTGGTCTGCGCTCACACTACTCAAGACTTGAGGACCCTTACATGATCAGACTTCTCATTGCTTCATCCTTTTCATCCGGTGAGCTGCCAGATTTACCGAGTACATCCCACATCTTTTTTTGAGCTTGTCGTAACATTGTTCAGCGGTCAAAGATAGTTTTGAATTTGACCAAATATCTCGGAGCTCTTGTGTGCTGGATGCAGTTGTTCCTGTATATTCTCATTTACCCACATTTCCAGTAAACCCTGCACTTCTGCCCTTGACCAGTCATCCCTTGACCACCATGTTGGTCAAATAACTGTTCAGGCACAGTTCGTGGCCACACTAGACATGTACCATTCCCAAGTCCACCCCTTCAAACCTGTCTGGGCATGGTACAGAGCGATCACACAAGTCAAACGAACTGGACTCTGGGGGTCAAATGTGCTTGGACACAGTACGGATCGCCTAGCGTGACTATACTCAAGGCTTCCCAGCCGAGCCATGAGAGTGATTGTACAAGGCAGCTATGTGGCCTCACAGGCCGGACACCAGAGCACTACACTACAATGCAGCCACCAGGCGTTCCCAGACTGGCCAGGCTTTAAGAGTGACACTACACCACAGCCAGGGACCAAGCTGAGATGAACCTCAAAAAGCTGGCCTGGACAAAGTCTTATGGCACTTTTCCGTAAGTATACAGGAACCGTGCTGCACCCAAACCGTACTGTGATGGCATGGATCTTGCAGCACACTTTGGTTTTCCGGTGTATCTCAGTCCGGTAACAGAGTTTCTGACGTGTCAGCAGCTCAGTTCTCTCCCCACCGTTTATGGCCAGTCATCGTCCCAAAACCACATTCATGGAGTCAAACTACTTTTGATATTGTGGTCTTTTATTATTTATTGTCTTGTTTGAGTTTTTTTTCTTTTTTTCTCAGCATTCCTTAACTGTGTGATGAAAACCTAACCCAGCTAAATTGTTAGTGATGTACTGGAACACCTTCGCGTTTCTCACAGCGTTAAAACTGTTAGTGTCACAGAAAACTCCCATTGAAATGTAACTTCAGTCCAAACAGACAGTTGTGCTTGTACTTTGTCGACTTCCCAGTTGTTAGTTTGCATTTCCAGTGTTGGTTTTTGTGCGGACAGTAAAAAAACAGTGGCCTCTTTCCATGTTGTGATGACATCTCGACCAATAAAGGTCACTTTTTTGTAAAGGAAAAAGATTTCTTTGTGGTTTGGCTTGGTTCCTTGTGCCTGTGGAAAAGTGACATCTTGTGTGACATTTAGTAATCTAATTGATTTTACACTCTAGTCTGACAAGTTTTCCCCCTGCCAGCTGGAGAACTGTGTGAATATATATGGGGGTTTTTTTTAGGCATGTTTAATGTGGATTATGTATTATGCAAAGCATCCTTAGGTCTTGAGAAAGCTGCCACTTTAATACTGTTAATGTTTTGCTACAAATTTCACTAACATTTGACTTACATTATATATCAACCGGTTCAATTATGTACATCCAATTTGTACTCTTTGTTTCACTGTCAAGTAATTTCAATCTGCAAGCCTGTGTGCTAAACAGTAACTTTTCATCGAAGTTGAAAATGTCAAATTTACTTTTAGAATTTCTCTGCCTGCTTTAATGAGTCACAAGTTAGAAATAATATCACATTACAGCGTGCTTTTTATTACTGGCAACATCTGCAACTCAAGCCAAATTGTCTTTCAGTGACAGAAAATCTTCTGCATCCACCTTGAGAAGAATCTGATACTCTGCATAGAAAACAATATGACAACACTAAATGTCTGTGTTTATCCATTTGCATCTATTGTGTTATAACTGTGTGGTCATACCCCACAGAGTTAGGTTTGCAGCACACATGGTTCTCTGAACTTTGGCCAAAAAGCTCAATTTTTGTCCCTTCGTCTCATTTTGTCCACAAAACGTTAACCTGCTAGGTTTTTTTTGTAACCATGGTTATTTTTATAGCCATCCCCTTACACAGGCCAGTTATTGGCAGAGTTCTTGACTTTAAAGCACATTTTCCCAAGTCTCAGACGCCCTAACTCTCCAGTACCTTCAAAGTGGATATTTCCCTTACTATGTGTTCATTTCTTCACAATACTTCACAAAAGGTACTGTATAATAATACTGAAAAATAATGAGCCTTGTATGATAAACTGACTACAACGTGATAAACTAACAATGTTTAAAAGCATTACCTGACAAAGAACTTGATAAAAGATTGTGTATGTGAATGTCATATCCCAGCAGATGCTAAGGTAGCAAACTAAAAAGTGTTCTCCTCAGCTTCACAACCCTTTTGGAAGACATTTGAAAGATCCTGAAGAATAACATTACATGACATAACAAAAGAAAAGTTGACACAAAGTAGAATAGTCTCCCTGGCATTTCCTTTGTTCATCTAAAGTTATGAGTACTCAAAGGCAGAACAGCAGGTTGTTCTGAGGTCTGGAAGAAAAGAAATTCCCACTACAAACACGTTTAAGTGTGTGCACAAGCTGAAATAGGATGCCTAGTTATCAGCTGTAATTAATACTTTTAACATCAAGCCATTAAGCAGCAAATAGTTCATTCTAAAAGTAGTTTAGAACACAGTTCAAGCTACCACTTTACAAGAGGACCACCCTCATACAGGGTTGATAAATTATTTCTAATCATGTTGTTAATTAGGTTATAGAGAGTTCATAAATGATTAATAAACCGTTATAAACAAGTCATAACAGTTGTCATGCATTGAGGCAGACTCGCTGTTTGGTAGGATCTGGTGTTTTAATGGTAGTAGTGTGTTAGCAAATTCCTGAAGTAGTTCAGTTTAACATTCTGCCTGAGAAAGAGACAAGATAAGCTCAATAACTAGCAAGATCTGAGATCTTCGAGATACTGAGCCTGCACCATGCATGACAAATGTTATAAATCATTTATAACAGCTTATTAATGATTGATTGACTGTCTAAAAACTAATTAACAACCTGGTTATAAATGATTTACAAACCTTTTAAAAAAGTAGTCTTACTGCAGTGTTACTCAGTATGATGGCATTAAACAAATAAATATGTATGTAATTACTTTAAATGCTCCTGGGGCAACACTAGCCTAATTATGACAAAGTCTGTTCCCTAGTGACAATGTATTTCTAGCAGAAGTTCACGGTACTACAGTAATAATAAAAATACCATTTATCGTGCAGCTTGACTTGATACATTCAAGAGATATTCACAGTTAACACCATAAACTCTTGGCTGATTATTCAGTAATTATGTATACGGCTCATTATTCAGTAACTAGCATGATGTAATCATTTACTGAAACCATATGTACTGATTTTGGTTACCAGAGTGAGGTTCCTTGAAGTTGAAAGTGGTTAAACACATTAAAGTACAGTGAATCATTCTGAAGATTCAAATGAACCAACTTTCAGAAACAACTGAAGATTCAGAAACAATTTTGACTGCACCGTTTAGGTAATTGCAAAGCTTTCTATACCCAGCCATTTCACTGAGAGTCCCCCCAAATGTAAAAATAAATAATGAATAAATAATAACGGTTATGGAATTAATATTTATGCAACGCCTGTGCTAATTAAGTTGCTATTTTGGAGCCTCTATAATTAAGCTCCTCATGTTAACCCGCAACAAGCTCCTAACCATTTCCCTGAAAGTGCAACGGAAAAATCACCAAGTGATTAAATCACTAACAGCTTGCTTTGTTTTTTTTGGGGGGGGTTTTTGGCTCCGGATGGGTTTTCTGCAGTGGCTCCCAGAGGGACGAGTGAGCAAATCTCAAGCCTGGTTTGAGTGTAAATAGTCTGGGGACTGTCATTAGAAGCCCCACTTGTGCGCACAGCACTGCAGAAGTAATGCCAAGTGGGTCACAATGCAGCGAGACAGGGACCCCCTGTAAAGCGACGCATGCTGGGAGGAAGAAAAGACTGTGATGAATTGACAAAGCAAAAAATGAAGAGGTGAATGAAACAGTCATTAAGATAAGACTGTCTGAGTGAGCATGGATTTTTGAGAGAAGAAGCCTCATTGCCCTCCACTGCGGCTGACAATACTATTTTTGGCTTTAAACATATACTCCGCTTCAAACTGTCTTAATGATAAAGATTCTCGTGACTATAAAAGAAACAAAGAAAGAATGGAATGAAATTGAAATCTTCAAACACAAACACTCTAGGGTCTGTGGCCTGTCTGACAGTCAGCACGACTCGAGGCTTTTCATATTCAGTGAGTCATGGGGAGGTCTCGGAACAAACAATGCAGGGATAAGGAGTTCTGTTAGCATGAAGCACACAACAGACTCAACCTTCCCCCTTTCCCCAAAAATACATGGTAAGTGTATTGGCATCAGCAATCAAACCACTCTTCGTCTTAAATATTATTTTTACTACTATCATCCTTTCTATTGCTGGAATTTGGCACTACTTCTCATCTGAGCCTGTACTGAATCTGAACTGAACATTCTTTAAGACCTGGTGCGGCGTGGGCGCGTTCAGATTTTTAATTGGTTGATCGGGGGTGTACTGATCCTGTAAAAATTGGATTTTTGTGGTGTCATGTATGGGGACAGAGAGTGAGGGAGCGCGTCACCTTCAAAGTGTGTAGCAAAGAGAATTGTGACCTCATAGCAATGGTGACTGGAAAGCGACAGAATGCAGAGCAACAAATCACTCTTGCGGAGCTCATAAACAGACTTTGAGACATTTAAGCCAGTAGCAAAAAAAAAATAAAAGTTATGCTGTGAATGCAGCTACAAGTGCTTTCTCCATCCATTCTCGCATGACAGTGGTTCACTCCTCCTGTTTTATCCATTAATTGCTTGGCAAAAGACAGTGAGTTAACGCCCCCCCCTCCAAGGTTCAACGGTCAAATGCGGTATGCTGAATAAAGAGAGTCAAACGAGGTGGCAGTTCAGGACCCTGCTGTGAGCCTTTTGGGTTTTTTTTTACAGAAACTCCAAACACCTGTTTTATAGCAACTATGCAATCAAACGTCACGTTTTCTGAAGGAAATTAAATCTAGTTATTCTTGTCATCTTAAAATCAATCCCTTTGCTGAGAGATTTTGTATTCAGTCCTTGGTGATGTAAATCAGCCATAGTTGAGAGTTCAAGAGAGCATTTATCTGGGTGGGCATGATGGTCCTCTCTATCTGCCATATAATTGGCAGCTGAGCTGATTAGTGGGGTGCAGTGATGCTTCATGGATCTAGGAAGAAGCATTCACCCTGCCAGCTTAGCAGCACTCCATGATAGACGGGTGGATGAAATTGGTCAAAATTGGGGAAAAAAACAACAATAAAGAATCCTGAATAGTTCTTGGCTTGAACAATCAGTATGTTTAATGGCAGTTTTATAGAATCTAAAATGATGGTTTTTCCCACACTCACATGTCTTTCTTACAAAAGGACTCCTTTAACAATACTCTTTTAATATCCCAACTCATTTAAGTTGATTTTTACTACATGCCATTAAACAATGTAAAGTAAAGTGAAGTGGCCCCTTATAGTCACACATGAACACACCACAGCACAGCACACAGTGTGAACAGTGTGAAATTCGTTCTCTGTGTGTAACCCATTCACAAAGGGAAGCAGTGGGCGTCACCAACAAAGGGGCCCACGGGGAGCAGTATGTGGGGACAGTACCTTGCTTAAGCAATCCTTAGATACGAACCCATAACTTTCTGATCCCAGGGGCATCTCTCTAACCACCAGACCACCTGCTGCCCCATTAGAGAGATTCGTCATGGCATACATTAAGAACAGCTTCCCTCATTCACTGGACCCACCGTAATCGGCCAAACAGATCAACCAAGGATGCCATTTCCTCTGCACTCCACCTCTCCCTATCTCACCCAGACAAGAGAGCCTTATGTTAGAATGCTGTTTGGAGACATCAGTTCAACATTCAACATGCTCAAAAGCTAATTGTGAGACTGAGTGAGCTGGGCCTAACCTCTCTGTGTAACCAGATCCCGGACTTAGGAGTTCCTCAGGGCTGCGTACTCGGCCCGCTACTGTTCACTCAGCTTACCTAGGACTGCACTACCAAGCACATCATCAAGTCCACTGACGGCACAACTGTGGCGGGGCTCATAAGCCACAATGATGAGTCGGTGTACAGAGATGGTTTTCAGCAGCTGGCGGTCTGGTGCAGTGAGAACAATCAGTCTCTGAGTGTGGAGAAACCTAAAGAAATAATTGGCCAAAAAGGCACAGCAGCGTCTTCACTTTATAAGACAGCTGAAACAGGCAAACCTTCCTCCCCTCATCTTCACAGTGTTCTACAGGGGTACCATAGAGGGTAACCCAACCAGCTGCAGCTCTGTCTGGTACAGTAGTGGCAGTGCAGCAGGCCGCAAGAGCCAGCAATGGACTGATAAAACAGCTGGACACATCATCTCTCTAAAAGTGATGCATCAGGAAAGCCTCCTGCTACCCCTCACACAGACTCTTCCCATCTGGCAAACGGTATCACCGCATCAAAGCCTGATCAGCCAGACTGTGTGTGAGCTTATTCCCACAAGCCATCAGATTCCTTAACACTGCCTACCCTACACACAACTGAACTGTGAACTGACTCAGCTTTCCACCTTGCACTTTACACATCACTGCTTTTAACATGTACATGCAGCTACATGCAAAAACACATCTATGTTACACTTGTTCTTGGACGCGGTTTCTTTATTCTTCACCTTATATTTATTTATTTTGAACCGCTGCTGCTATTTTGTACATATAAAGCACACAGTTACATTCCAGTACTGTTGCTTTCCACCTGACTGCTGATGCAACATTTTCACCATTTGTTTTGGATGTTCACAATGACATTGTACCATACTGCACATCCTTTTACAAAATTGCCCATTTTCACCTTTTTATTTCCAGTTTTGAGTTCATATTTTTGGTTTATTTAGTATAGAGTTTATATTTATAGTTTATTTACATGTTTACTCTGCAAAATCTTGTCTCACTGTATACGTGTATAGAGCAGCGATGACAATAAAGTTCACTTTGACTTTGACTAGCTTAGCCAGCTAGCTGTCATATTAGCACAAACACAGTTAGCTTCAGATAGCTGCTGGATACTGACATTGTTTTTTGATCAAAACACTAAGCATTACTTATAACCTAATGTCAAGACCAAGTATACATTTTAATGTTTCAGTGTTTCTACCCCACCACACACATTGCAGGCAATTTTACAATAAATTATCTTTACTGAACTAATTCAAGAGTAACAGTTTTGTTTATTGAAACACATTTTGTTAACCTTTCGAACTATAATTCACTTATTTATTTTTCAGTAATTACAATTGAAACATATTTACATTGAGAAAATCCCACAGGCCATTCATTGGTTTTAGGATGCTGTAGAATAAAAATGTTAAGGAGCATAAGAATGTGTTTGCTAACCACTAATAAAACTGTGGGTGCAGACGCTCTACTTGCCAACACCTCACCGCAAAGCAATTTTGTCAGAGATTACTATGCAAGCTTTGGCCTGCTTCTCATATACTTATGAAACCTTTTCAATTCAATAATGAACAAGCAAGAGATAAAAGTAGCACATAAAATCGAAGTACAGTCCTCATAGTATGCGCATAAAAAAGACGGTTTGTGGCCTATACTTAATGTTTCTGTTTGTGAGAGTGAGGATGAGGGAGAAGAAGAGACAAAGAGGGAGAAAATGAGCAAGAGTTAAATGTTTGCCTCAGAAGCCTAGACTGAAGCCAACATGTAAAATGAAGCCATCATGTATGTTGAAGTGTTGCCTGAAAGTCACCAGGAAAAATTAATTAAAATTCACACCTCCTCCTTCGCAAGCAACGTGAGCCAGTATAACCGCAATGCTGGAACAATTAATTATGGACCAGCTGAGAATAAACAGAAAACGATGAATAAAACACGTTGTAATTTAGAGTGTAGCCTAAGCCAACCCTGATCTTTTGACTGTGTCAAATGTAGTCGTGTAAACTATGAGGGATAATTTGCAGCGCTGCTCAATGTACTGCTTCTCTTTGTGCTGTGGAGTTAACACTCCAAACCCTTAACTGATCTGGAGGAAATAAAATGCAAGGTAGCATTTAACATGCAGTCACAACTGTGTGGGTGGTCGGAGGGAAATGGAGCAGCGGCAGGCTGGTTATTACTCACAGTGACTGCTTTCAATTTATTGCTTTGGAACGGTGCATGATCTCACAGGATCTCAATGACATGAGACGGAACCCAGGGACAGGTGTAGGTTATTTCGGGAATTTATTCACAACAGCACTGTTAAAGAGTCCTTATCATTGAAACCTGAATATTGTTTCATTTTCTTAAAGAAAAGAGTTTAATGTAGCATTTTAACACTTGTCGGACTTCGTATTGTCGCTTACATAAGACCGAAAAACATTTTATTCCTAGTCATTTTGGAGCATTTCTATTGATCCATTCACCATGAACATTTCACACAGTGTGAAGGCCAGATATCAGCCATAACAAGGTCATATTAAATATCGATTAATATTAGCATGCTTCTCTAGCTAGAAAGATCCTTTATTGGAGAAGTGAAAGCTCTACATACCTTAAGGGGACGAAGGGCGCTGCCCACCTTAGTGCAGCAGTTCTTCTCAGCAATCTCAAGGTGACGACCCCGCCGGCGCAAGGTCTGAAGTTTAGCCTCAAGCTCCTGCAGATTCCTCCGATCTCTCAAAGAGAGGGGCCTGCCATCCTCACACTACACACACACACACACACACAGGGAGAGAGAGAGGGAGAGAGAGGGAGAGAGAAAGAGAGAGAGAGGGAGAGAGAGGTTAAAGTGTGTGACCTGACTTCTGGCAATGCAAGTATGCAATTATTCGTCTTGCCAGTAATGAAGTCGGCATCGACTTGAGAGAGAGGGAGAGAGAGAGAGACGACTGAACAATAGAAATAAATACTGAGAAAGACAGAAAGAAATCAGGAAAGAAAGTAAGATAGACAGAGACAGACAGAAAGGAAGTCAGAAAGAAAGTCAGAGAGCATGCTAGAGGGAAAGAAAGAGAGACAGACAGAAACAATGACAGACAGATGGACAGACAGAGAGACAGACAGAAACAATGACAGAAGGAATGACAGGCTGAGAGAACATCATTAAGAGTTCCAGAAAGAACGACAGACAGATGGACAGAATAAAAAGACAGAAAGAATGACAGGCGGAGAGACAAAGAAAGGCAGAGAGACAGAAAGAGAGAATGACAGAAAGCAAGCTTACAGGCTGACAGACTGGTCTTTACATTAAGAAATCGGTTATTGCCGGTAATAATTACTTTGTACTTGTAATTTCAGCATTATGGTCACATTAAAGTTCATCTGTTTCTGTTTATTAGAGTGTTCATTATAAAAGTACAAAATGTCCCAATCTAATACTCTATCCACAAACTAATGTTAGCACCAAATTAGTGCATTGTAATGATATGCTGCAATTTTTCCATTGCACTTTGCATGACTTATTATATCTTTACATAAATGCACACTTCAACCTGTTGATTCACAATGTAAACTGAATGTAATTATGTAATAATTATAATGAACAATGTCATCACAGAATCACATTTAGGTAGCAAAGCAAAATGACAGCAATAACTGTACTTCTAAAGGGCATCCAGTTGTCAGGTACCTGTTACCCATCCACCCACCAACCCAGGGATGCAGATGCCTCTACACAGACCCCCTCCAAAACGCACCTTGGCTTTGATCTTGTCTATATGATGCTCGACCTCCTCCATATCCTCTGTGTTTTCCAGTCGCTCGTACAGGACGCTGCGCGTGCCTTTGATCAGGTTCAGGGGAAGCACGGACATGCCATATGCCTGAGACAGCATTAAAGAGCAATTACACACCACTTAGAGGCATGAGGGAATGCCTATACAATACCCACCCTCGCTCCAACACACACTCACACATACACACACCCAGCCCGCAGCGTGGGCACAATAACATATGTCTGGCCATGCAGGGGAGCTAACTGTGCACATTAGCGCATTTGGCCTTTGGGCCCCTGCTTTTCAGAAAGGAGAGGTTTTTTTTTTTTAAACGCTGTTGTATGCAATAACCCAGCACTCACTGATTTGTGTGTGTGTATATATGTGTGTGTGTGCAAATTTTGCTTGTGTATTTTGCTGTGTGAGGAGAACCGCAGACACACAGAGTAAAAGAGACGGAGAGTAAAAAAAAAAGAGAGAGCGAGAGAAAAAGACAGAAAGCGACATAGTGAGTAGTGAGTGTCTGTGTTTACTTGTGTGAGTGTGTGTGTGTGTGCGTGTGTGTGTGTGTGTGTGTGCAGCAACCATTTTGAGCGGTAACTCCATCCCTGCACTCCACCTCTGCAATTTACAGACAAACACTGCCCCCATGTGACAGCACTCTACCCAGTGAGGGAGCCCACACACACAAATGCAGAGACACACACTCACACTTGATTTTATAGTACCTGTATGTTTTGATGTACCGTGTGTATTATTATTTTTATTATTATTATTATTATTATTATTATCTACATAAGTACCTAGACCTAGAACACTTAATTAGAAAATACGTATATTATATATGTTCTGTATGTAATACACAAATATATATGTAGAGTGTGAGTGCATGCATTATTTATACACACTTTCGTATTTTACGAGTGTGTGTGTGTATATATATATATATATATACTGTACATAAATAAATAAATATCTCTATATCTATATATATATATATACACACACACACACACACACACACACACACACACTGTACATATATATAAATATATACATACACACATACATATACACACATTTATACATACACAAAGGTTTATTTAAAAATGACACAGGGAAAAACTAAACGTCATAGTCGAGCCCATTGTTACACATGCTTTTCTTTGGTTTTCAGGACATTTGCTAACAAATGTCCGAAAATGCACACATACACACGTGTAAAAACTGAAATGGGAAGAACTACAAGACTGGCTTAGCAGAGGCATGATGATATAACGGATGGCGCGGCTTTCTAAATGCCATAAATCATACGTTATTTAATCCATCAATAGGCATTTCCAGCTTCATAGCAGAGGGAGGGTCAGGCATTTAGAGAGAGAGAGAGAGAGAGAGAGAGAGAGAGAGAGAGAGAGAGAGAGAGAGAGAGAGAGAGAGAGAGAGAGA
>JBBPCX010000088.1:3522610-3530110 GCA_037974365.1 Hydrocynus forskahlii | reverse complement strand
TAGGCGTCCCAGATAAAACATCGTGAAGAACAGGGAGTAAAGAAAAGCAACCGAGAAGTCCAAAATAAACCTGAAACACTTTGTGTTCTTAACATATGTGTCTGCATCACCTGAATGAAGCGCTGGATGCTGTTTGAGTTTGTTGAGAGGAGTTTTGGGGATGTATTTACAGAAAAGATACGGGTAACTATCGAATTGGAGTGATTTTTATCAACGTGACCTTCATTACGTTCTGGTGCTGTTGTATTTGAAAATAAGGAACAATCACAAAGTCATAGAAGCCTTCAGGTTGGAACTACAGTCAAAATGATCCAACAACATAAATGGTTAGAGCTGTAGTTAATAAGCGGAACTTGACATAATAATTGGAGGGGGGTTTGGGAAAAAAAGTCAAAAATAATAAATAAATCAAGTTAAGACAGCTAACAATTACATTTGACCTTTTTTGGTAATCAGTCCAGGAAGGGTAGTGCATTGATCCAGGAGTGGGATTAGACGCTCATATCAACTGAAAGACCCCAGGGACATAAAAATACATTTGCAGAGGTTATTGGGTGATATGTTTTGGGGTTTTTTTAAATCATTATATTCATGTTTTATGACTTGTCTATGACAAGTTGGAACCAACAAAAAAAGAACCAGATGAGCTTATTAAAAAATCCTGAGTAATTTTTTTACTTAACGTTTCACACACTGCACTGCACTAAGTCCAGTTAACAAGGAGTAATTATGCTCTGTTTGTAATGAAACAAGCAGCTGGACAATATCCACACCATCCACATTCATACTGAGACAACGTAATGTAATTTATAATGTGAAAAATGCTACAAGGCAGTACCGATGATTTGCTTTTCTGATACCAGTACCAATGGGGATGATTTTAAAAAAATTGGAAGATCCTTTTGATTTCTACAGAGAAAATCGGGACTTTTACATATACGAAAGAAGAAATGTGGATATTGAGAATAAGTGTCACGCCATGCCGTGCTTGGGAAGTGAGGCAAGGCGCAAGCTGCACGTTCCTTAGATGGAATTTTATGCAAAAACACAAACTCTACACAATAACAAAACCAAAGAGGCTCGAGGGCCTTTAAACACAAAGCTTACATAAACAAGAGGACACAAGAGGACCAGGTAGTGTGAGGGCATCTGTGAGGGTTGACCAGCAACACAATACAAAAATCTTGAAACTTAAATACTTAACAACAAGGACAGAAACCAATCATAAAACACAATCACTTAAAGTAAACAATCCCCAGCTGTGACCAATACTCATACAAACAGTGCTATAACGTCAAAATAAGAGTCCCACATGCAAACACACTGGCCAAGACATTACAATAAGAATCAGAAAATTGTATTGATCCTGGAGGAAATTGCATTTGTTACAACCGCACAAAGTAAGAGCCATATAAAATAAATAAATAAATAAAACCACTCTACACTCTAAACAGCAATACATTATGCTATATACACAAATGCTGGATATAAATACTATAGATAAGTAACTTACAGCGAATTACTAGTAACGCAACCAGTGTCATTGGGGGTGGTAGTGGCCTAGTGGGTAAAACACTTGCCTGTGAACCTGATGACCACAAAGTTGCAGGTTCAAACCCGCTCCACTTTCTACCACTGTGTCCTTGAGCAATTCACATTGCTTAAGGGGGACTGTTCCTGTAACTAATGGCTGTAAGTCACTCCGGATAAGAGCGTCTGCCAAATGCCATAAATGTTATTACAGAAAAAAGTATATGTACTGAATATTTCGAAAAGCCAGTGCATTAGTATTCATAAGAAACTACCAAAAACTAGAAGGTTTGAATAGAGAATGTTCACTCCGGCTTCATTCTTTAAAGTAAAGGACTTCTTTGGAGCGATGCCATGGAAGTACCACATTTGGTCCACTATGGGAAAGCAGCAGGCCATGCTCTTGATCAGCCAAATATGGCCCAATAGGTCTTTCAGGGTCGTGTACATAGTTGAGTCATAACTGTCACGTGCCATGTGCTAGCATCTGTTATTGCCAACTGTAATTGGTTCACCAAGACACTGTCTAACCCAACAGCCTATTAAGATCCAACTTCATTACAACATGGCCAGTGGGTTGTCTGAATGGACGCTTCCAAACCACAAGGCAAAAGGCAAGAAACAACATCAACCGTCTGGGATGCAGCCTGTGTCTTCAAGAAGAAGCATCAATAAACAATTTAGCCATCAGTGTCACACAACAGCTACAAATTGAGTCGTTTACGGACACCCCTTGTGTTCACCTTCTGAAGGACGCAACTTTAGCTTGAGGCCCTAAAGCTCACTCAGACGAAGCCTTCGAAGCAAGATTGAGCTGTACCCAAATAAAAAAAAAACTCAAAAAATATGGGTTGAAAATGATTCATTGGCTGCTGCCCAGGAAGCAATGCACCAGAATTGTGTGTTCAGATGGAAAAGGTCAAGCTGTTGCAGAAGGACTGGAGCACTGCATTCCGGTCAACAAGTGACGGCATCACATATGTCTGATGGCAACTCATCATTTCTCTCCTCTCTTGCTCATTCTTTTGAGATTTGAGAATGAAACACAAACAAGCTATGACCTCAGCTAGCAGAGGCTAATTCTATTTACACAAGTCTTATAAATACACAATGTACATTTTGCATTTATATTTATGGCATTTAGCAGACGCTTTTATACAAAGCGACTCCCATTCCCTATGGGGACAGTCTTCCTGGAGCACCTTGGGGTTAAGGGTCTTGCTCAGGAACCCAGTGGTGGTATACTGGATTTGAACCCATGACCTCTTGGTCCAGAGGCAAGTATCCTACCCACTAGGCCTTCCCCTAAGTGTAGTCTATAGGTAAGTAACCAGAAAGTTACACATTTTTTGTCTGTTTTCCACTCCAGCCCTTTGGATTTAAATTGAATTTGAGAGTGGACACCCACCCATGCAGGAACTGCAAAAAGGTTTAAGATCTTTAAAAAATATATATTACATTGTATTTTTTAATTATTATGTCATCCAAGATGCAAGTGAGAAAAAAAGTTTCCTTTAGTTGTCCTTAGCGGTTTCTCAGCACAGCCTTGAATTTTAATGTTTTAATGACATCTGAAAATGCTTGAATAGTTTATGTAAATGCTACTTGTATTTTTTAAAATAAAATACAATTAAAAGATGTGGGAGAAAGGGGTTCATTTTGAAGAGTTCGGAAAATGGCCAAGAAAAGATGTGACAAAGTATGTGACATCTGTCACATGCATAGTAGAGAGAAAACACAGGAAAAATGTAGAATATGAATATGTTTAAACTGGCTAATATAAATAGAAAAGCACCAACAGAAAACTGCATAGAGAAACATGTTTAATAGAGTGTACATTTCCTCCAGGATCAATAAAGTTGCTCTGGTTGTCTCAGAGCATTTAGAAGAATTTTAGATGGTTCACAAGGTGCTCATCCTTGATGGCCAGGGTGCTGTTTCCTCCCCAAAAAGAGTATTAAAAAGCCTATGGGGTTCTGGGACAGGTAAGACAAAGCTTATTCTGTATTAGAGTGATGGAAAGAGAAGAAGAAAGGAACTGCTCCAAAGTACACCAGCACGCTTGTCTTTATTGATGACACTACTGACAACAGCAGAATTAACTCTGAAGCGCACAAAAAGCATCACAGCTGCTCACACCCGACCACACGTCTCAGTGGATGGTGCATCAGCTTACAGCTGAAATAATGACCTGAAACATACTGCTAAACCAGCTATGAAATGTTTGTGACTGGCCGAGTCAATCACCCAACCAGAATCTCACTAGGGAGTGCATTTCATTCACTCAAAACAAGATTGAAGCCAAGAACCCCATAAAACAAACAGAAACGTCTGTATTACAGAATGACAGAACCTCACTGAGAGTGAGACTCAGCCTCTGGTGATGTGCATGGGCTGCAGACCTTGAAAGACTAGAGGCTGAACATGACAATTTTACTGAAGATAATTTCATGTTAACTGGGTCGCCTAATATGGAAGTAAATATCCTCAAATCATAACTGACAAAACCACCATGACTCTAAAGTGACAAAAGAAGCTAGATTATATTTCTGTAGCAAAATATGAGGCGTGATTGCATGGTTGATTCAAACGTTGGTTTTACAGCCAAAAAAGTTTGTATTGAAAAAAAAAAAATCTGTTCACAGTGTGGCACTGATCCGCCGTCTCAGTCAGTGCACCGCACTTTACTGCTGAACCACAGAGGGGGCATTGTTCGAATTACAGGGGGAGGGGGTACCCCACCCCCGATCAAGACCCAGACACCCCCCTTGTGGCGACTATTTGTATTGACGTGATAGCAAACAATAAAGGTCATAGAAGTGTTAGCAAGGCAGTACCCCCAATTATGGGGGGTTACTTCACACTCTGAGAGGGGGGTGTTAAGTCGCTGACTCTTACTGAGCCATTTATGGTTAAGGATGGCTAAAAACATGGGAACAGCGCACATAGCCACATTCATGGGCTGATTATTTTTTATGAAACCGCAACTAACAATGACACACAACTTTCTAATAACTAACCTGAGCTTTAGTGTCTTAAAGTCTGTGTTTATGAGACTGCTGTGTGTTTAGCTGTGGAACACGGATTTGTTGCTACACGTTTTGTTGCGACATGACAGACTCTCTCCCTGCTACACACTTTTAAGGCGACTCACACCTCCACTCTCTCTCCCTATACATTACAGAGGTGACTCGACCGCAAAATATATTTAAAAAATGATCTAAAATCTGAACACACATGCACTACACCAGGTATTAAAGAACATTTTGCATTGAAATTTTCACCAAATTTCAATTCGGCCTTGGACGAGAATCAGCGCCAAATTGCAGCTATAAAAAGAATAGTGAAAAGTGAAAGTGACTATTCTGTCTTACGTGAACACACCACAGCACACAGCGTGAACAGCACAAAATTCTTCCTCTGCATTTAACCCATTCACCAAGTGAGGCAGTGGGCAGCCGGAAACACAGCGCCCGGGGAGCAGTGTGCTCAGGGTACCTCAGAGGTGTTTAACAGTCTTGGGAATCGAACCCACAACTTCCTGATCGCAGGGCGAACGCCCTAACCACTACACTACCAGCTATAATGATTATAACAATAATAAAACTTGGGAAGAACAACTGTGTGATTGCTTCTGCAAGAACCACCAAAAATACACTCTGAAAAGAAAAGAAACAGGATCTTTAAATGATGAAACAAGCAGAGGAGGAAAAATAAAAGCACTTCATTGCAGTGATTCAGGAAACCACTGAAAGGAGATGGAAAAGGAAGAGAACATGAGACAAAACCCAAAAAAAAGAAATAGAAGAATGATGTGGGGCCTAACATGCAACTGGGGGGCACTTCATTTCTGCCAGGTCAATTAGTAGCCTATGATTAAACTGGGAGGAGGAAGGAAAATGAATCCCCCATTTTTCATCGGGCCTAAGCATTTTCCAGTAGGAGATTTAGGAGAGCGAGAGAGTAAAGAGATGGTCTCCAATGTTGTAAATCGGTGTACTCAGCAGGCTTTTAAATCACGGAGCAATGCCTAACTGCAAATGCACAAACCACTGACAAATGCAGTGCTGTGCAGACAGGCATGCATGCCGTGATACACATATGTATAAGTATGCAAATACAACATGGATCAAGAAGTCAGCACAGGAATAACTTTAATTCCAAATGAATTATGAATTGACAGCGGAATATCTGTTTAAGTAGCCTTTGCTTAGACATTTTTCCACTCTCGGTCTACCAAGAGGGAGTTGCCCCTGCAATCAGAAGGTTGTGGGTTTGAATCCCAGGACTGCTAGTGGCACCACAGAGGTGCTCTTTAGCAAAGACTACTGGTTACTTTGAGATATAGTTAGCAAATATTAGTTGTTAACTTTAAGAGGCTACCTCGTCTTAACTAGGTAGAATGAAAAATGCATAATTAATCTGTTGACATATAAAAATCAACCAGTGCGTTTTAATGTGGAACCTACCAATATGGTGGCAATGATGGCAACAGGAAATAAGGGTACCTTTGTTTCTAATACGGTTTTATGTGATGGTCATAATAAAAAGAATGATAAAAATACCAGATTTCTTTGGGAACTGTGTGTATGTGCCTCTCCACTGTGACATATTAAATTAATCTCAAATTGATCATAAAACAATATCTCAGTCATCAGATAAGTGCATTTGTAACCATGTTATGCAATAACTTTATAGGAGGGGACTTCTAGAGTCATTATGATATTAAGATGCCTGGTACCTATCACCACCACTGTGAACTAACCTGTAAGGTTGATGTGTGCTTCCATGCTAAAGTGTCTTGAAATATGTCTCAGATAATACTCAGTTGGGTCAGTCTACTAAAGAGGCACATAAAGTGTTCTCCCATAAGCCAAGTTAAAACTTGGCTTTGGTGAGTTACGCCAAAGTTGAGAAAATCTAAACGGTTCTGCAAGACAAACTTCAACTGCATTGGAGATCCCATTGAAAATAATTAAAAGTCTCCACTGAAAATAATATGTGAAATATTATTGAAGAAGAAATCCGCTGAAAGCAGAGAACTTCACACATTCACATTTACAAATGGAAGATGACAAAAAGCATTCTTCAGCCATAGAAGGCCTAGAAGAATCCTTAGAGAATGTTTAAATTAGAATCCACTCAACTGAAAATTCTTTAAAGAGCCCAAAATGGAATCCATCACCTCCAAGTAGGCAAAAACAAATGTCAACAAGGCCATAAATGTGTCACAACACCAAGGCCATTAAAAATACAATGAACAAGGCTTGGGGTTCGCAGAGTTCAAGGTGGAGGTCAAAGTGAATCGATTAGTGGACTCTTACGCTTGGCCACAGATTCCAAACAAAATCTTCAGTGGTGAGGTCAGCTGGCACTCGGGGAAAAACATTCATAGCTTTAGCGTTGATGTGAGGTCAGAAACCACATTCGAATAAAAGAAGATAAGCAGCCTAAAGACTTATTAAAAAAAGCAAGACTAAAAGAAAAATCTTAACCATAAAAGTTCTCTCAGACAAAAAATGTTTCATTTAATGAAATGCAATTACGTTTAATAAAGCAAAAAAGTCTCTGCTAATGTTGCATTGTGTAAGATAAAGTGGATGCTAAAGAGAACAGGTTCGTGAATGTAAAGGATTTGGGTGACTATTGACTAAGTGTTTGTTAGCAATGTAAGCCTTGTAGCTCCATTGCTAAACTAAATAAGCAAAACCTCCAAATCTGTCTTGGCTGACCAGCTACATCTGAGGTAAATGGAAGACAGCGTAAAGTCGATCAAACAACTAGACTGAATATGTCCAATCATTAGTTTTAATTAATTAATAATATATGAATGTAATCATTAACATATTCGTGATTTAATTAAGCAACATACAGATGAGTCACATAATCTCCCCTAAGTTAAGATACTATTGGGCTTATACAATGGGTCCTTATTAAGTGAAGACTGTGTGTGTATTAAGCTCTTCCAAC
>JBBPCX010000088.1:3505353-3522510 GCA_037974365.1 Hydrocynus forskahlii | reverse complement strand
TGGAAAAATAAGGGTCCCTTTGTTGGAATTGCATATATATATACATATATATATATATATATATATATATATATATATATAAAATGAATATAGTCATTATTAATATATTAGTGTTTTAATTAAGCAACATACGCATGAGCAAAGTAATCTCCCCTAATGTAAGATACTATTGGGCGTATACAATGGGTCCCTATTAAGTGAAGACTGTGTGTATTAAGCTCTTCCAGCATAATTGTTGTTCAGGGTTCACCACCAAGCTTCAGCAACTAAGTTAGCTTTGCTTGCCTCAAACATATGGCATTTTTGGAAGCCAATCAAAAAGGTGAGGGCTTCACTTGGTGGGCTTGCGGGCTGAATCTTCCTTTCTTAAGCAGCTCTAAAATGTGTGGCGCCAACCAGAATGAAAAAAGGAAAGAAAACAACTGAGCTTCTAAGGTCAGAAATGCTTGGTCTTGCATTTACTTCAAGCGCAGTCAGCCGTGGCTTTGTTATACGGAGTTTACATCTGGGCCTGTTGTTTGAATTAAGAGCAAGTGGCCACCTTGGCACAAAGTGAGGTGATAAATTAACCAGCCCGAGTCTGGACAATATTGCGGCTCCATACGGAGCCCATCACTTAGATTCCATTAGGTTAATCACGCATAATAATAACACATAGCCCAGTCTGATGAATCACCTGTCACGGGAGGGGCAGCATGAGGAGGGAAGGTTAGGTGGAATGACTGGTGGTGTGTATTGAAGGGTCTAGTGTTTCGATCAAGGAAAAGACCAGAGGTCAGAGTGAGAGTTCAAGGGAGTGATGGTGTTGATGGGTAAACAGAAAGAGGGAAACAGGGAGAGCTGATGGCATGGGGTTAAGTCCCACAAGCCAGGGGCTGCGACAGTCTTCTTTTTGACAGACTTCTAGTCTTTATAGCAGAGCGGAGGAAACATCAACTACAGAAAGACATCTGCGCTTTTCTGAAGGCTTCTCTCGCCGCTTCTCTAACAACTCATGTTCAGAAGAGAGGCAGCCAAAGGCATTACCAGCCTCAAGAGTTTGCCAGCTAATTATGAGCCCCCTTTAAAGGCAGCCTTCGTGGCCCACATCATGCAGGATTACAACTCCAGCGGAGAAAACGAGACAGGGCGACACTGCGACTCAATTGCGTATTATTTATTAATGGAATCCTTGAAAATGTAATTCTTCACAGCTCAGAACTTGACAGGCAGCAGGACGGATTCCAACACTTGCTGCATCAGTTCTGGCCGGCAACTTGGTATTTTTCAGTCTTTCAGTGCTTCTCTCCATGGCCGTGCTTTTCTACCTCGTCTCGCTCCCTCTTCGGAGCCGAAAGCCGCGGCAACGCTCGCAATCTAGTTACCCGCAATGGCAGTGGTGAAAAATGGACAACATTAACGAGCATTACAGCACAGTCAATTTTTCTTATTCGGATCCAGCAGAGGACGGCTACGGTATGCTGAGGGAATCAAAATATAGGCACTTATTAATGACCATCCAGGCTCAGATATATAAATAGGTGGAAGATACGAAGGAACATTTCTAAGGCACCTTTGAGCCACTCATGCATAGACATGCACCCAGGTAGGTGTAAGACAAAGCGTGAAGAATCACAGGCCAAGAATCACAAAATATTACTAAGGCTATGGTGATAGTCAGTCATGTGGAACACCTGGAGTTCAGGAAGACTGCAGAGCACAGGTATTGATGGGGATAGCGGGACGAGTCCAAGACTGCAAAACTGACCTCTTTCTGAGTGGGTATTTATTTGTTTTATTTAATTTATATACTATATTGAGCCCACTGGAAATTACTTGAGTCCTCTGCATTTAACCCACTCATTTGTGACAATGGCCTCGGGGGAGCAGTGTGTAGGGACGGTGTCTTGCTCAAGGGTACCTCCATGGTACCTCTGGAAGTCCTGGGTTTTGAACCCACAACCTTCCGATTCCGATACTGCAGGTCATTTTGTTCTTGAAATGGGAATCGTGTCTTTTTTTTTTTTTTTTGTGCTTATTCCTGGTTCTTCTACGTATCGAAATCGTAAGTACATTTACAAAATCCGTACACAGTAACAAAATATAAGCGCAAAACGTATAAAAGCAGCTGAAGAGATCAATCACTGTTCAACATGAGAGATCAACATATAAAGAAATCTATAAGTAAGTTGAACATAAAGCAACGGTTCCAGGTGCTTTCTTATCTTAAATGTGCTTCGCTGTGCTGTGCTCATGTTAAAAAATGCCTGGTTATGGTGGTGGTCCAATGACTCGTGGAGCTCTAGCACTGTCTACAGGATAGACACAGTCCACAAATCCAGATCTGGATTTTAATACAATTTTTGTGCTAAAGAAGCAAACGCTCAACAAAGGAGGAAACTTCAGACACGAAACATGCCGTGGCTGATCAATTACTTGGGATAGTGGGGAAAGATTGTGCCAGCAGCCTGAACTACTCCTATAACTCCGGACACACACTGCATGCAGACCTGCATCCGAACCACTCTATGACTTCAACTTTTTTTTTTTATGGAACAGTGTTCAGTTGACTGCACTGCTATTCTGAATTCACCTGATGGCAAGCTTGAGGCGCTGCTAAGCCACGTCAGAAGACCATGTCCCTTTACAATGCTGTTTGGGAAAGTTCCAGAGTTCCACCTCGCAACACACACACACCTTGACTCGCACCCAGATTTTGTTCTTTTGCACAGTGTGCAGACTCTTCATTTGACCCTCATGAATCTGTGAATCAGTTTTGCATTTGTTCTAGCACAGTCATACACACGCAGTCATACAAAGAGAGAAACGCCGCCTCTTGTCTACTTACCGTGTATGTGATCACTGCTAGCATGCCAATCAAGGTCAGGGAGCTGATGGAGAAAGAGAGAGCATCCAGGCCATCTGTGGGCAAGAGAAGGGGGGCATTTATGTGTGGACACCGTATCCTGGAGTAAGGCCAACTTTTCAGAGAACTGTATTCCCCATGGGAAATACCAGAATGTACCTTTTTGTTTGCTTTTTGGTCATTTCTAAGTTATCCTGAAATCTCACATCAGAGGGATCCACTGTAACACACAGCCGTTTTAGAAAAATATGCTGCCTGAGCCAACACTACTGAGCACTTAGTGTGTATGCCTGTGCACGTGTGTTAGAGTGTGGGCATGGATGCATGTGTGTGTGTGCCCATGCATTTGCAGAGAGAGAGAGTGGGTGTTTTTCAGTGGACCTCTATTGTGTTTGCAGCAGGCAGTAGGAGGGAGAGGGAGAGAGAGAGAGAGAGAGAGAGAGACAGAGAGAGACAGAGAGAGACACAGAAAAAGAGAGAGAGAGAGAGAGAGAGAGAGACAGAGAGAGACAGAGAGAGAGCGAGAGAGAGAAAGAGAGGGCTTAATGCCAACTGTCAGATCAGAGGCCAGATGAGGCATATTGATGGGAAGTGACCGTCACCACACACCCCATTGGGATCCCACCTGTCAGAGGGAGCTAGAGAGACGAGCATCTACAAACAAACACACACACACACACACTCCTAACAGAGAACAGCTTTGTATGCTGGCACCACTGTACACAGAGAGCCCCCTACTGTCTGTGGGTCAGCTGAATCCCCCCCAAAAAAGTCTTGCTCTTATATCATCCGTCTTTTCTCCATTCTTTACTTTCACTGAGAACCCTTTTTATCGCATCTCATGCTTCCTCTTTCCATTTCCCTAAAATGCATGAGGTCTGAATCCTTTTTTTGTTTGTCCCACCATCCCATTTTGCAAACCGCCCCAAGTGAGTCAAAGGGATGGATGAGAAAAAAGCAAAAGCAATTTATGTACCTGCACTCTACTGTAGCGCAGTATAAAATGAGGTCCTTTGCTGTCTAACAGCTATGGCAAACATTAGCATGTGAATAGGTGTTTCCCCTTTTTGGCTGTTGTTTCCCCATAAGCCTTTGTTAAGTGGTGGCGGCTTGGTTCCGGAGACAATGGCAGCCTTGTTTGCCACTCTGTTTATGAACTCGATGCAGGGAGGAGGAGCCCGTGCTTTTGCCCGACACTCCTGCTACAGATTTTCGTAGGGATTAGACGGAGAGTATATTGTGTGCGCGTTATCGTCGGAGGCTCAGCAGCAGTGCCAGCCGCAGGTTCCCGGGAAACGCTGGGGAAAGGAGAGTGGAGGCTCTTATCTCGGTGCGCCTGGAGTCCCTGGGGCCGGCGTGCGCTGAGAAGCCAGCTGCCACCAGGAGATGTTTATTAAGCCAAGCTCTTAGCTGCGCCACTCCACCACACAAGTGAGCCATGATAGCCCCATGCCGATAAACAGTGGCACACTAAACTCAATCTGCAGAATTTGGGGGGCTTGTAAAGAACTCGGAAGAATGGGCGAGAGTTGCAGAGCAGAGGCCGAGAAGAGTAGCGCCTTAAGTCCTGAGAAAGTGGCTGCTTAAATTCTCAGTAAAGAGAATGTTTTCCCCTGCCTCAGATGTGGCCTGTTAATACTCGGCTAGTGTGATGAGAGCAAAAATATCCAGATGTTAATGACAGTAAGAAAGAAATTGGGGGATGGGGGTGGGGGGGGGGGGGGAAGTTGGGAGGAATTAGCTTGAGAGTGTTGCCGCAAGGCTGGCTGGTGCTTACATCATGCTATTTCTGGTCGCTTTCTACTTGCCCGAACTCTGGAATGGGGCTCAGCGGGAGGCGAAAAAGCAGACAGCGAGAGGAGCTGTCTGGCTGGAGGTAGTATCTGTGCTCAAGCAGCATAATTAAGCAGAAAGTGATTCCCTCTCTGGCCCTGCAATGCGATAAGATCTCCAGTCGTCTCCCTTCCTGAGAGTGAGCGCCTCTCCCCACCAACTTTACATGAATCTTGCTTGCTAACAGGAACGGGGAGGCACTGCCATTCATGCCCCTTTCAGAACCGTGAACAGTTGCGCAAGAAATGTGCCGGTGCAAAGCGACAGCCGAGAAACCACCTATTTAAAACATAAAGGATCCAGCTGTTTGGGCCTTCCTCAGAGAGTCCTCCTTTTTCTATTAGATCATTGCCTGCCAGCTTGAATTAGAGGGTCAAATCTACCAGATTTGGGTTTTGCATGACATTTGAAGGGGAAGAACTTGATCCCTCTTAGGTGTGTGCGTGACCCCAAAGATTAGTGAAATATTGTCAATAGAACAATCACAAATCGACTTGTCAAAAGGGCCCCTTTTAAACTCTACAGGTCACACAGTTCAGGAAGTGTTGTTGGCAATGTGTCTTTTATTGGCAGGCTCTCGGGACATTGTGAATTATCTGGAGGGGAAACACAGAATCCCATTTGGCTGTAATAACAACGTCCAAGCCTGTTCCGAAGGGTCTGGGAAGAAGAACAAGAATGGGCCGCACCAGAGCGGCCACTGATTGAGAGTAATGGAGCATTCGGTCTACTCGGATGCTGATTATGACAAACAGGCCCTCTCCAACAAGACATAGAGCTCTAGCTTTTTCCTACTTCCGTGCTGAGTTTTTGTTCATTAAAAGCAGAGGGCTAGCAGAAAAGGGAGGGCAACGGCACCTCTGAGAGAACTCAAAGAAGCGAGGCTCCGTCACAGAGTCTGGCGGAGTTACTCGAGGCTGTCATTGGATTAGACTGGCTCCACCGCCCCAAGGCTGACAAGCCAAGGAGTTTGAGAAATGAGCGCGGTGGTGTGAAGTCACCACCCTGGCTAACAAGGGAGAGTGTGGACTTCTCCAAAGAGTTCAGACCAAGGCAACAAAGTTCGTATTCACACTTGTACAGTAACAAGGTTCCACTGCAATGGGGGAGCAATATATGTCTTCATATGTGGCCTTCAAATGAAGCCTGAGGTCCAGATGTGTGTAAAGCTAAAGGGGGTCACACATTGCTCTGGCTCAGAGAGTGGCCAAAATCTCAAAGGTCTGACACGGATCCCAGCATCGTCTGTGGCAGCCTAAATGAAGTGTCAGGAAAGAGAAGGGTCATGAGGCGACTTAGCAGGTGCACCTTCCCTTCGCTCAATTAACCTCCCATCTGGAGCAGAGAAGAAAGAAAGAAATTAGAAATAGGGTGGTTCCTCTGTCTCTCTTTCTCAGAAGGTCAGGAAAGACAGTAGCTTGGGCAGGATTTTGTGGTTAATGGGAGGGTCAAAAGTCCATGACTTCCTCATTGAATCCCTGTTTCTGAAGGGGTTTTTTTAAGATGAGCCCATATTAATGTGCCCACTAGCCCCATTCTCTCCAACCTCAAACGTAACAGTAAGAAAAAAAAAACACTGCATTTATAAATAAAAAAAAAAAAATCAGCCAGAGACACCTGCACATCTACAGTTCCACCAAAATATTGCTATCATGAAATACATAATACCATAAAAAAGATTCTATTTTCCAAAACAGAACCAAAAAAATCTAGGTTGATTGCTGCTATGTGTCACTTAAAACAAAACGACACCAAAAAAAATGTTTTTTCTTACAATTCCTGCACAGGTGCCATGTACAAAAGTTCTGGGTGAATGAATATGGAAATAGAAGTGTGTGGTAACTGATTAGCCTCATCCCAGCCAATCGTTTAGCTTATCTCGCACATTTACACAGCTGCAGCAAGCGCAATGGCTAAACAAAAAGTTGGCTCATTTGAGGCAGCACCAAATATTTTCCTCCTTCTCCTTGCAATAATGTACTCCATTACTCCATTTAACTCAAGCAAATTAGGTATAGACAGAAAGTTCGATAGAAATTAGTAGTCAACTCTGGGTGTGCGCTATGACAATGTGTCTAACTTTATTTCACAGAGCTCTGGAAATGCTGGGAACCATGTCTGTTGAAGTTTGAGAATGTTGAGTGTTACCTCCCTCACCCCACTCCTTATATACATCAGGTAATGTAGGAGACCAACCAAACCTGAAATAAGAGTAGTGCTAAGGTGCTTGCTACGTTTAAACATAAACATGACTGAACTGAAGTGAAAAGTACAGCGTTTTGTAACGTTATGTTTAAGCATCCATTTGGTTTGAGCCTAATGCTTTCAAAACACCAATATGCTGTATTGCTATTAAAATATAGTACTGACAGCATCTGTTGGACCATTAAAATAGTAACCGATATGTATTGGTTACTACTTGTGGCCATAAGCCTATAATTCCTCCCTGTTCTGTAAGGGAACTTTTTAGGTCACTATTGTGTTATGAACGGTTTAATGTTAATCTCATTACCATCTGCTGCTATTTTACTGTATTTACATTTACTGCAGTAACACTAAGCCATTTTTACTTTCCATTTCAAATCTTTACACACAACACTCGTGTGCCTGTTATTGTGTTGCACTACTGTTTGGTCAATATTGCACTTTTTTTTCTATTGTCTTATTATATGAGCACGCTAATGACAAAAAAATCCCTCAGGATAAATAAAGTTCTTTTCTTGCCTTTTCTTTCTTATCGTATTTGTGGATAAACAAAGTGGGTCCCAGGCCCTTGCACTGAGCTGGGAGGAGAGGGGTCTTGACTGACACATCAACAGCAGTGGCGGCTTTTTCCCCACCGCAGACAGAGGGTCTAGCCGGCACAATGTGGTGCGCTGACACTGACGAGGCTAAATGTCGCCGCTGCCAACTCGGCGCGTCACCTCTGCCGCTCGGCTCGACGGCATCCGTCGCTTTCGCTGCATGCGCCTTTTCAATCAGGTCCAATGGCAACAATGTCAGTGTGAGTGCAGCTGCTGTTTGGGGGCTAGGGGCCCAGAGGTTAGGGGGATGATTCAGCTAACCTGGGTTTTTTTTTTCTTCTTCTCAGCATACGTCAGCTGGACAGAGACTACGGCATGCAGCGAGGTGGCAAACGAGAACGGCGTAATAAAGAGATAAATGGCACTTACTGCTGCTGCCCAGCTCCTCGAACAGGTACTGCACCTTTTCCCACTGGGTGGAGTTCTGCTTGGGTGGAGGCTGCAGTGGTACGAAGGCCCTGTGATGGACGACATCGATTAGCGCTAATTCACTTTAACTGATCTGCTACTGTAGCACATGAACTTCTGATGTCTAACACACTCAAACTGTAAATTCACAGTGCCGCTGACATCACGCTTAATGTCATGTCATTTAGGGGAGGGGGTTAGAATGAAAAGCTTGTGCACGCCAACATACATGTAATAAATGTGCCTACAAGTGCCTGGTAATGTCTTGAAAATGAGTTTAAACCATCTTTGGAAGGGACCCTCAAATAAAAGGTTACCAGCGACCAGGCTAGATAATGGAGGCTGCCGTAAATAACAAGTACCATAATTTAACTTAGCTAGTAAAGGTGTAATGATGCGCAAATTTCACAAAAGGGGATGCACAAGATGACACCATTTATTGCTACTGGGATGAATAACACCACATGTCACATGTCTTTATGGGCAAATTGTGCATATCATCAGTATCAATCATTACAACACGAGCATAATCAGTCTTATCAGTGTTTTAAAATATGGCACTATAATCCATTCCAACCAGGGCTGAAGAATTTTTGAAAAATCTCTCATCACAATTCTTCTGACCAATATTGCAACTGTGTTTTCAGTGCAAATATTTATGATAACTTAACGACAGCCCCACCACCACCACCAAGTCCACTATTCTTTTTTTGGGCTAAGGGTTGAATGTAATGTTCTAGATTACTAGGTCACAGGCTCGTAACTTAAGGTAACATTGAATAAATTAGGACAGGGGCTTGCAAACTTTTGCAACCTACAATCCACAAACTACAGATGCTTCCATGGCTCATGGGATGGTTTAACTGATCCAGTCGTTAAAATGAAGAAAATGTACGCTAGTTTTGTTAAGCTCAACCAAAATGTGTTTTCTTTTTGTAATTATTGCCACAGAAATATTTGTTTGTTTGTTTGTTTTTTTGCAATTACTAAAGTTAAAGACTTTCAAAATACTGCCATCCAGAAATTGGTAGTCAAACTATATTGGCCATCATGTTGGGCCAATCCAATTTTAAAAAATTTATTACGTTGCGTTATTGCACAGTCAAGCAAAAATTCTACATAGATTAGGATAATTTTTGTATTTCAAATGACCTGGTCACATAAATTTTCCTGTGGGCTGTGGAGGCTTTTATAGCTGGTCGTGGAGGCCACAGAAGCTTTAGTGGTCGGTTGTGGAGGCCGCAGAGGCATTTATGGCTGGTTGCAAGGGATGTGGGTAGCAAAAGGTTGGAAACCCTTGTTGTACACGAAGCACTCTACTGAAAAAACCTGTTTAACACATAAAAAAATCTCCATGCACTATACAGATTTATACAAATAGGATCCTGGTAAAATGTCCAGGTGCACACATTAAACACTATAACATATCAGCAGCAGCAAAGTTTACAGTAGTCTTTTTTATCCATAGCCAAAAGCAGTCGTTGCACAAGGTTACTTTGAGCTAACGTGTTTTGCATGTACAGACTGCAATACACCCACAGGCTCTGTGGCTTCTATGGCTGTGAGGTCAAAACAGAGCTGTGGATGTAAAGCACTAAGGAAAAAAAAAACATTCATACACATTCTCCCACCTCCATCCCATGGTACCGGAGCTCGTCTGCAGAGATACAGCTCCATAAATAGCCCCTGGTTGTAAGCTATAGCTTCTTAGTGGATTTAGGTATACTAGTTTAGTACTCAAAATCTGGAGTATCATGTCTACCATGTGACTGAGGGTGATATTTTGCCGAATGAAGACGACATCTTCTCATTCGTTCCGCTGCCTGAAGCAATTAGGAATCCTAACCACAAACCAGGTTAATTAGAGAAAATGCCACTCAAAATGACACGAGCACATACGAACATCTAAACTGGCAACAGAGGGTGGTGAGAAATGATTAAGAAATGAGGCCCGGGAACAGAGATTTAGATGTTGCTTTGTATTTCTACTGTAACAACAAGGACAATACACTTCACAGGATAATCCAAATGATGAAAGTAGATCCAGCTTCCTGGCTTCGTTATAGTAGTCCCTAAAGGCTTTTCCATAGGTATACAGGGACTGTGCTGTACATAAACTGCACGGTGATGGTGCTGAATTTGCAGCACTCTTTGATTTTCCAGTGTATCTCAGTCCACTAACGGAGTCTGTGACGCATCAACAGGAAAATGCTTTCCACACAGTTTATGGCCGGTCGTTCCACAACCACATCCATGGAATCAAACCAGCAGGAAGTTTTTCTGTCAGAGCTACTTTTGATATTGTGGTCTTTTATTATGTCTAGTCTCATTTTAGCTTTTCTCTGCATTCTTTATCCGTGTGATAAAAAACCCAACCCAGCTAACTTGTTAGTGATGTCCTAGAATACCTTCAAGTTTCTCAGAGTGTTAAGATAAATTTGTTGGACCTCCCAGTTGTTAGTTTGTATCCATGTGTGATGACATTTCGACCAATCAGAAAGCAGTGATACGGTCAGCTTGGCTGTGGCCCACTTTCAGCCCTGCCATCGATCAGGGCCGTGACAGCACGGGTACGGTTCGGGTAAAGGTCATTGTATCTGTAGTGGAAAAACATTTGTTCCCAGTATGCTTTGGTTGTGCCAGTGGAAAAGCGCCATAAGACTTTTAGGATCGCTTTTTGGACCTTGTTAGGTCACTTTTAGGACCGTCACCCCTAATATACTGCATGCTATATTAATGATCCTAGATCAGAATTTGTGGTTGTTGCTTCAAAAGTATAATGAACATTTAGGCGTCTGTGACTGATCTTTGGTGCAATCTAATGATGTAAATAACGATGATCTTGGTAAGTGTTGTACTTGAAAGAATGTTTTAGAATAGTTACAACATTTAATTAATTACTCTCTTGAACCATTTCATACTTTGATCTATTTTTAAATAGGCAATTGATTTTTTTTTTTCATTTAAGAATGTAAAAAGCCAGTCAGGCTCATTAAAGAGCAAATTATTTTATTTTATTATTTTATTGTGTTATGATTCTGGCAAATACAAAGTACTACGAATGTGGTGGTGTTGCTAATACAAACCAGAAAAACAAATTACCCAACTGGGCAGTAAATAAATCGGAATAGTTCTTAAAACAGCGTCCATTAAAACTCAGGATCAATGATGCATGATGCAGTTTCCTATTTGTTATTGTGATATTAACAATGCAGAAGGCTGCAAAAGGCTCAGATGAGTTTCAGATGTGCCTCTGTGGCTATGTTTACATTACAACATATCATCAAAGCAGCTCAAATCCAATATTTTGCACAGATTTGACGTTTTCAGATTGAACTGCTTTCACATGTAAAGTAGTACATTATTCAGTTCTTAGAATAGGAGCTCCTGTACACTAATATCACATGATATATCTAACAAAGAGACTATTGAGAGTTGATTTATGTGCAGGCTACTATTACTTGGTTGTAGAGTCCAGTTTCTTCACCCACTGAATGGCCCCTGGGAGCAAGGAAGCATTTGGGATTTAGCTTAAATTTGCCATTCATGAGGCCCGCAGTTCATTCATGTCATGCTACTGATTTGGATGTGCATATGCAGGTCGTTTCAGATACGCTGAAGACCAACAAAAGTTAAGATCTTCATGAAAGCTAACCATCATGTTAGATCAGATCTGAGGAAAGAACTCAGAATTGAGAAAGGAGGTTTGTGATCAAAGCTCCTTTCTCAAAAAAATACTGACACTCATTAGCACTCGTCATGCCACTTTAAAATAAATATACAAAAATCCAAAAATGTAAAGGGTTATATATGATTTATAATCAGGTCGTTAATTAGGTTGCTGACAGTTTACAATTCATTATTAAAGAATTAATAACAGCTGTCATATACTGATGCACAGTCATTATTTGCCAAGACCTGGTGTTCAGTTTAACATTCTGCCTGAAAAAGGGACAAGCTAAACACCTAGCAAGAGCTGAGATCTTTCCAAATAGTAAGGTAGAGTATTCTTATTGTAAAGTGGTACCGCACTCGTTGCAAGGGTGTATAAATTGATCCTGTGAAAAAATCTCCAAAATGAGAACTCCTCTAAACCTACAACTAAAGTTGGCACAAGCAAACTGTCTTTAAGGCTCTCGAGAGGATTCCATGAATGGAATCCAACCAGTGTGAATCACAGAAGGGGAAAAAAGAGGTCAAGCCTCAATTTAAGAGTTCCGACCTTGGCTGGGACCAGTCAGCATGCTGACAAAAGCAACCACATTTGGAGAGGCACTCTACAAACGAAGAGTTGCAATCACAGTGTCTCCGATTTCATCCAGAAAGGAAGGGGGGGTGCTATCATGTCCTTGTACATCAAGAGAACCGCACAACAATTCCCCCCAGGTAAAAGGGGGTATTGGGTTGGTTCAAAAGGTAAAGTACAGACTAAATTGCTTCTGTCTGAGGCTCCATTCTGACTTTTAAATTAGAACCATGTCACATGTCTCTCTCTCCCTCTTCTCTGATCAAGGCATCCCCTGTGAATACCATTTAATGGTTGAAAGAACATTAAATTATATGACCAGGGGAGTAAGCATGTTATTCCTGAAGTGCAGAGAAGAAATCCATTATGTTTATGTTGTGCAGGCCCTGTAGAGCGCTAGCTGGGTAAATGTAAGGTTAAACGAGACATGCGAAGTGCATCCCAACAGATCTATACATCAAGTCCCCCGTTCAGGTACTTGATCAAGGACAGGACATCCTGTGGCTCAAGTCTTTTTGCTTAGCAAAGCAGTTTCTTGTGTTGTACAGATAGATCAACAGCTTTTAGAGCAGTAAATGGGACGACATATGGTCATTTGCAAGTGAATTTAGTTTATTCTTTCATGTATCTCAATGATATATAAAAATTTCCCAGTATGATAAACAGATTTTGACAGAGCACATTTTGTACTCTCCCATGTAGAGCAAGATTGAACAAATTCTCGAAGGCAACATTAATCTCATGTGATTCAACATATGAGTAAAAATGCTACCTATTCTCTGGAAAAGGAGTTACCTTTTAAGGTACTTCAAGGTACACAGGGACGCCAATAACATTGTACAGACTGATGGATTTGAAAAAACAATTTCTTAATGCTATTATATTTCTAACTGAATCATGTTCATTCTGTCCCTGACTGAATCACTCTTTAAGGTCTCTGTGACCCATTCCACAAAAGAGGCCAACTAGGGCACATCAAGGTCAAGGCCTTCTCGTACATCAACATCTCCCTACATCACTGCTTCAATGTCACCCCCTCATCTTTCTATGCCCATCATAATGAGTTTTCTCTGAAATAGGTCTTGGCCAAAGACAACTGAAACATGTTATATGTTGTTGACTCTCTATTAGTATATTTATGGGCTAACACCTGCAAGCCCAAGCCCTAGCTGGCATCACATTTTGAGATACAGCTCTGGAAAAAAATAAGAGACCACTGCAATCTATTTTGAAATCAGCATCTCTATGAGTGTGACAACCACTCCATGCCAGTGTCTGTTAAATTCCTACACAAGCACCATGAGGTATGCTTCATGAGGTACTGATTAGTGATCACTTGAATCACATCTTATTTAAAGAGGAAAAGTATAAAAACACTGCTGTAATGAACACTCTCCTCTCGCAGTGTGACCAGTTGGATGGTAAAACACTACTAGAAGTACATTAAAGGTAATTATTGCCATTTTGTTTAAGAGTGAACAAGGGATTTGTTTTCTTTGAATTATTCAAGTTCTGTAAATGCTGCATCGTTTCTCCTATTTTGATGTTTTGTCATTTCCTTTGAAATGATGCTTTAAGGAACAATATTTTTATTTGGAAATGCAGAGAAATATTGTCAGCAGTTCTTAAAAACTAAGGCAAAGCTGTTCAGTTCAATACCTATAAAAGATCAAACCCGAGAAACAGAATATTATATAATAATTTTAAATTCCAGTTGGATTTCAGTAAATAGGATTAATGGAAATAGTTATCTGTATTAAAACTTCTAACAAGATTTAGTTAACCATAGGCAGTTTAAAAATGTGGACTATATATTTTTGAAGTAATATATTTAATTATACACAAGGGAATCAAGTAAATTTCAATTCTGCCCTTTTGCAGTGTAGAGCAAGGAGCTATGCATTAAATTAAAACCATCAAAAGGAAGATGTAAAAAAATCCACCATGTTTTCAGTCTGGTGAAATCCTGTTGTGTCTGAAAGACAGGCCTATATCGCATTCAGGGGGGAAAAAAACTGTCTGTTGGCTGTGATTAAATACATTTGACGAGTATTATAAGAAATACTTGTCCTTAATTGAAGACTACCCAGCCTTTAGCTTGATGAAGGAAGCTTTGTCTCCGGTAGGACAGATAGAAACCAATACAAGGAAGGATGCACAAGTGACAGAATTCCATTAGTGCACAGTAAATATCAGACGCCCTGTGTGGGTAGAATGTCTGTGCTTGCAATACTGATACAAACGAACTGTGTGATCTGCACAGGAGCTTCTCACTAAATTATTGCATTATTAATTTTGGTTAAAAACAATGTAAATCAATCTTCAGTGACATCAGGGGTCAACCTTCATAATATTAGAAGATTTCCTGCAATCACTATATGTATCAGTTCAATTGCAATTTGTTCATTTATTGTTGTTATGTTGTTCATCATATCACAAAAGAACATTGGGTTTATTTCCTCCTTTAAAAATCCACTTTCCGTTTCTGGGCACGTTTTATCCTCCCTTTATAGTTGTTCAAATATTGCAATATTACATCAAATGGTGACTATTGCTCGGCCCTAGAAGAAATTTCTCGGGACAGATAGATCTAGAGGTTTAAAGGAAGATATCTGGAACTACTGTTTCTCAAAATAAAGGAAAAACCATACTGAGACACCACTTGTTAACCAAATGACAGATAGAAGGCGCGCGACAGCAGAGAACTTGCAGAGAAGAAAGGGGTTTTGACAAAGAGAATCTTCATACAAAAAAATAGCCATCAGTATTCTGACTCCCTCATGGGATCTGAGACTCTTTCACAGCTCATGTCTGAGGTGGAGAGTGGGTGTAGAACCAGGGGCATGACAGGGATGGTCTCTTTTGAATAAGCAGGTGGGGAAAAGTAAGTATGGATTTCATGACATGACTATTCATCATAAAAAAAAAAGTAAATGACAAAAAAAGCCTTTCAAACAGAGAAACTCCCAGGTAGGTGTGATGTGAACCTTCAGCGCAATGTACGTACCCAATTAGGAGAAGTGCAGCACACACGATGACGAACCCAACCGTGTACTTCAGTGCATTCTTCGTTTGCTGCAAGGAGAGAAGAAAATGAATTTGTTTTTCCTCACCACCCAATAGCAAATCCCTGACTATTTGTATACATTTTATATATCATGTGGACTTGAGAAATGCAGGACTACACTCGTACATTATATTGTGTGTTCAAGAGCTCAGAAATCAGCTTGCTCTCCCAACATGCAGTGTGTGCGTGCCCACATTAACAGTAAGCGGTAGAGTCGCTTTAGTCGTTGGCACTGGGCATGGAAATAAGTTAACCACACCCTCTTTGCTCAGTTTAAAACATACTCAAGTACGTCTTTCTAGAACTCCACCTTTCGCATCAAATCACGCTGAACAACTTCTTTTAATCTGATCAATTTCATTAACTTTTTAAAAACGTAAAACTTCCTTTTTACTATTATTACTTAAAATGAAAAAAAAAACAAAGAGCTAGGACAGAATAAAGTCACATTACATTGTTGGGTAGCATGCTGTCAAATAAGAATAAATTATTATAATAAGTAACGGTGTTAATTTTACTCAATTTGTTCATTCTACATGCATTAACACAATTTTGGTTATTTAATGATGGGTTACAACTGTAAATCATCTCTCAACATGTTTATGCAGATTTAAAAAATGGCAATAAATAATCATATTAATAAGAACAATACTAGGAGGAAGACGAAGAAGACGAAGAAGACGAAGTCGAAGAAGACGAAGAATTATTTTATTGAATTTTTTTTTTTTTTAGAAAAAAGAAACAAACACATTTTGATAAACAAGAGAGCTTCAGAGTTGTACCCATGATCTACAACCGGGGTTATGCTGGTATCTGTGCCGACCACACATAAAAGTAGATCAATATGGAGCTTTAATGACTGGATTTTTTTGCCGGTGATCGAATTGCATCTAAAAATGAGCATTAAACTGTAGCTGGGAGGTTTCACTGCTGCTAACCACATGGAGCCAACAGATACGCATCAAAGCCAGAGCAACAAAAGAAAGGGAGCTTTTTCCCACTTGAGTACTGTCACATTTAATAAATATGAAATCAGAATCAGATGTGAGGCCCTTTACCAGCTCTCTGTGACTGAGAAGTCTCACTAGCATGACAAATGGAACACTGAGGGGAGAGAGGAAGAGTGGTGGGGAGAAAGACAGAGTGTGAGGGGAGGTGGCGGGGGGTGTAGTCCCTGTCAATTCTAAATCAACACCGCAGAAAAGGCGCAGGCTCCTCAGCATGTAATCTCCACATCACTGTAGTGTCCTTGGAGACAAATATTTGAAATTTCGGCCCGTGCGTACTCCTGGAGAAGAAAAAGCGTTTTTCATTTGCTTCGCCACCTCGCCGCAGACAAATTTTCTGCTGAGGTAGCCTGCCTCAGCTTGCTGAGCTAATATAGGAGAACTGTCATATCTGTAATCAGGCAATCTTTACTTACTTAAATTTATCTCAAGCAGCCCTCTGTAGAAATAAGATTTGCCTACACAAACTTTTTCCCCCCCATCTGTTCACGCCAAGTTCTACTTGAAATGCAAGCGAGACGATTTTATGTTATTGCGTTTCGCTATAGGTTCCCATTTGTGCTCTGGCCGAGGTTGGGAAGGTAATCCTCCAGGAAATGCCACAGTGTAGCTAGAAGGCTAGCAGCTCCACGCACCACAGGGAAGGTTTCGTTCCAGGAAGTAACAGAAATACACTATATGGACAAAAGTATTGGGACAATACTTTTAGGCTAGGTCCCTTACTTCCAGTGATTTACTTCCTTACTTCCAATCTTAATGCTTCAGCAGACCAAGACATTCTGGACAACGCCATGCTTCCAATTTTGTGGGCACAGTTTGGGGGAGAACCTTTTCTATTCCAGCATGACTGTGTCCCAGTGCACAAAGCAGGCTCCATAAAGACATGGCTGGATGAGTTCAGTGTGGAAGAACTTGACTGGTCCACACAGAGTCCTGACCTCAACCCC
>JBBPCX010000088.1:3485722-3504562 GCA_037974365.1 Hydrocynus forskahlii | reverse complement strand
ACAAATTCCCACAGAAACTCCAAAATCTTGTGGAAAGCCTTCCAAGAAGAGTGGAAGCTGTTATAGCCGCAAAGGGGACCAACTCCATATTGACGTCTATGTGTTTGAATGCAATGTCAGTAAAGTCCCTGTTGGTGTAATGGTCAGACGCCCCAATACTTTTTGTCCATTTTTGTCCATATAATGTAGCAGAGAGAGGCAGTAACTACTTATTTACATATTGTGAAACCATTCTACCTTTAGTTTAGTTAACATCTCCATGCACCACAAGACAATTATGAAGTCTTTATCCTCTAAACTTGCATCAGGAGAGAATTAGTTAGATGGAATCAAACCAGTTCAATGTGGATCTGTTAGGACCTCCAATCAACACCACTTAACTGTTGCACCAGCATTTGACATTAAGCATTTGTTGTACGTTTAACATTCACTGAGTTAGTGGAAATGGAGTTTCTGTGAATTGCGAAGAGGGTACATTAAATATGGGAGAGAAATTCAGACACTGCAATCTTACCAAGCACTTGCTGGCATTCTCGTCGTCCTTCTCCTCATAGTAGAAGTAAACAAATGGAATCCAGAAGAAAACGCAGAAGAGGATGATAGAATATAGAGCTGTTGAAAGAGAAAGGATGAAAGCATTATTTGGTGCATATGCACTCACCGGTTAGAGGTTTCATTGAGGTGAGTCACAGTTACGGTGAAACCAAAGAAATATTGATCAAAACATTTCGGGTTAATCCAACTCCTCAGCCGTACTGACTTGTTTGTTTAGTGGAAGGTCCATACAGGAGGTCAAATAAAAGATAACATGCCCACTAAGGTGAGAATTCATCAAGAAATGTGTGTGAGTGTTTATACATTGTTTATAGATTTCATTGTTTAGACCCCCTTTACACAGCTATTATGGTATTGCTAATAACATTACACAATGGATCCCACCTAGCAATGCTGGTGGCGTTTTTAAACACTTCAGTATCTCTGTAGGCTACGAATCAAAAATAGCCAGCCATCTGTGTCCAACCTGCAACTCAACACAGAAGAGAAGGACAGACACAAAATGCCTGGCCTCAGATGAACCATCATCCATTAAGTTTATAATTATCGGCAAGGTGGCTGGATACGCATAGAGTGGAGTATAAGTGGACATAGTGTCTTAACACTAATCCATGCTGGAAGGGCAACAAACGGTAAATCGTTGTCATACGGTAAAATAACTCGTTATTCTGAAGTTCCCCTGGTTTGTGTTGATGCTCGAGGTGTCAGACATCATGCTGAGTTTTGTTTGGTGTTCCTATGTCACGTTGAACCAAAGATATGGTAATTAAAAAAACATGTAATAATAATAATAATCACTACTGGGGTTTTTAAAATGGTGTCACAAGCAAATGAACATAAAGAACAAAATTTCTTGTATTTTAGGTTTTAGAAAAAAACGGAAAAAACACAAGATCCTCGAACCCGGGAGAACTTTCAGGATAGTCTCCGCCCACAAGTGGGTGGGGCAAACCCGCAGAGGGCGGGGCTCCGGAGAGCAGCCGAGAGAAAGAGCAGCAACCGGCGGGAGTGTAGGAGAACAAACACCGGTTCTAGACTGATTTACACCGATTATATTTACTGAAATCAGATTTTACGAATACACTCAGAGTTCTAAAGGTTAAGAAGAGCAGTGTGACTGGGTGTGATCAACTCTAACATGTCACCACCATTACAGTCCATGTCACCCTATAGAAAGCAATTCCACTGCACTACACTGCTCTTTAAATCACTCTGATTTAAACTGATGCTTGGTATATGTATATAAAACCTCTTTTCTAATTAGATGCTTTGTCTTTCCAACAGCCAGGAAAAGCATTTAGGGCTCTTTAATGCAGGAGAAGATGGTTGGGTGCTCAACGGGAGGCAGTCAAGAAGCTGGACTAGACACAGCTACTCAGCCCCTGTTATCACTTTAAGTAGCAAAAAAGTTTCAGAACTGAAGCATGATATTTATGTCTCAATTCACAAAAGGTCATAGCTTTGTTGACTTTCTTTATCTGTTTTCAGGAAAGAAGAGATGAAAACAGTATGCTTATTTATTCAAATAACCTTTTAGAACAACGTCAGAATGCATCCTTTTAAATATAACCTTTTTCTAAGAATGTAGTAAAAAAAACCTCTACTGACAGACATATTCAGATTTGATCTGGGAAACCTGTGACCGGATCACACATAAGCGTTTAAGAGTTTCCACCTTTCTCCTCCTGTTATTTTTCCTCTACTGAAGAAAAATTGCCTCCAGGTGCAATTTACAAAGTTCAATTTAAAAAATGGCATCTAAAGCTTTAGTTTAACAATTCAGGTTAAAATCGCAATTTAGAGTTTTAAATGAATGGATGTAATGTTAATAGCTGCACCACCATCCTTTGTTTTCCTGTCAAGTCTGATGTTTTTCAAATAGTGACTGTTTCTTCACATAATTGTTCCACTTTTTAATGAGTGGCAAGCAAAATTTGCTAAACCCCATATACACTATATGAACAAATGCACTGGGACACTGTTTTCCAGGGTTTGGGCTTGGCCCTTTACTTCCAGTGAAGTGTAATCTTAACGCTTCAGCAGATCAAGACATTCTGGACAACGCCATGCTTCCAACTTTGTGGTCCAGTTTGGGGAAGAACCTTTTCTATTCCAGCATGACTGTGTCCCAGTGCACAAGGGAAGCTCCATAAAGACGTGGCTGGATGAGTTCAGTGTGGAAGAACATGACTGTCCCACAGAGTCCTGACCTCAACCCCATTCAACACCTTTGGGATGAACTGGAACGGAGATTGGGAGCCAGGCCTTCTCGTCCAACATCAGTGTGTGACCTCATAAACGCTCTACAGAATGAATGGACACAAATTCCCACAGAAACTCCCAAATCTTGAGGAAAGCCTTCCTAGAAGAGTGGAAGCTGTTCTGGCTGCAATAGGCAGGACCAACTCCATATTAAAGTCTACGTACTGAAGAGTGCAATCTATCTATATATTGGTGTATCAAGACACTTATGGGAGTGTGTAAGCGTGAATGTGTGTGTATATGTGCTAACTCACCAACAAATGCTTGTAAGGCCAAATCTGTATACACATCTTATCATTTCAGAAGTAAGCCATAATTTCCATTTTTATAATACTGTTCCAACAAAAACAAAACAGGGGAAAGAAGTAGTCCAGTCATACAGTCTCTGCATTGTCCACGACTATCATATCATCAACGTTCGATTGGCCAGACTATGTCAGCATTTTCCCACAAGCTATTAGACTCAACACACTTTCTGCCCCCCAACCATCTCTCTCACACACACACACACACACACACACACACGAAGTGTGAACTGACTCCACTTTCCACCCCTGCTCTTCACACCTTACTCTTTAATGATGCAGCTAAAGGCACAAAACGCAGCCATGTTACATTAGTACTTGAATGCTTGAGTTACTATATTTTTACAGATTGACTGTATATTTACATTGAAGTGTTGCTGAACATTTGCACATAATTACATTACAGTATTCTGTTTGTTCTCAAACTGACTGCTAATGCAACATTTGCACATTTTTTTTCAAAGTACGCTTTGTACTAGATTGCACATTTTCAACTAGTTTAGAGTCTATCCCTATATTTATTTTTCATCTATATATCTTTATCTATATCTTTTTTATTAACTCTTTATTGTCTTATCTTTATTCGTCTTGTTGCGCCGAGCATGTTTAGGACAAAAGAATTTCCCTGGGGAAGTTCTTTTTTTTCCTACCTTACCTTATTTTATTTACATATATGTCTTTCTGTACTCTAAAACCTTGAGCCATGCTGTCTCGTCTCACTGCATAAATGCATATAGCTGAGATGCCTTTGACTTTGATATTAATTTCAACACAATCTTAAAGAAGAACTGTCCCACAGCTGGCTCTCCTCAAGCTGAACTGTTGAAATACAGCAGTGCTAAAATCCCTTCGAACTGCATGATGGTATCTCAAAACAGAGAGAGCAGCTTCCTGTGAGTTCTTCCAAGAACCAGGCATCCGTTCCTGTATGATGAATGAACTGAGGAGCACTGATGGATGCAATGGACAGCAACGTGCTTTCCTCCTCCCGAACATAAAAGATTTTAACGTTACAGCAATGAAGCCACGAGATACCTTCAAGGTGTTGTACAGGGAGGGGGACTTCAAAACAACGCGATGAAAACGTTACCGTTATTGTTTCATGAGCACTACAGCGGGAAGAAAAGAGAAGCGGATTTGTACTAGCTGTTTGAGCGCTCGTCAAAAACCCTTTTGTGCTGCTGCTCTTTTCTCAGGTTTTTTTCACAAAAGATTCAGTCACGAGGCCTCTTATCCACGCTACATTTGATCAAAGGTGTTCGTGAACCCTTTCTGCTCTCGCAGTACACTCAGTGCAATTTCCCCCAGTGGCATCTGACCATCATGCCCTCCCTTTCCCCTGCGCCTTCTAAACAAGATGTTCTGTGATAAAAGCATGTCTGGTGGATGCAAGTACAATGATCTGAGTGTAAATCTTTCAAGAGGCTCACACTCGAGACACACCGAGTGAAGACAGATCGAACTTTGCACACTAACAGTCGATCGCCTTCGCTCACATTCAACACTGCTTCATCCATTACAGTCATTATACAGTCATATGTAAGATAATGGGCTTTAGATGACAGGTTTTTCACCAAGTTCTTGGTACTTAGACATGGTGAGCTATAATGCATAGCCAGGGGAGGGTAGAAAAAAGTAATAAAGAACAACTTTTTAACTAGGTTCATATAACACAATAGCTCAAATATGTTCTTTGTACAAAGCCACATAACAATTGTTTTTTATTTACAGCCCTCTAGTAGGCTGTGCTGGTAACACTAGGGGCTGTTCAGGTCAGACTCACTGTTGTGGTTTATATTTTAGTACAAACCGATGTAAAACATTTCTTCTTGATCACATGAAATTCATTTATCACGGATAAAAGGCACAACATTTGGTGTTTCTTGTGCTGTGTGATTATTCAAGCAAAAACAGCTAATATGTGTTAGCATTTTAAATGTTCAGGTGAACACACCACAACATACAGTGTGAAATTCTTCCTCTGCATTTAACCCAGTCACCAAGTGAAGCAGCAGGCAGCCAGGAACACGGCGCCCAGGGAGCAGTGTGTGGGGACAGTATCTTACTCAAGGGTACCTCAGAGGTGCTTAGCAGTCTTGGGAATCATCACAAAAACCAATGTATTTTCACATATCCAACTATTAAACTTACAGTACATTACCCCCACCAATTCATGATGAACATAAATATACAGCCATGGAAAAAAATTGGAGAATGCATTTTTTTTTTCTGGTTATTGCTTTTGTAATTTGTGGGAGTGTGTCTGAAAATGTAGCACTGTAGCAAATGGGCCCTTTACATGGAGGGTTTTTATAAATCATTAAACCTTCAAAAAATTACGTAAACAGAACTACTGACAAAAAACATGTCCAGACAAAAATGACCATAACACTAAAAAAAAAAGACCACTTCGTTCGGATACCCATCTGGATATTAAAATCTTGAGTCAATGCCAGTCTAATTGATGCAACATTTTTTCTTTAGAGTTAAAGTCATGGGAAACTGAACTTCATTCACTTTTTTTGGAGATAAATAAGGCTGATACAATATTTAATCACTGCTGAAATGTCACGACATACCTTTCTCTCCCCAGTCTATAAAATCCAATATGGAAACTATCCTGCAAAAAATAGCCTGTTGTGAAGTGAGACTGAAACACGACGTCATAGTAGGCGGTGCTAAACCGATCTATGTTAAATAGAAAACTATAGGTGAATGCATTGATTCTTTTGTAACATCACATCACATAAACAGCGAATTCTAAATGGGTCATTTTCATATACTTTGGAGTAATGGTACTTTTTGAAACTTCAACAGTGCTTCTATACTACACGAACCTCTTTTATTTCCACAAAATAAGGAAAAGGTGGTTTTCCATGATATGGTTCCTTTATGTCAGCAGTGGTGCTGAGGCCTAAATTAAACCAGTGAAAACTTGACATCAACTAACTGCAATTCAATTTTTCTTCCACTTGTACAGTGACCCAGAAACAGCCTTTGTTCTCCTGCTACACTGCTACGATATTTTAAGAGTTTCTTATAAGAAATGCTCTCAACCTCTAACTTCTCTGCCCTCCCCCACTATTCCAGCTCCCTTTGCATATCACCCTCAAGAGACACCCTCATACTGTTTGAGCTCTATTTTGTTTGTTTGGCAGGTCCTGAGTGAGCATCCTCTAATAGGCGAGATGCTAAAACTGCACAGAATTAGGAATTCATGCGGTGTAGGTGACGTGCAGATGCGGAAAACACGAGGAAAGGGAAAAAAAAGAAAACTAAATGCTATTTCAGGCTATGGAGGATTGGAGGGGGGTTCATTCCTGTCTAAAGCAAATGGATGTCTCTGAAGACGGGCCCAGTAAACTGCGAAAATAACTCCTGCTGAAACGCGTCAGGGAAGATGCAGCACAGAGACACGCTTGGCTTAGCGCTTCCTCGAGGTGATAACGTGATTCATTTGAATTGTTCAGAACGTAAGCTTAAACAAAGGAGGCAGCCGGACTATTGCGCATGGGTTAGGTGCCATGGAATCAATACAACGTTAAACACGGGCATTATTCACAGGAAAGGCTTCACTTGTAACTTATTATTTGCGTCCGAGGAGAGTTCTGATACAGTCAAATGAAGCGACCGATGAAAAGAAAACCCTTTTTTTTCCCTCTCGGTCTCAAAACGAGCACCTGTAGCACTTACTGCCCATTGAGACCCCACCACAATTCACACTTCTGATTAAAAGGAGGACAGTTCAGCCTTTGCCCTGTCTCAACAATGGCAATTACATCTCATACTGGCATGATGGCTTTCACAGGTTCTGTTCTCCTGAAACAGCCGCACTGGTATTAATTTCACGGTATGGTGTGAAGATTCATTTCATAATTGTAGGCTTTTCCTGCCAGTGATGGGAAAAAGAGAATCAGATAAAGGAGAATTTATTGGTTGGAGAGTGAAATCTAGCAAATGAATCGGTTTTATCTGAACTGGAGAGCAGGGCAGACCTCTTCAGTCATCCTTAAGCTCTAGTCAAGCTGGATTCATTTTATCTGCTCAGCAATGCGTGTTTTTGTAGAGATTTTTAGAGGATGATGTATGTGTGATTTACATGGCTATAGACTGAACCCTGCCAAAAAAGAAACAACTGAGAAAGTGCATTTCCCAAAGAAAATGTAATTGTGCAGCTTAAGCAAGTCCAGGGTTGCTGTAGTACCTCTGGCGATTGCTCGGGTTTTGCTATAAATGTTTCAGGTGGCTACTTCATCAAGCACCCTACTATCCTAGGTGGTTGCTAGTCCACCTCTATAGTCTTTCAAGTAGGAGAATAGATGCAAGTATTCATGTCCTGCTAATAGGCACTGCATGTGAAAAACAGATTTTAAAAAAGAATGATTAGGATGAACCTATTTTTTTCAAACAACTAAAACACAGCCACAAATCTGAACTGAACTTATGCAGCCTATGCTAAAAGCACAAAAAAGTCGTATCATATTCAGCGATACCTTTCACCTTTGAACATTTTGCCTACCTTTTTCTGAAAACTATTTCCACAAAAGGTAAATCAGTTAACACTGAGGATGCACAATATTTCATGTGCTAGTCATAACTCGGATTGATTTTTGCAATACTGAAACCGCAGAAGGCTGTAATATGCCATTTAACCAAGGGGTGCTGGAAGCATCTTGAACAATCACTGTTCCGGATAAGTGCTTCACTTTTGTGGATAAATAAAAAAAAAATATGACACTCACAATACAACTGCAAAATGAGCATAATGTCCATATCGTCCTAGTTAACACAAGAACTCAAGTGAAATCAGAAAGTCCATGAATAATGCACACGAAAGATTCAAAATCCCCAGTCTTTATCTGTTTCAAACGACTGAAGAAGAGCCAACACCAGTCAGTAAAACTATTGCAAGGCATTCGTTTCAAAAGGCTGCAATGCTGCCTAATCGCTCAGGAGAGGCCGGTTTGCCTACAGGCACTGCCAGCCACTTCACTCCAAGCTGACTCTATATCCACATGTGGCTAACAAATGGTTCCTACCAGCACTTGCAAGCAGTGCTCCTAGTCCCCTACAAGACTGTGTGCTAGTGGCACCGAATCGATGGCTAGTATTAATCATAACAGCATGAATATTAACACAATGGGGGATTAGATGGCACTGTGTTGCTGCAGATCATCCATTACTCTCTAACCAGATCTAATGCCAGGGAAAGCACCTGACCAGGCAGAGAAGTTTAGAATATTAATCCCTTCGACACAGAGAAAGGGGAGCTAAATAATTAAACAGCGAACCTTGGCCCAGTGCTACTTCTGGCCCCTTTGTTTTTTTTATCTCTTTCAGTTTTCCACCCAGTATGGGGCTGATGGCCTGAGGTCAAATCCAGGAAAATACATTCAAATTTTCCTACATGTTTGATACTCACCAAGTGGGGGTGTCAAAATTATTCTTCCATATGTGGAATAGTGGTCGCTGAAGATTTGTGTACGAACTCATCCCACTGAATATACTTCAGATTCTGAACACATTATTAATGCTTTTCCACTGGCGGAAGGAACCGTGCCGTACCACTAACAAACGCTTTTAAAATGACAAATAAAGCGACCCGTACCCAAGCCGTACCTCACCTGACAGACAGCAGGACCAAAAGTGTCTTGCATAACTGCAGGAAACAGCAAGTTAAGTTTCAAACATTCTTGAGAGTGCACAAACAAGTGACCATCAACCGAAATTTGCACATGTGAATGGGCCGACTGAGACATATCTTTGAAAATGACAAGGCTTCATTTTTAACAGCGAAAGACCAAGCAGGTGCACACCTGATTGCACTTGTTTAATTGGTTAACCTCAGTCTTGATCATGTGTGTGATTGCTTTTTAGAACAAGAAAACCTGTAGTCACTCCAGCCCTCTAGGGATAAGGCAGACCGCCCCTGGACTAATACATAAAGTCCATCACGAGTGATAAAGTCCATCACAGGCTGACTTTATAAGCTAAAACAGATCGTGGCTGCATGAGTGGAAGCATGGGCACAAGTGAGAAGTCTGAAACTGACATGAGTGGCTGCAGTGGAGTGTTAGACTGTGAGAAAAACTATGTAATCTGAAGCAGATCGTTCATTTAACATATTTCTGCATTTTAGCATTTACAAGATTTTAGTAAACATACTGCTTCACCGAGAATGAGCTGCTGGATTTTTTCAAATTTAAAACAAAATAGATTGCAGTAATTTTATTTATTTATGACCAGTAATGCCATTTTCTACTGTGTTTTTGGCAGTGGTGAACCATGACTATTAGACACCCCAGTTCAGACCATAAATATCCAAACATGCTCCAAAAATCCCTCACATCTGAAATAGCACAAATTTCTGCTAGCATCCCAGTACATATATATATATATATATATATGTATGTATGTATGTATTAGGGGAGTCACGCGATTAAAAAATGAATCTAACTAATTACAAGCTCTGATGAATTCATCTAAATTAATCACACATTTTTGCTGTAAAAGTACTGAAATATTTAATGTAATTTTGGCATATTAGTGAACGAATAATCAACATTACAGACTTTCAACATCTCTTTTATTCAGTAACTTTTTTTTTCCGTTCATGTGCAGTGTAATGGTGACAGCAATCAAAAATATGACCTAATTGGTCCGAAGCATTTTAATATGGGGGGCTACTGTTGGAGCGTCTGGAACGGGGGCAGTACGCATTTGTGTGTTTTTATTAATATTTAAATACATCAGTTTTAAATAGATACAAGGGAAATATATCTTTGCAGTTGTACTTTGAATGAAAGTGACTCTTGTCACTTTCCCAAAACGTCTAGACCTCCTCGACGTGGTCTCTATAATAAGGGGCAGTTTTAATTAAATGCCCCTCCCTGATTTGGACACTAACCAAACTGCTTCCACATTTTATGGTTCTCCTGGATGCTCCCGAGTATTCTTAGATTATTTGACCATATTATAAGTTTGGCAGCAGAGAAACTCATCACTTAAAAGATTTTATATTTTTTCCCTCCTCACCATAAAACATTGTCCTAGATAGATTACTTTTCCATGTCCCTTTCTTTAGTTCTTTACTCTGTGAAAATGATTACCAATGCTGTCCTTAGTACACTGTCCTATACTTTTCATTTGTAGTCGCTTGATATCCTATGATAGGTTAAAACAAATGGAGATTTCAACGCCTCTTGTTAAAAACTAGGTTTATTGACAGAATCTCAGTATGACTTGAGGAAACACTAAACATAAAGTCAACTGTCCTTTGAACTAAATAGTTATAATGTTGTTTGAGGATCACGCCAAAGCTTCGCACCTCTTAATAAGTAACTTTTAAAAAGGGGAATTTGAAGTATTTTTTTACTGTTTCTATTGGACTATACACCATGGCTGAAAATGTCGGGTTTTAATCATAGTAAAAAATGAAAAACATTAAAAAATGCTCATACAAGGCTATAAAAAAAGAAAGAAAAAAGAGGGCATCTGGTAGCCTAGTTGTTAGGGCGTTCGCCCTGCAATCAGGAAGTCGTGGGCGCTGTGTTCCTGGCTGCCCGCTGCTTGGTGAATGGGTTAAATGAAGAGGAAGAATTCTGTGCTGTTCACACTGTGTGCTGTGGTGTGTTCACGTATGACAGAACATTCATTTTCACTTTTAAATTGAAATAATGATGTAAATTTACAGTGCATAACTTTACTGGTAAGTTCGAGGGGCATCAACAAAGAGAAACTAAGACCTAAATGTTCTATGCCCCTTAAATCTGAAAATAAATTTGGCTTCTCACAATGCATAACGATTTTATTTTTTGTGTTCATATTACCCCTGCAATAAAAAGTGCTCACTAACAATAAGACCGCGTAATCTGAGAAATCCTAGAATATTTTGCATTTTAAACAGTTCACCTTTATGATTTGAGTTTTACAACAGTTCCATTCTACTTTACATTTAAGCTTTAAAAACGTTCCATTCTAATTTACGTTTTGAAAACAATTCTACATCTAGGTTTACAACACTTATACACTAATTTATGATTCAATCATAAAATACTTCAATTAACATTCTGATTTTACAAGTTTATTTATTTTACTCAAAAATCATTGTATTCCGATTTACATAAATATTAATCATAAAATCAACACCTAATTCTGAGTCTTTGGGTAGTTAATTCTAAATTCAGATCCTAATACATACTGCCCTACATCTGGACGCCTACCAGCAAGCAGTGTATGTGGAATCTTAAGCACTCAAGGATACGGTTTGCTACAATGCTATTGGGCTTTAGGTTAGGACCATCATCATCGTGGCTTAAACGTCAGTCTGAAAGAGCTATGACAAATAATACTGAAGCTGAAAGACGTTTCATTTCTGTCCACTGGAAAACCGAAAGGCCTTTGTGAAGGACCTGCAACACAGCTTTCTACAAACAAATCTCTAGGTACTGACTGTATCTTTCACAAAACCGTATCTTAATGGCATCATAATTTGCCTTTAATTTTTCCCTTGTGGTCTCACAACAAGATGATTACGGTGCAATACATTTTTGAAAGGCTTTTCAGCTTTTTTGAAGTACTCCCTGCCAGGCTCCACTTTCTTCTGCACAGTATTACAGTATGTATTACAAAACCATACCCCATGATTTATACCCACCTCTCATTTATCCCTGAGAACTTGCATGTATATTCAGGTCATGGTTTCACACTTACATAAAATGTATGTTGTCATGTGGTGGCAGACGTGTGGAGATGCTGGTGCTCCTCCCCTGATTGCAAACAGATATAGCTTGTTTTTGGTGAGAAGCGTCAGGAGCATAAAGAGTCAAAGAGTCTCATAAAGGTTACTGACCAAGAAACCAGCCATTCTCTAGAGCGCCCCATTTTCAAAATTGGAACTTAAAATGGAACTTTTCTCCCTGAAGATTCTCTTTGGACTGGATATAGCATCCTGTCTCCAGCCTAACCTTCAGAAAGTATTCAAGAAGATAAATGCTTTATGCTGTTTTGTTCACCTTTCAAATTCACAAAATAAATGAAATGTTTATTTTTTCAGACATAAGACACAAAAGTAAGTTCTGCTCTAGCAAGATATATCTGTTACCACCACAGTTTTATACAGATATAAATGCCCATAACTACCGGTTAGATACTAACCATCTATATTAGTTTTTTTAATACATTTTATTTATGCTTTGGTGTCAGGGAGAAAAAGCCTGACACAGTGGTCGAGCCACCCAGCCGTCGTTGCTGGTAATTAATCGCTGCGTACCATCTAAGCATCTGTGTTGCATGTAATTGAGTCATCACTGTCCCAACGTTCTTGCTACCAGTGCTCAGATTCATGATCACTGTTTACTGATTACCTACATTTGGAGCTAGAAAGAGTATCAAGATGGAGTCTGGCTGTCTCTCTCACTCTCTGGAATGAAAGAAAGGAAATGAAAAGGGCCATCGAGCCACTAAGAGTAAACAAGCAACTGAACAGACTCTTAAAAAGTACCAAGCTAGCTCACCAGGAGGTGTTTGATTTCATCACTTTAAACCATGTAAATAAAGTACGGTATTTAATCACACTGGTGCTTCGCATGAGCTATAGATCAGCACAGCATTTGACACCCAACGGTTAGCCACATATGTATGTGTGTGTATGTGTGTTCTAATAATTGCTACTCAGTGTGGATTCTCTCTGTGAAAAACGATTAATAATAATTAACATAACTTTTTACGTTCACAGTTGTTTTCATAAATACTGAGAGCAAATGAGACCTTTCTGATGACCAAGCTGAACAACAGCTTAAAAAATACTAATGCGCTGTATTTTCACGCTGTGCCTGGAAACGTAAATTGGCCTTTAACAGTGCAACACTTTGCATTCTTTTGTTCTCGGCTAAATAGCGCTAACAAATACAACTCATTACTCACAGCACCATGATATTATCAAAGTATACAAACACAGCTATGCTGAAGAATGAAAGACCACTGTTTTTAATATACTGCTCTGGAAAAACAAGAGAGCACTGCAGTTTATTTTTAAATCAGCATCTCTATGAGTATGACAACCATTCCATTCCAGTGTCTGTTAAATTCCTACACAAGCACCTCATTCTGCTTTATGAGGTACTGATTAGTGATCACCTGAATCACATCTTATTTAATGAGGAAAAGTATAAAACACTGCTGTAATCGACACTCTCCTCTCACAATGTGACCAGTTGGATGGTAAAACACTACTAGAAGTGTGTCAAAGGTAATTATTGCCATTTTGTTTAAGAGTGAACAAGAGATTTGTTTTCTTTGAATTAATCATGTTTTGTAAACACTGCATCATTTCTCTTATTTCGATATATATTTTCATTTACTTTAAAATAATGCTTTAAAGAACAATATTTTCATTTGGAAATTAGGAGAAATATTGTCAGCAGATCTTAAAAAGGCTGTTCAGTTAAATACTTGCACCTATAAAAGATAAAACCTGAGAAACTGAACATTTTTGCATTGATCTCTTACTTTTTCCAGCTTGATTTGAATTGCTTACATAATTTTAGATCTGATTTCAAAAGAAATCAGGATGTCAGATCTCCTGAATAACCAATCAGAGTTGGCAATTTTATTTATGTTGACACAAGCACGAGCAACGTAAGTTTCCGATGAAGCTCTGCTAGTCGAGTTCTTTTAGTAACTTTGTCAGAAAAACTAAACATAGCGCTACATATCATTTATTATGTCAAGTGTAACATTAGACTTAATAGGGTACAGTTTGAACCTTAATCGGGTACAGTTTGAACCTTAATAGGGTACAGTTTGAACCTAGTTCTTCAAATAAAAGCAGCTCACTCTGGAAAACAGAATAAAGTGGCACTGTGCCATCTCTAGGTGTGAAAGTTTTAAAAGAGAATCAAAAAAGGCCCAGCGGTTCCTGAGGTGTACAGAGAGCAAGGTCAGAATGCTTTGCGGGAGGCTTGCATGAAAGCTCAATGATTTGAAATTCGCATCCCGGCGATGTGATCGGTGGCTAAGGCTTCCAGAACACCGCGAAGCGCCATGTCACTCCCGACAGAGCGTGCAAGGTCAGCCTCGACGAGCGTCTTTCCAGTGCTGTCCCTCTACAAGTTGCAGCCTGTCACGAGGGTGCTGTCCTCTAAGCTCCTGTCCTTTCAGCCAGTGTGAAAGTATTATATTTATGGGAAAATTATGTGTCAAGAGGGAAGTGCAGAGACAAAAGACTCTGGAGACTGGTACAAATCTCACCGGCTCCAGAGAAGTGTACGGCCACGGCAGCCGATACTCGTCCTCCTCATTTCCTGTAAAACTGTCAAGAGGCGTGTGGGCTCACCGAATGCCAGGACCGTGATGAGACATTAATCCATCTCAAGAAATGCTTTTGTTGCTACTGGGAGGAAAAAAAGGCCCCCCTTTTCACACCTCAATTTTCAAACATGCTGCAGTGTAGAGACTTGGATAAGTTAACATGAGCGTTTTTTCAGGATCTCCCTATTACTCATTTCCTCAATCTGCACCGAACCCTCTTATAGGTCGTTTCCACCGCCGCCGTGCCGGTGCTGGTGCCGTGCCGGTGCCCAATCTAGAATTGGTTCTGCATGTTTCGACCGAAAACTGGCAGGTGCTGGAGCCAAAAAGCTGGCACAGGCACGGCACTTTGAAGTTGCTGGTCCCAAAGTCGGAAGCACAAACGTCACAGTGGTTATGGGCGGTGCTACCACAGCAATGGCAACACTAGAGATTTCTTTGCCACCGCCATAGCGTTGCATAGCATAGCGGACCGAGGCAGGCCGTGCTCCCCTCACCTTTCTCTCCGCTAACAGACCGAACCGACACTCCTAAGTCTCTGGTGTCGCAGCTGTAGTTAACCTAGTTGCTAACTACCCCTGGGATCCCTAACGGCTAGGCTTTCAGCCACTGTATTAAACTATCATTAACTCTGCTATTACTAATAAACTGTCAGAATTCATCTCTAACGACTCTATCACTCAGAACCGTGTATTTATCGATTGTATTCGGTGGCCCGCCGTGTTCTTTCCCTGAAAATATGTTAACACAGAACCATATTCCAAGTTTTACCCTGTTATAATGTTGCCTCATGAACTGTGCTCGTAAATAACCAAAGATTCTAGAGCGCTCCGTGAATGTAACCATGGTAACATTTTGCTACACAATTTCGGTGCTGAAACCTGTGGAAATGCATGCCAGTGCTGGTGCTGGTGCTGGACCAGAACCAGCTCAGCTCCAGCACCAGCACCGGCACAGCCCTGATGGAAAAGAGATATTAGTAATCACTCAGTTTCAAATGAGCATTTTACAGAGGTACCAACTTGCCAAGGCTTTGTGAAAGAAATCTTTGTCTAGCCAGGCTTTTTGTCGTGTTTTCCTTCCAAGTCTAAAGACCAGCCATGGTCATAGGCAAGCTTGTAGAAATGTCCTCCTTTCATTTGGGCCCACGCATGAGTTACATTTCCAAAAGTGCCCAGACCGTCACCGTTGAGGAGAACATCTTGTTTTTCAGTAAAAGCAGCACCCGCGATTGATTGTCACAAGGTTGTAAATTAGTGGAGCCTGCCACTACTGGAGCATTACCCTTTTGGCCCTTGCAGAGCTCGGAGGATTACAAATCAGAGTGGGTGATAATTTGCTGTTGTATTGGATTCTCGCTGCTTTGACCCTCAGGGCTTGACGCCCTTAGAAAAAAAGCACTACAGGAATACTGATAATAAAACACCACTGGGGCCAGTACAACTCACGCTCAGGGATCTTCCACACAGTAAACTACAACAGGTGAGAAATCAATATCATACAAACACTAACAAGAGCCACGACGCGACCAGTCTTTACTTTGTCAAAATAAGGATTGTCGGTGGATTGAGAAAAACTGGCTTCTAAGTAGGAAATGGGCAGGAAAAGTCTAAGAAGCATCTTGTCATTTATACATTTATACTGTAGAGAATTACTACTGTCAAGGCCTTGATAACCTTTGTACTAGTTTATACCCCTCACAATAAACACCACGAAAAGTCATGGTCGGTCCCGGAACAAAAACGAAAGAACACAGAGGAACACTCCTCCTATTATGAGCCCAAACAATGGCCACTCAAGAAAAAAAAAACAGTCCCCTAAGGGCTATTTAAAATGGCAGCACTTGAATAGTATCATTTTGTTCCACTTTATAGCTGAGCACAGCTGATATCTGATTGAAAAGCGAGTGCTATTCCCTCAGTAGGATATGTAGACTTCATGGGGCTCCTTGTCCATCTTGGCAGGAGAGGAAACCGCCACAATTTCTTAAAGTGGTCATGTAATACAAGACATGAATAGCGAATTAGTGCGAGGAGACGAGGGAGAGGAGAAGGGATCGTCTTTTATGCAACGCATTATAAAATGAGGCGGTGACCCTGCGGACTGGCACTCAATACGCCAACAAATAGTTTCTATAATTGATTTTTGCAGTTAATTTCCTGCGTGACCCACGCCCTGTTGTCATGTACTGCGTCATGGGGCATTTAGTAAGACTGCAGAAAACTGGTGGACAGCAAGAAAGAAGCTCAAATATTTGGACAGTGTACTTCCTCATTGCAGGGATGTTGAGGTCTTTCCTGCAGAGCATTAACCACTCAAACAACTGAACAATTATGAAGTATTGTTCTGCTTCATTTGAAAAAAAAAAACAACAAAAAGTAACAAAAAACCTGGGAAATTAGGAAATATAAGAATGGTGCCACTTATACGTTTGAGGTAGGTGGTGGCCTAGTGGTTAGGGAGTTGCCCCTGCAATCAGAAAGCTGCAGCTTCAAATCCCAGTGCTGCTTATGTTATCACTGAGGTTCCTTTGAGCAAGGTACCGTCCCACCACACTGCTGCCCGGGTGCCTCTTGTTGGTGGCAGCCCCCTGCTTCACTTGGTGAATGGGTTAAATGCAGAGAAAGAATTTCACACTGTTGTTTTGTGTCGTGTCGTGTCGTGTTCACGCATGACAATGAGAGGCCACTTTACTTTATTATGTGCAGCTTCTGATGCTTTTGTATTTCTCCTTTTCAGCTTGAATTCGAAATGCCTTGCTTAAAAAAAAAAAAAATTAAAAAAAAAAAAAAAATATATATATATATATATGTGTGTGTGTGTGTGTGTGTGTGTGTGCGTGCGTGCGTGCGTATATATACACACATCTCACTGGCTTTCACACTTCATCTTCTTCTGAGAAAATGCAGCAATAGAGGCAATGGAGAGTGAGCATAGAACTGAAGAGACTCAGGTAGTCTGACACTTCCATTTAAATGCACACAGAGGTAGCCACCGAAACAACTTCTTGACAGACTGATCATCTCAGCCCAAAATCTTGAGCATCCTTCGCATAAAAGTGCCAGACTTCAAGAACAGAAGTTCAGCCAAAGTCGTGTGCTTTGAAGCATTCTTGACATTTTCAAACAGAACTGGATTAGAAACAAACCTTAGGCTTCTGATAGGAGGCCCTTAAGCCCTCGCCGGGGATATCAGGTTCATCTGGGGACATTTATGCTCTCCTCCAGGGATGCTTTTCCATTTAACCTTGTAGTTTGTAGCCAAACTTCAAGGCAGGGCTGTCCACTGTTAAAAAAAAACACTACACTAAACGGAAAAGCCACCAGGGATTTGGCACCAAGCCAGCAGAGAATATATATATATTTTTTTTCTCTTTAATTGCTTAACCTGAAAGGTTAATCTCCACCGATGTAGTGGGCCTCAGACAAGGCTTTAATCACAGTCCATCTACAGTTAACGCTGCTTCTTTCGATCATCAGAAATCCATACGACAAGGCACGGATGGTTATGGCACAGCTTCCAGATAGTGGATTATCCATTAAGAGGAGGATGGGCATACATCTTGTTACCAATATATAATTTGGTTGTTCATATCGACCATTTTTAAGGGTGCATAGATTTATCAGTAAACCTTTACTTGAACCCAGCTGCACAGTATTGACATTATCAGTAAATAAACACGTCACAGTATTGACATTATCAGTAAATAAACACGTCATGGCGGATGTCATTTGCTGACAGGACAGAGTACATTCATTGACAGAATAGTCATTACCAGGACAAGTATTAGTCAAGACTCATACTATAATATTTAAATGAGCATATGAAAAACTGTGGCCTTTTTCATGAATGTTGCCAGAACAGTGACATTTATGTTAGCGAACCTGGCACATTATGACAACCTGTGAAATCTGTCTTGGTGCATTATTATTATTTGTCAATGCCTGCTGCTTGTGTATATATATCCAGTGTTCATACACATACATATCCACTATGTACATACACACATACTTATAGAGGTTTATATACACATTTACATACACACACACACAAATGTCTTTATTTATATTATTTGTTTAGGGTGCTTTTATGTCGTACTGTTGTATTGCTTTCATGTCGTACTGTTGTATTGCTTTTATGCTACTGTTTTTATTGCACCTTTGTACGGTCCACTTTCTGCCACAGCAATGCATGTTTATGGCATGGTTATGTCAATGTGATGAAGCAGGGTTCAGGTAAAGTGTTTCCAATTAATCTTATTGCCAAAATGGCAATTGATCAATAATGTTGAGCATTTTCTTTCCTATTGTAATAAACAGAGAGACCTAACATGACAGGAAACTTCGACTGACTTATGAACATTGTAGTTAATGGTTACAAAAAAATTTAAAATGCAACTAAACACAAC
>JBBPCX010000088.1:3472308-3485622 GCA_037974365.1 Hydrocynus forskahlii | reverse complement strand
GTTGTATTGTGTAGTTTTTATTCTATTGATTATGCTGATTCTACTTTCTTCTCTTGTTCACTTCGCAGTGGGACTACTAAAGACATATCTTCTCTCTTATCTCATAACCTGCAATAAACCTGCTAAGCATGCTGGAAAGATCCACTCCCCAGTACTGAGGTATTTCTTTTATTTATAACTTTCTGCTCGTACTGGTTACTAAACTGTACCTTGTTTAAGCTTTGGCCCAAGCACTTATCCAGGAGGGTTCAAGGGCCTCACACCACGCGAGGCTGCCTGTTTCAATAACAGTGCAATCTGTCAGTGTTTGCGGCCATCCAGTACCGCTGCCACTTGCAGCTTCCATTAGCGAACACTCTTTGCTGGGCACAGTGAGCAAAGGAGTAAGCCAAAAAACACATTTATGCTCACAGTGTGTACATCAAGGGGATTGTGCCTCCTCCCACGATCACCAGCCCACCTCCTGATGTACCCCCGCCCCTTTCTTCCCCAAATCTCTACCACCTCAAAAAAAAAAATTTAAAAAAGCAAAAGGGGAGGGGGAGTGCATAACGAAAGCCAATGATTTATTTAGAGGGCTCGGGGGTATTTTGCCCTGTTGCTCCGGGCCTCCGTGCACCACTGCTTTGAAGTGCGGCACAGACTGAGCAGATGTACAAATGGATGCTGCTGCACACTGCAAGAGGGCTCTCAAAAGATTATAGTTCATGAGAGATCAGGGAGAGCTATTTTGGACATTTATCACCCAGCCCTGTAAATACCGGGGAGAAAAATGTGCAAACTTTCTCTCTTGCCAATTCAGGCTTAAAGAAAGAGCGAGAGCGAGAGAGAGAGGGAGAGAAAGAGAAAGAGAGAGAGAGAAAGAGAAAGAGAGACAGCGAAAGAGAAAGAGAGAGAGAAAGAGAGAGAGAGAGAGAGAGAGAGAGAGGAGAGAAAGAGAGAGAGGAAAGAAAGAGATAGATAGGGAGAGAGGAGAGAGAGAGAGAGAGAGAGAGAGAGAGAGAGATAAAGCACTGTCTTTCTGGGCTGTTTGGTGTCAGCGCTGTTTTCCTCCGCAACTCGACGCATTCGAGCATCCTCGCTCCATCAATATGTGATGTGATGTGATGTGCACTGTCAAGCCCTGCTGGCCAGAATCCGCTAAAGGATTGAGATGTTTCACGTTTGTTTTTGGTTATTTTTTTCAACAGCTAGAGGCGCGGCAATCATGAAGCGTAAGTCAACAAAAACAACAACAAACACAAGAAACAAAAGGCTGATGAAAATTGAACATGTGCACTTCATAACCAGCTATGAGCAACACACTGGAGAGGCTGTTGAGTGCGCTATTGTGCATCAGAAAACGATGGGTACGCCTCATGTTGTGGTACGAATTAGGTCTTAGACAACTGAAGAACGTTCTCCCGGCAAACATTAGTGCCAATCAAGGGTGATCAGTGCACTAAACTAAAGAGAAATGGTGTAATCAAATAATTACGAGTAGGATGAATGGGTCTGGATTCAAACTGTATATATACACGAATATTACATATATATACACACACACACACACACACACAAATACAGGCGCATTCGTCCCCTTTTTCATGTGGGTCGGAAACAAATCAACCTTTTTTTTGCAAAAAAAATCAGTCGGCGAAGCGTCGGTGTCAGCACCGTAATTATTCCATTTGCATTGACATGGATGGACAGGGTTGTCAGATTCCGCCTTTGAATACCACCCTTTAAAGGATTTGAGAGCTTGCAGCACCTTCAAAATATATCTGGCACTCGGCCTTCGGTGGGAAATCGGTGGAGCTCCATCTCCACCTACTGGTGGAAGGAAGACCAGTGGGTGTTTTTTTCTTTTTTTTTTCCTTTCCTTTTTTTTTGCTGCATGCTGCAGAGGAAGAGGAGGAGAACAGCGCAATCAATGAGCCTAATTCAAAGTGAACTGCAGCACAGGGAAAAAGGGCCACCAAGCAGGGGAGGAGGGGCGGAATCGCTTCATTTTGGGCCACTGGGTCTGCATCCAGAGCAATGACGAGGAAAAAAAAAACATTCCAACACGACGCCTGTGTTCGAGTCACTGCATGAACAGGTTGCTGAATGCTGCTATTGACTGGAGGACAATCTATTAATTACTGTAACAGGCTCCACTGCGGCAGGCCATTGTGATGGAAATGACAGGCTGGCGGCTCTGCCAAAAGCGGCGCAATGCTCAAGCGTTAAACTGGACAGTTATAAAGCAAAAACTCTCAACAAGTATCCCCCTCCCACCTCAAGGCTTAGAGGCTTTCTTTTTGAGACCTGATATCATTACAAATTCACCCACAATTTAATTATCTGCGCAACGTTAGTATTTTAGGAACACTAAACAACTGCATGCACCGTAAAAGGGCAGAATTAGACCAATTATTGTCTCATTATCTGTATAATGTGTGAGGCGAGTGTACAGCAACAGCCATTTACGCCACAATGCTATTTTATTCATTTATTGTTATCACGTGGTATCCTTAGCAAGCAGTTTTGGGTTTTTTTTGTAATTGCGTCAAATTGTCCTACATATCATGGAATATCATGTATTGTTAGATTTATGTCATATTGCCAAAACTTAAAGCTCCTGTATACTCGTTTATGATTCTTTTCTATTGTCTATATCTTTTTTTGTGATTTATGAACCAGCAGAGAAAGTCTGATGGTGTTTTATGTTGAGAGATGAAAAAAATTCTGTCATTTTCTTGTCTGATTCGAGACGGACAGGATTAAATTCAGTGTACATGACGTCAGGCGGGAGCAGGTGAAGGATTTGATGAAGTTCGGCTGGGAGAGCTCTTCTGATATAAAGGCAGCGCTGCATGCCTTATTATTGTTAGTAGAGCAGTCATTTTGGAGATGGCAGGGCCAATTCGAGTGCCCACAAGTTGGCTTCATATTTTTATTCGCATTTTCCATCAGCTCGGCAGTCTACCAGTCTGCTGGCAGGTGCTGTGTGAGACCACCTGTCCACCAAGCCACTTCCCACACCCATGTCTGCAAATGCTTTCCTGACACCTTAATGAATGCAAGTATGAAACTACAGATTCTTCAGGTTCTGCAATTCATGGGGTGAAACGTTAAAGACGGTCATGAGTGGTAACGCTAACACAAGAATCTAACACTTCCTACCTAACAACAAAACATGACCAACCAGTCCATCCATTCCTAGCAAAAACGATTTGTAATCCCACCTTAAAACGTTTTCACAGTAGCAACGTTACTTCCAGTCTAAAATAGACAGAAATAACAGGCAAACTAAATCCTATTGACTATGAGTAGCCATACATCTTATTGTTTTAGCATAAAATGGTGAAATAACTTATTTATTATTCCTGAACAAGATTTATGTTCAAAAGTTGAAGTTAATTCACTGTGTTTGAACTGAACATGGTTCTCCATTCAGTAATGTAGCTCGACGGACTATGACAACACATTACTAAACACGGATTCTAAAGTAAGTAAAGAAAAAGTAAAGTGGACATTTTTACTATCTTGCTTAAGGGTACCTCAGTGGTGTCACTCGCAGTCCTGGGATTCAAAGCCACGACCTTCAGATCGCATTGGCAACTTCCTAAGCATCTACTGACTCTCTTCACTCAAATGCAGCGGCATTTTACCATTCTGCCATGGAAGGGTGTGTTAGAAAACTAATTTCTGTATCATGGCTATCATCTCAGTAAGCAGAAATCCAGTCAGACTCTCCTTAACTGATTAACATTACTCTCACTATTCTTGGGTCATTATGAGATCTGACACCCACAATTTTTGGTGCTTTTAACTAGAATTAAACTGTATTAATAATGTAATATATCTGTAATATAATATTTAATATAACTGTGATAAAGGCTTCTTCTGCAACATATCTTTGCACATTTTTACGCATTTGAGACCAACTTGACAGGATTTTAATACTAATAGGACACTTAAGTTCAGGAATTATACTCATTTCCTTTACTCCTCTGCCTGCCTTCTACAGATTGTGCTGGTTGAGACGGGCACTGTGAAATATTTCCACCAAAAAGTGGGATGAAAGAAAGGGGAGCTATCAAAAGATGGCAGCCATTTGTAATTTTGTGCTGCAGAATGCGTGAATACACAGGCGTCACTTGCCACATTTTGTAAAGGCCCAATTCATTCCCATCACTTTTTAAAAGTTGAATTTGGAGAGTATAGGCAGCCTTGAGAGGCCGGTAACAGCACATCGGCCTGAGGAGGAGCCTGCAGATCAGGGAGAGTTTGTTTTTATGCACGTTAATGATCAGGACCATCAGCTACATGTGCTGGCAGGTGCTGCGCGAGACCACCTGTCCACCGAGCCAATTCCCACACACACGTTTGCAAATGCTTTACTGACACCTTAATGAATGCGAGCATGAAACTACAGATTCTGCATTTCATGAGTGGTAACGCTAACACGAGAATCTAACACTTCCTACCCAACAACAAATATGACCAACCAGTCCATCCATTCCTAGCAAAAATGACTCGTAATCCCAGGTGCTTTTTAAAACCAAAACAACCTTGCATGTATGAAAAAAAAAACCAACAGGTGCATGGCATCATGAATCAATCTTATGTCCCTCAAACATTACATAAACAAACAGCAGTAATCAGAACCAACTAATTACTCAATCAGTTAAAAAAACATTTTTCAACAATTATTCTATTAGTTGCTGGGAAGTGTCTTTCTATCTAACTCAAGCGAAATATTTTGGACTCTTTGAAGAGCTATGAAATTAAATTCAACATTGAATTACTCTATTTGTTTGGTCTTTTTAAAACACAATCATCAAAATAATTGGTACATTACTGATATAATCGATAGTGATGCTGACAATTGTTTCTTCAGTAGTTATGGATCGCTAAGCCAAGACCCTATTCACAAAGACTGAAAGCTCTCCTCTGCTTCCTTTGCTCTCATCTGCATCCTTAGGGGAGCTGTTGCTCCAGGCCTTCTTAAGATACTCAAAGCGCATGGAAACTGGCTCTCCCTCTGCCCTGGCCCTGTTCCCTCCCAGGACACCCGGGAGACGCACTGAACAGCATACCAAAGTCAACAGTACAGTAATCTTTTTCTTCTGCTCGCAACTATCCCTGTTCAAAATATGCTGACAGGTAAGAGTTGACAATACAGCTAAAATACGTTACAGTATTCAAAGACATTAGCCAGATACACATTTTAATGTCTTTGCCAACAAGCTGCAATGGAGAACGTGCTCCAGCAACAGGAAGGTGCTGCAAAGAACAAGGCAAAAACTATGGACAATTCATTTCTAAATTTAAACGTATCAAAGAGTGAAAATAAACTAAGAGTGAAAATAAACACTCTAAATGTATCAAAGAGTGAAAATAAACTAGAAAAGTTAAACTATAATGGGATGACATTTAATCACCCTCTTGCCTCTATGCAGTTACTATACACTGATTCCTGTTTTTACATTCTGAGAACAATATAAAATATGAAATACACATTCGAGCCAATGGGGTATAAATAATATAGATAAGTAATAGTTTTACAGCAGCTGTAACTTCAATAATGTCCCAGTATTAGAACTAAGGAATAAAGTTGTCCTCCATGAAGCAGACTCGGGTCAGATTCCAAGAAAAAGTCTTGGAATACCACCTTTAAAGAATCAGCTCATCTAAGTGTGCTGGCAATAAAAAACAGCATATTTTGGGTAGTCAACGCATTTACGATGTAGTTGTAGTGTGTAGCTAAAAATAAAAACGTAAACATTTACAGCAGCTCAATTAGTACTGTGCGGTATAAATGGTATAAACGGTATGCGATATAAAATTGGCCAGCGGGAGAGATTTTGATTATACCAGCCTTCCGCAGAACTATCCGCTCCTCGTGAAAATGACAAAGTCGCGTCACCTGCTACTTGCAGCACGAGGCATTAATTTAGGAAAATGGGCGAGAGCACAGAGCGCACGGAGGAGCAGCTTGTTAAAAAGAGTGGGGCAACGTAGTGTTGCTTTCGTCAACGAAAATTATGACTAAATATCGTCGTCAATGAACATTTATCACATGACAAAAATGAGACGAGACTCAACGTAAATGCTGGTCATGTGACAATAACCATAATAAAATATATAATATAATATTGTTGATGAATGAGAACGAGACTAAATGTGGTTTACAAAATAAAAACTACACTAAATGTCTATTGATTTTCGTTTACTAAAATGAGACGAGACATTATTTCCTGTAAGATAGGGAGGGGAGAAAAAAAGTATTGGGACGGTCGTCCTTAGAGTGTTACGTCCCAATACTGTTGTCCATTAAGAGGCACTATGAATCTAGAGTGGACAAAAGTATTGGGACGTAGGGCCATTAAAGCGTCAGGGAGCGAGAAATGGCACACACACCCCCACACACACAGTCACACAAACAAAGTTTCATTCACACATACACACAGCATTTTGATAAGCAGCCTTTCCCATATCCGTGCAAAAAAAAAGCTGATCCTAAATTGTTCTGGTTGTGTAGACTATTATTTGTTCAGGAATAAAAAAAATATCAAGGTAAGTTCAGCAATGCCTTTGCAATGCCATATGTAACCCTTTCAAAAACAGTTACATTTAAATGTAGAGATCAAATTACATACCGCAATATATACCGTCTACCGTCAATTTGTATCGCAATATGAATTTTATGCCATATCGCACAGCCCTAAACTCAATATAAACTCTGGCAGGAAAAGGTTTAATGAATTAAATTCTGACTGTAAGCATGACCTTGTGGGGAAAAAAGTATATCTGGCTGAGCATGCACCTGAAAATAAAGTGGCCCATTTACAGTAGCTTTATACAGAGTGTGGCAGTAAAAGGTTTAATGACTAAAAAGGCAAAATAATAGCAGTGCAATCAATGAAACAGGTTGTCCTCAGTAAAAAAAAATAAATACTGTAATTTCAAACAGCCAGCTTTACTTTATTACCACTAATAAAGCATATATATATATATTTATAAACATACATATATATATATGTGTATGTATACACACACACACATATTGTATATTTTATATTGTTATATTGTATAGCTTTTACTCTATAGGTTATGCTGCTTCTACTTTCTTCTTTTGTTTTGTCCACTTCACTGCTGTAACAATGCAAATTTCTCACCCATGAGACTAATAAAGGGTTGTCTTATCTTAGATTTTCTCAGCCAGCAGTCACTAAACCTCTCTGGGATAGCTACCATGACCTTTGTGGCCACAAGAGAACTCAGCATATCAGTATGGCATGATACAGGGTTTTTGTTTTTGGTCAAGATTCTTTCACAGTCTGCATTACTGCAAAAATGGCAAGGACAGCCAGCGTGATGGTAGAAAGGTTTCCAAAAGGCTTTCCTTCTCCTGTAGCCATCAGACCCAGTTCTTTCTAAGTTCCAAATTTCTTCAGCCTTCTTGGAAAAGATACCATAATCGGGCAGGAATTCCTCTTTCTCATCATCCACGGGAACTTGGAGACTACATGATTGTGCTATTGTGAAGAAGATGTCACTGAAAACTCCCAGCTACTTGAAGGTCGCCCAATGAATAGATGTGTCTCACAGCCAATAGATAAGTTTGTAAAGAGCAGGTTACGTCCTCTCTTTTCCTCATCCATCGTTTTGACAAAATGTTCAGCTTTGCAAAAGGTGAGCAGAAGTTTTTGAAGGTGCAGCTCTGATGTCAGAAGCTGGTTTCCCCAGCTCATATCAGTTGCCTGGGGTTGGGTGGTGTGGCCCACTGACTTGAGCTGTGAGAAGCTTGATGGTAAGGGCTTGTTTACATCTGCTGACTTGCGGCTGGACTGCGTTATGGCATTGGAGATTCTGGTCTTAAAAAGCTGGAGGAGAACGTCTTGGTCTTCAGGTCAGCTAGCTTGCTGGAGCAGGTGCGGGGCCAGACGAGGGCTTGAGGGCAGCTGAAGGCTTGGTCTTCAGCATGGAACCAGTTGAGAATACAGACTAGAATTCATCTCCCTTAGCAGAGGCAAGAGATACTGGCTTCTCCTCTGCTGCCTCTTCTGCAAAAACACACTCAGTGGTTCCTACTGCTGGAGAAGCCGTATGATACAATGTCCAAGAGATTCTTGTAGAGGACAACTTCAGAATCTTTCAAACATCAGCATTACACAGAATTTGGATGTCATATAGGAGTTTTCCTCCTACATCTTTTGTTGAGGTGGTAGTATATTGTTACAAGATGGTCCTCAATGCCAATTCTCAGCTGTCTTGATGCCTTTTCAGAGGCTATGTATGTGTTTAGTTGTTCCATGCACAACCGACTAGGAGGATATGGAGATTCTCTGCATTTATTCTACGGTTCCTCAGAATAACCCAGAAAATTCTACTGTATTGACGAGGTCATCCCAACATTGGAGGGGCCAATATTTCTCGGTAATGATCGTTGAAAACAATTTATGATCACTGCCATTGGATTTTGTGCTTCTGATTCACATCCTTCATATCATTACGCAGGTAATTTGTTCACTTACCGTAACGGAAATTCATGGTCATTTGTATCTGACACTTGCGCAATAAACCGATCTATAACATGGAAGACTGTACCATCAGTTTCAATATTTATGGAGAGTATCGGACATTTGCACGTTAGTGGCTGGCCCAGTTTTTAGAAAAGAAACAAAAAGAGAAACTAGAAATGAGTAATGGGAATGGAAGGTATCAACAAAAAAGAAATTAACACTAAAAGCAATTTTCAAGGGCTGGTTAGTCGAGAAGAGTGTGTCTGCAAGTATTATGGAAAAGAAAATTTTAATCAAGCTTTGTAGTCTTTTAAGGCACTGGTCGCAACAGGATTCTCGCAATCTGTGATTGAAGAAATGAACAGAAATGAAAACGGTAGTATTCACCCCCATCTTATTTGTTGTTGATAAGGCTATTACACAACAAACTGACGAGTCTGCAGGCAGCCTATCACGTTGCTATCCAACAACTGCAACTTCAAAGTTCTATTTGCTAGAAGGACTACTTTCCTCTGTGTGAATTTTCTTTTATTATTTTTGCCAAGTAACCGTATAATAACTCCAAAGTGTGCAACATAGTGCGAAAGCCTAGGTTCTCAATGACTGAACATGGACACAAAGTGGGCAGCTAGTGGCCTCATGGTTTGAGAGTTCCTCCTGTGCTTGGAAGGTTGTGGGTTCAAATCCCAGGACTGTCAGTGGCACCACTGAGGTACCCTTTAGCAATATACCATCCCCACACACTGCTCTCCTGCTCCCTGATAATGACTGTCATATACACAGAGAAATGTAATCCAAGATCAGTACACTCCAACAGTAGTATTTTCTGGGTTATGTGGCACATAATTGTCTACTTTTGATGCTTTGCCAAGGTATTTAACTGGCGCCATAGTCACATTTATCTTTAGATATTCGACTAAAAATTCATGTCACAATGCTTCTCCACACAACGTGGCTCTACCCTCTCCTCAGCTGCTGCACAGGGCTGGATGGGAGGAATATTATTGTCTTTTTGGCCCTATGTAGATGCTTGCCATGGACAAAACGGGCAAATATGTGTCCTCCCAGGAAATTGTAGGGGGAAGACAGGATCAAATGTAGAGTACGCGAAAGGTCAGGGTGCAAATCAAGTGGATCTGAAAGGCCTATTTTTGTGTGTTTTAAAGGACAGATGATATTATTCCAATGAATTGGCTTGGCCAAAAGCAAGAAAGCCATTTAATAGATCAATCTAGTTTTAGGACCAAAGGATATGGAGGAAGTGTCACAGGGTGATATTACAGGATTTTGTAATTAAAATGCACAACAATAGTCACTATTTCCAAAATAGCTAATTAACACACAAGTGTTGCGTTTAGAGGAGTAATTAAGACAGATCTTATTGTTAGGGCAGCACAATTTGAACATAGGGTGATTATTGCTGATATTAGTGAACTAGTTGTTAAAGATTCTGTATTATTTTTGACCCAAATTATTTGCGATTGTTGAATCATGTATTTGACTTTATTCACCCAAACAGCCAAAGAACATCACTGATCCGTCTGGATGCTCTCTGAACACAATCGAACACCCACTGATTGGTTGGAGGCTCATTTGCATATTACACATTTCAGTAATATCACTAATGGCATCAACATCATGATAATTTAGTAAATGTGCAAGGGTTTCAATTGGAGCTCCATCACTCAAGAGCACACAGTTCCACTGCTCTACAGCTCAATGCTGGGGGGTGAAAAAGGTCATGGTGACCTTGGGTTCGTTCTCAGAGCATCCCATTCTACTGGAAGTGTTTTCACATTCAGATTCTAGAAGCTGTGAGCGGGCAATTAGATGCCGGCTTCAGCAATGGATGCACACTGAAGTAGCTTAATATATTAATTAGGAGTGGTCCAGATACTTCTTGCATATAAAGTGTATGACTTTCCTGGTATGTTTTATTTTATGTAGTATTTGTTTGTATTTATTTTTGTTCGAATGCTATATATAGTGTTGTAAAGACAAACTGTCAATGTAAGCAGTATTACGTTGAGAATATTTGGCTTACTTAAATTGACATTGATAAGAACTATTAAAATGGTTTCTATTACACTCTGTCACACAGTTGTCAAGCAAAAAAAAGTTACAGGGGAAGAGATGTGCAATCAATTTTTGGGGCACAAATGTCTCTACTAAAGGCTCTGCAGCTGGATGGTGGATTTGTAGCAAACCTGCCTTCGTTAATTTTCTGTTGTTTTTCCTGTCGATGGATGTGTGCTGTTTGATTAGGTGGTTTGCACCAAAGAAAGACGACTCCCCTCCAGTGACTCTGGTGCTTCTGTACAGACATGATGTTCTACTACCTACAACCTCTTTGTCAGACCCTGTTAGAAAGTCGACATGAACTGAAAATCATGTATTTTACTTCTGTATCAGGTGTTCCACAGGGCTCTGTTTTAGGTCTACCCTTTTGCCTCTGGGTCATATTTTTAGGAAATTTGGTGTTCAATTTCACTGTTATGCTGATGACACTCAGCTCTACCTCTCTACTAAACCTGATTCCACCCTTCCACCTCCCACACTTTCTGCATGCATAGCTGAAATTAAGGATTGGTTTTCTTCTAACTTTCTCAAACGTAATCATGATAAAACTGAGATTCTTCAGGTTGTTACAAAATCTACTTTGGCCAAATCAACTTTATTCTAATTGTTGACCACTCTATGGTCTCACCTGTCCCTCACATTAAGAGTCTGGGGGTTATCCTTGACAGTACCCTATCTTTTGAAACTCATATCAATGTCACTTTCTCTGTTTAGTTTCATCTTTCTAATATTAACCTTACGCCCATCTCTTACTTCTGCTAGTACAGCCATCTTGGTACATGCTTTAGTAATGTCCCGCATTGACTACTGTAATGCTATTCTCTCTGATCTCCCACAAAAAAATCATTCGCAAGCTACAGATGGTTCAAAATTCAGCAGCCCAGAACATCTTCCCTTGAACATATTACCCCTGTCCTCCAGCAGCTCCACTGGCTTCCTATCAAATATCGTATTGATTTTAAGATTTTACTGCTTACGTTTAAGACACTCCACAATTTGGCACCTTCATATCTCCATGATCTTCTACATATCTCCATATCGAACCGTTCTCTAAGATCATCTGCCTCTATCAGTTTTATTATACCTTCTGCCCGCTTGACTACCATGGGGTTTAGAGCCTTCAGTCGAGTTGCCCCTCGCCTGTGGAACTCTCTTCCTCGTGATATCCGCAACAGCGATTCGCTTTCTGCCTTTAAATCACATCTTAAAACACACCTTTTTAAACTTGCATATTCTGTTTGACCCCTGTTTTAACTGATGCACCCTATTATGTAATTATTGTTGTATTTTATTATTTTACATATTGTTATTGTGCTTGTTTATTGTTTTTATTATTTAACTTATCGTTATTGTGTCTGTTTCCCATTCTTGTAAGGCATCCTTGAGTGCCTTGAAAGGTGCCTATAAATAAAATGCATTATTATTATTATTATTTGTATTGTGGCAATTTTAGAATCAGGGAGCATCCCTCGGGGGAAAGGAAAATATTCAGACAAGTTTGTTTCATCAAATGAATATACTTTTAGTTCATATAACCACTTTAAATGTATACAAAATACATATACACTTTAGAGTTTGAACTTTTAACAGTAAATGAACACAAAGGTTGTATTAAAATGACTGAACAAAATATAGTTAAAAATGAAAGAGAAAAAGTATAATACATCAAGTATAATACATTTTTTCAACTATCTCAATTTCCCAAGATTATGAGGATTCCTTTAATGAACCCATAGTTATTTTTGAGTTATTTTGGTTCTATGTTTGGAGTTGCTGTCTTCTTCCCAGATTCACTTTCTTGGTTGAGGAGATAAAATTCTAATGAGGTGTCCAGGTACATCCCATCATTTATGTTTCCTTCAGTAATGTGTAATGCCTCAGGACTGTTTGCAGAGAAGCAGACCTACAGTATGACGCTTCCACCTGCACACTTCAGGGTGGTTATGATGTTATTGGGCTCATACGTGCATCCTCCTTTCTCCAAACATGACGAGATAAATTATTGACAAACAGTTCATTTTTGCTTGGTCTGATGGAGTACATTGCTCCAAAAAGTTCCAAGTTGTGTAAATGTTTATTGTCCAATTATAGACATGTTTTGTGATACTCTTTTAAGCATGTGGAGATATGTGAACGGAGATGACTCAGTTCAGTTCAGGCCATTCTGCAACTCTTTTCGAGAGACTGCTTCCTTCGCTCTTACCTTCCTTATCGTTAGTCTGAGAGAAATCTGGCACACTTGTTGATTAGTTTTGTTTCAAAACCACTTGCATGTTGTTAAACCAAATGCAATAACAGGGATACTAGAGATCTTTTGTCTCTGAGAACTTGTAAAACTCATTCACCTGCACCATAATTGCTACTTTTTGGAAATCTTCTCGACGTATGGCAACATATTTTATAATGACAGCACTTGCTATTTGCCCAAAAGTTTTAGTGTTTCAAGCCCCAGTGTTTCAAGCTTTTTTTTATTGAAATTCGAACAGTTCAAGTCCAGTGAATAGCATGAAATGGTACAAAGGACAGTGCTGGACTGCAAGAGGTTTAAAAATGGTAAGGTTACCCAGAAGTGGGAAATAATTCTGTAGCCCATGCAGTACCTCTGGTATGTGCCGAGTTGGTCGGGTTCTTCCTACAGCAAGATAGTGTCCCAAAACATAAGTCCAAGCTCAGCCAGAACTACCTCAGAAAACAGAACAAGATGGTGAGCTGGAAAACATGGAGTGGCCAGAAGTCTCCA
>JBBPCX010000088.1:3457548-3468737 GCA_037974365.1 Hydrocynus forskahlii | reverse complement strand
CTGACTGACACAGCCAGGCACATTATTTAAGGATTTAAGGAATTATCAATAAGAATATATGCAAGTGATGTTTTGACTCAGCATGAGCCATAAAGCATTCAATCGCTCATGAATTCAACTGATATAAAACTCCTAATCAATCAACCTCACTTCTTCAAACTACATGTATAAAGAATGTAACCCCTGGTTTATTCGCATACATGCACTTTGTAGGTTTTCAGTCAAATTTATCAACCCCTTACAACCCATCTATAAGTAAAAGGGACTACCGTAGCATGATCGCTGAGTAAAAGATGCATTGACTGGTTGACTGAAAATCAGTATATTTTTGTGGGCAGCAGTAGAATAGTCAAAAACAGTATCTGAAGTACAGCAGCAGAAAAACGAAGTTCAAGAAACAGTTTTTTCTGCTTAATACTAACTCAAACAGCAGGAATCCTGCACAATATAAAACCAGGCAGTCTGTGTCACTGAACAGAAGACTAAGTGAAATGTAACAAAAACTTTCCACGGAGCATATCTAACACTCATCACAATCTGCTGCAAGAGCCAACAAACAGAATTTGGGAATACTTTTTTCTGGTAATGCTGACAAGTCGACTATTTAACTTTTTTGAATGAGCACCCCTGAGAATACTCTCAAAACCAAACACATTCAGTCAAGAGAGGTCAAGTTAGTGTCACTGTAAACAGGGTGCTCAGTAAGCGAGCCCAGCATCACTACTGTGCCTAAACTTATATATACTTGACTGACTGTGTTTAGAATGGTTTCCCCCTCAAATAATACCCCCTAAGCAGTGCTCCTATGGTGGTCGCCCTATACCTGTATGGATTTAATGCACCTATATAGTAGGAGTACCTGATAAAATAGTGAACTGGTCTTTAAGTAAAGCCAGCAACACTTATGATGTGACGTGCATTTCCAATTCAGACATGGACAGAGGCAACCAGACATGCACCCATAATAATAGTAATAAAAAAAATGTTAAAAAAAACAACACTAACTAATCAACAACTAATGACCTCAACCCCACCAAACACCCAATACTTTTGACCGTATAGTGTATCTAGAACTGAAAGGGTTTTATTCAGTAACATACCATCACACACAAATGTTCTAACACACCAGGTTAAAATGAATGTTTTGCTGATTTTCCATGAGAAAGTGAATAAACATCCTTTACAGAAAACCAACTTAAATGTGTAATAATATGCATTAAGTATGTATTAAATATTTTCCCATTATGTAAATCCAGCAGAAGGGTGTTCCCTGTAGAGCAGGGGTGGCGTGTCCAGCACAGTTTATGATGAATTATGCTAAAAACAAACATGGTTCAACTTGATCTTAAATTTAACATAATTTTTAAAAATGCACAAAAACACAAACTAATCAACAAAATGCCGTCTGCCCATACGGTAGAGAGAGATAATCCATATGGTGGAGAGAGACAGAGTAGAGACTGGGATTCTATGAGGTGTTGTGAAGGAGGAGTGCTGTTGTGGTGATGGCTGCGTTATTTCCAGCTGGTATCGCTTGTCTGTGTGTGTTCTTTCCCCCAATGTGACTGAGATTCTATCAAAAACGTGACCTGACAGGTTGATGACTCACAGGTTCTCAAAGCGGATCCAAATGCCAGAGTGAATTGCTGTCTACCTCGCTGCCACAAATCACTCTTTCTGATGCGTTCAGGGCTGTGAACCCCCCTCTATAGGTCCTGCATCCATGCCTCTCTGGCCCATTGTTCCGAAAGATCACGTTTAGTCCTGAATTCGGACCAGGTTCACCGGGTAGATAATGATTTTATGTTGCTCCTTCTACAACAAAACTAATATCTTTAATTCTACAACAAAACTAATATCTAACCCACAGGTAGATGAAATATTAACAGTTGGTAACTTAACTGCTTTGGTGTTGTGTTAGGGGTACCGTTGCACAACGTATTGTTCAAACAAAATGCCCACTAGCATTCACTTTATGGACAAAAGGATAGGGACACACCTGTTTTTCAGGGTTTGGGCTAGGCCCCTAACTTCCAGTGAAGGGCAATATTAATGCTTCAGCAGACCAAGTCATTTTGGACAACACCATGCTTCCAAGATGTGGCTGGATGAGGCCACATCTTGGAAAGGGTTTTATTCAGTAACATACCATCACACACAAATGTTCTAACACCCCAGGTTAAAATGAATGTTTTGTTGACTTTCCAAGAGAAAGTGAATAAACATCCTTTACAGAAAAACAACTTAAATGTATATTAATATGCATTAAATATGCATATATGCATGTATTAAACATTTTCCCATTATGCAAATTCAGCTAATAAACTGTAATTGAGAATTAAATGTGCAGATGGGTGTTCCCTGTAGAGCAGGGGTGGCGTGTCCAGCACAGTTTGTGATTAATTATGCTAAAACAAACCTGGTTCAACTTGATCTTAGGAGTGGAACTACCACTCCTACATTGTGCAATTTTCTTATCAAGTAAATGATAAAACATTATCATTATGTGCAATTTCTTATTATGTGCAATAGCCTTACCATGTGCAACATCACTACTTATGTCAATTACGTGTAATAACATACTCCACTATTTATACATAACATATAACAACTATTTGTGTTACTAGTAAAGCACAGCCTTTAGGACCGACAAATATAGGTATTGTGCGATGTTACAAAATATTCACATTTACAGCTTTGCTTATCCTAAACAAAGTTTAAAGAGTGTTTCAGCTCAAACTGCTTTTTGAAGGTCAGAACAGAGGTTATTTATACATGTCAGTCTTACAGGCTCAGTAACTAAAGCAGCTCGTTTAATTCTAAGGGATAAACAGAGGGAGAAATTTTAGAATGACTGTTTTTAGTACAAAAGACCACACAAACACCAAATGTTGACTTCAGGTGAAAAAAAACAATATATAAGAAAAATGTAGGACATGGGTCCCTTAAAAATTAGATTTTTGGAAGAGTTTCTAACATTAACTTTCACTGCGTACCGAACTTGTGCGAAATTAGTGATCTATAATTGCCATAATAGCTTCAGTTTGCAAACAGACTAAAGCTTCTTCTCTTCAAACACTATCAGGCTCGTCGATCTGCAGACAACTCATCACGAGCCGGCCTAAAGCAACAGGCCTTTTAGAAAATATGATGTAATAATGTTTCAGTCCCTCTTACACATGTCTTCGGTTCGGATTCTGAGTCACATGAGCGCATCATCATGGAGAGGCAACCCACAGACCTGTCCATTACTGCAATAATCTCTTTAGAAGCAAACCAACTCGAGCAAATCCCCGCAAACCTACACGTACAGGCGGCATCGCTGATATGTTTACCAGGCAAGGCTCCTTCTGCCATTAAGCCTGCTTACTCAACTGGAGGAGAAGATACATTTAATCTGCACATCAGAAAAATGGATTACCATCACTACCAAAGCCAAAGAGAGGATCTCTGCAATAATCTATTCATGCATCATCTGTGTTTATTCAGGACTTGAAGGTTTCCGCCAAGTCACCCTTTCTCAACAAAAGCCACCTGTCTCCTCCATGAAATCCATGCTAAGTCAGGGTGTGGGGCTGAAGAATTGGTTTCAAGTAGCGTTCTTTTTTCTTCCGTCTCCATAGTCTTTAATTATTGCATCAGGCTCTATTTATGTTTTCCTTCCACGAAGAATTTATTATGGCATGTTCAATTTGCACTGAAAAGCCTTCCACTTTCATCGCTCGAGCAATAACCAAGGCCTCCGTTTTAGAAAAAGTAAAAAAGGTCTTGGCTGGCGTGCACTCAGAAAGCACAAAGCTTCTTCCTAAATTATAGGACGTGACTTAAGACACATAAATTCCAATATTCGGCCCAACCACTAGGGTATGGAACTGTGCCTGTGACTTTTATTTTGCTTAATATTTCATTACACCTCATTGCCATTTTAAGGAACAAAATCTGTCCAGGCGTTCTCATTTCTGATGAGGTGAGACGTTGGCTTGACCTCTACAAGCGGACCGGTTCCCAAAGCTGATCATTATCTGAAGTCACTCTCGAAGTAGGACAGGAAACGCACTTCTGCCTCGTCCATTCATTTCCACAATCCCGCTTGGCTCTCTCATATAAATACTGCCTACACGTGAAGGAAAAGGAGCCAGTAGATATTTCCTGACTTCCTGAATGAAGCTCTGCTGAAAATAAACAGTCCAAAGGCCAAAGTCAGACTTTCTAAGTAAAAATATGTTGTCTTCTTACAAGTTTAAAAATATTAAAATATGATTTCAGCACACTTTCTATTCACTTGTTCAGTTTAGTAAAACTAAAACATTAAATACAAAAGACGCCATAACTTTTGCACAAGCCATATTTTATGTTATACATTTTCTAGTACACTAAACTCACAGTAATAGTGAATTAGATGTACAGAAAAGTGTTCTTACCATTTTGTCTGGACCTTCAGACTTTTCAGTTGGGATCGAACCATTTGTGAATCATGGACTATGGTTTGGTTGCTTTGTAGTGTGAAAACTTATTTATACTTCATATTTTATATTGTTCTTGTGTCTGTGTCTGAGCAGTCATAATATAATCTATTTCTTCCAGGATCAATAACGTTTTCTGTTTCTGACTCTTTTTCCGGATGGTTAGGACTTCTGGACCAGTTTCAGGATGTTGAGCCCAGCGATTGTCACCTAATAAACCACAGAGAAAGAAAAAGAACCGCAAGAGAAGCTTAAAAAAAAGCCCCATTACCACAGGACAGGGAAGAGAAAAAGTAATTATTGTAGTTGTAAGTAAGCTTTTAAAAAGTAAATAAATAAATAAATAAATAAGAAAGCAAAAGCATAGGTGAGAAACCTGGTTTGACTCAATCAGTTCTTTAAATTAAATCTGAGGTTGGAATTTCACGAATCCAAACAACAACGGGAGGAACCGAGGAGGAATCTGGAACCGAACCTGTGTTCTCCTCACCAGTATCAACTACATTTACACACACAAAACAAATCTTGGCACTTTTTACTGCTTTCTTGTTTGCATTTAGTCTAATGTTAACTTTGCTGGCAGAAAGATACTGAGAAAAATGGCTTTGAACTATTTGCATAGGTGCCGAAGACCTTTGCATAGTACTGTAGGAAGGTCATGAACAGTTCTTTTGTGCATAAATTGCAGTGTGATGCCAAAACGAGGTTCAAAAAGAGGATCAAATATACACAAAAATCTTCACATGAGAAACATCTTTAGAAAACAGTTACTCTTGCATACTGTTGTGGCTGCCATGGTACAGGGCACAATAATGTGGTAGCGAGCAAAGAACCATATTATTTATATTAATATTGTTATTATTAATGCCATTTAAATGATTACAATAGTGTTTTTATTCCTACTGTCTATAAACATATTTTATATCGTCATGCATGTGTTTGGGTTTTTTTCACGTCTCAGCATGGCTTCATGTCTTGCTTCTGCCTGCTTTTAGCTGAGGGCTCATAAAACTGAAGAAGCCAAAAATGAATACACTGATCAGCTATTAATCTAGGCTACAAAAAAACAAAAACAAAGACAAGACAATATACCATTATACCAAAAATGACAGCTGCATAACATGCAGCTTCACTGGGGATGCTAATGTCCTGAATCCATTGAGGCTATGACGAACTCCAATTACTTTGTCACTTTGAGACAAAAACCCAACGTCGAACACACACACAAACTCACAGTCTCCCACAAGACCACATTATAAAAAGGTTGGGAAAACCAGCTCTAAAAAAACAAACACTGCATTGCAACTAAACTGCATTTCTAGGAGAAAATGCAAAGTATGACTGCATTGGTTTTATCCAAAAAATGTTTGCGTAAAGTATCAAACTGGTGTCTCTAATCACTCAGTGCCCTGCACGCTACCACTGAACCACAGAGTGGGCAGCAACTCACTGGCTCTTACCAAGACATTTACGGTTAATGACAGCTGAAAGCATAGTTCATTATTTTTAACAAACCACAACGAACAGTGACACACGTCTTTTTGCATAACTGACCTGAGCTTTAGTGTCTTGAAGTCTGTTTATGAGTCTCCTGTGTGTTTTGCTCTGTAAGAGTGACTAGTTTCTCCATGTTTCTCCATGTTTCTCCATGGCTGCCTTAGACATGATGTCAGAGGCTCTCTCTCCAAAACATATTTTTAAGGCGACTCGACCATCCGCTCTCTCTCCCCAGACATTACAGAGGTGACACAAATACAAAAATCGATTTTTTAAACAACCAATAATCAGCCCCTGATCAACTGATCAAAAATCTGGATACACATGTACCACACATGACATTTTGACATTGGATCCATGACAATATTTCAAATACTGTAGGAGGAAATTCCAGCTATAAAAAGAATAATAAAAATGAAACTTAAGAAGGACAGTAGTGTGACTGCTGACGAAATCACACTAATTCACAAAAAAACAGTACCACAGATTCGTTTGTACTCAAGAGCAAACAGACTAAATCCACAGCAAGGGCCAAATAGTCTCTACATTAGCAACCAAGCCATTTCGGGTCTTAATAACTTCAAAAGTTGAATTACATAATGCGAGTTTCTGCTGAAAGGCTTTATCTGTGTCGAGGCATATTTGCGCCATCACTTCCCAGCTACTTATCAGTCATCAAGCCTCAAGATGTCGAATGGATTCACAAAAATGATGATACCTTGTAAGTACCATTGGGGTACTTCATGAAGGACACTAGAAAGATATCCACCGGGAGGAGAGCAGATGTGATTAGTGCGATGGCCAGTGCGCATATCGCTGTGATGGTGGAGATAACTTCACTCTCCTGCCGACTCTGGTATTTTCGAATGTAGACCCAGCAGAACGCCAGGATAACCTAGAAAGTGAAGGAAGCAAAATCGTTAAACCTACAAGATCTGTGAAAACAAGGTCCTATGAAAGCTGACTTAATCATAAAACTGACAAAAATCTCTACACAAGTAAACAGTACTTTGTTGTAGCGCAAAGTAGGTTTTAAATGCCTCTCAAGGGTCACAGAAAGGTTTTATATGAAATGGATGCAGTAACATTCCCTAATGCCTAAGACATGGTTTTATAATCATTTTCAGAGAATTTTTTGTCTAAAACGTGTGTATAAATCTCAGCAGATGTTGCAAACTGATATAATACCTAAAGAAAATTGTGTTGGTGTTTTATTCACATCTTTAAAAAAAACAAAATGAGTACAAATCTTTCTTCATGTTGCTATTAAACCTGATTTAATCAAAATAATTCAGGTTTTGTCTACACAAGTAAACAGTACAATTCGCTTTGTTTTAGACCAAGGTTTTTTTACAGAAAGGTTTTATATGAAATGACTACAGTGATAATCCCTGATTCCTGAGACTTTTACAATCACTTTCAAACAATGTTTTAGGCCATAATATGCATGTGTATGGGTCTCAGCAGACATTGCAAACTGAAATTGTTCCAAAAGAAATAGTACCTAAGAAAAGTTTGCTGATTTTTCACTTAAGTTTTACCATGAAAAAGACATGTGTAGGTTCACTGCTGGCATTGGATAGTAAATAAATTCTTACTATTTGCGATGTAAAAAAAAACAGTAAAAAAAAAACACCACCACTAGTTGGAAAGGAATGTCAAATCAAACCCGGCAGAATGACTGTGCTTACATCTAAATTACTTAATTATGCAGAAATGTGTCCAAAAAAAGTCTGGAATTCCTCTTCTAACCTTCTGTCCTCTCTTCATACCTAATTAAAATATTTCTGAAGCATTAATGAAGGAGAAATAACAGGCAGGCCTAGGTATACCTATGATCATTTCAGTACAATGTTGGCATGTTTTAATACAACTGATTTAATATAAAGCCTTGGGGAAAGCATAAAGTTTTGCCAAGTTCTGTTGTAAACACACTGTACATTAAACACTTCCAGTAAATTAAAAGCCAAACCACATCAGTTTACATAAGCTACAAAAACACATGGACTCATCAACCGAACAAAAATTTCCGGCTTTTTTGAGAACTGAAAGTCCGCTTTTGCAACAACAATTATCATAGTGATCTGTCCTGAGATCACCCCTTTAACTCATGACTGTTTTGTAAAATGTGTTGTTCTCTTTAGAAAACACATAGGTTAATTCTACAAATACCTCAGAGACAGACAGGTCCAGACGTATTTCATTAAAACGGCAATTAAACATTCGGAATAGATCAGGCACAGATCAGCAAGGTCATATTCCAGGCACACGCCTCAAAAGCGAGGAGGGCACTGCTAAAAGCAGCAGCCTCTGATCAAGGAGTGCCATTTTAAGACAGGATCAATTAAGAGTCCTACATACTTAAGCCCCCGGCTGACTGCGTTGCCAGATCATGAGACAACGCTGTGCATGCAAACGAAGGTCCAAAGGTAGACTGCATGGCTAAATAGGGACATTTGCTCCAGCTGATTATGGGGAAGTTAAGGTTCTGTTTAAATTTCAGCCCCACCAAGGGCAATAACAAGCAATTAGTATCGATCAGAAAACCTGTCAGGCTTTATGTTGTTTCATTAAAAGAAACAAGTGAGTGGATGGTGCACCAAAACCACAAGTTCAAAACTCTGGAAATCAATATTTTAATGAATGAAAGACAGAAAAATTAAGCTTCTAAGTAACTCCAAAGTTTAAAACGAGTAAATAATACACCATATGGACCAAAGTATTGGGACGCCTGTAGAGCAGATGAGGTGGATGAGAAGGCCTGGCTCGCAATTTCCATTCCAGTTCAGGTGTTGGATGGGGTTGAGGTCAGGGCTCTGTGCGGGCCAGTCAAGTTCTTCCACACCAAAGTCATCCAACCATGTCTTTACGGAGCTTGCTTTGTGCACAGGGCACAGTCATGCTGGAAGAGAAGAGGTTCTTCCCCAAACCGTGTCCACAAGGTTTGTCCAAAATGTCTGTGCATTCTGAAACATTAAGATTGTCCTTCACTTGAAGTAAAAGGTCTAGCCCAAACCCTGCAAAACAGGTGTGTCCCAATATTTTTGTCCTTATAGTGTATGTGGGCTTTTCCTTCATTTCAAGACCATCAGTCTTTCAAATGGAACAGAACAGAACAACCAATACAACATCAATTTATAGATACAACCCTTATTAAAAAACACTAAATCCATATTTATATTTCTGGGATTGATTAGGTACGTAAGTCACACGTTCTTGAAGGTTACTTACAAGATAACATACACTGTAACTTGACATTTGACAGGTAGCACATCTAGCTGGGGTTTGTGAGTAGCACCATGGACCACAGACACACCCCAGCTCTTCTGTGAGAGAAACCTATCAAGCATGGTCTGTCTGGGTAATTCTTGAGTGTGAAGTCGAAAGGAAAGTGTTGAGAAATTAAGCTTTAATAAAAAATCAACAAGGCAGGTCTAACCAGGTTAGCTCACTTAGCAACACACAACTTCCAGACGAGCTCCTCTACAGGGTCTACAAGGTGAATTCAGACACTGTTTATCTACAGTAGGAGCTAAGGACACTCTGAGTTTAATGTTCAGTCATTAAAGATGTTCCTCTTACCAGGAGGACCAGAGTGAATATAGACCAGCCCAGCACAGACTCGCTCAGTAACGGAGACCCAGCAGCCATCTTCACTCCACTTCCGGCAACAAACACTGCGACAGACACGTGACCCACTCAACAACGGTAGGAGGTGGAGAAGAAAAATAATTCTAGTAAAATAATTACGATTAAAAAAAATAATTAACATACTAAAAAACATACTAGTAAAGTAATTAATATAAAAAAAATAATTAGCAAGAACAATAATAATAATCTGACTGTAATAATAACAGTAACAATAACAGTCACCATAACAATAACAAAATGAATGATTTATTATTAATATAAATATATGTTTAATTTATTAATAATATGTATTTACTTTTATTTATTCTGATACATTAAATGAATGGATTCACAATATAATGACTAATAATACCACTAGCAATAGTAATAATAATAGTAACAGTAATACTAATAGTAATAGTAATAATAATAATAATGATAAAATAATAATAATAATAATATTAATAATGATAATAATAATATGTGTATAAATATATATGTTCATTTAAATATATATATTTAATTTATTGACACTATGATTATCATTTATATTTATTCTGATTGAGTTATGAAGATTTTGGCCTAAGATGTACATTTAAATCCAGTCATGGTGTAGAGGTACATGCAAAAATGTATGACACCATATAGCCCCGAAAGACGTTTTTATTTTTCCACTATACCACTATGTTACCTTCATTAACATGACGTACTTTATAAAAACTCAGAAAACCTGAACAAGTCTATATGTTTGTTTTAGACATCGTGACCCCTGGTTCCTGCCAGAACTTGGTAAAGATATGTGAGCAAATTTCTCTACGACATGCCATTCTGACTTTGTTCACATCTTAATGAGTTATGATATGATTTTTCTTTTTCATCAGTCCTATCTCAGTTTAAATGGAGTGAATAGTTCATGCAACATTCATGCACTGATGGAGTAATGCATAGTCTTTAATCTAATAAAGAGTTATTTGTTTGCTTTGTAGGATAATTTTGATCCATTTTTAGATTTTTATGTGGTTGGAGTCATTTTAATGCTTCACACATTCTGACATTAAGAGCCTAAGTAGGCCCGCACAAAAGATTTAATTCGATTAAGACTACCTGATGCTTACCCCATGTTTCTGATTTAAGGGCTAATCCATTCCGATCCTTTGACTTTTGTGGTTTTCCAGCCAAGTGGGGCAGTAAGAGGATGTTGTGGCAGCGGCCATCCATCTCGGATGACTTTTGCTTCTAAGCCAAGCACCTCTGAAGTAATTCCTTGATTTATTATATGTGTTGCACTGTGGCTCAGATAAAAGCAATGCATGGCTGGACAGATGCATAAAGAGATCCAAGAAAAGCACTCTAAAAAGAAAGAAAAGAAAGAAAGAAAACTTGGAAAGAAAGTAATGTATTCTTGCTCTTGCACAGCTATAATCCTGGATAACATCCGATATAAAGATCAATCCTCCAGAAAGGGCTCCGGCTAAGTCCTTCGCTTAATCAACGCTCGTTCGGCCCCTTTTCTTTAAGATTTTTCTTTAAGGTCACCAATTGACAGCTACTGGAATGCAAATGACATTGCCAAAAAAAAAAAAAAAATATATATATATA
>JBBPCX010000088.1:3423522-3457448 GCA_037974365.1 Hydrocynus forskahlii | reverse complement strand
AACCCCATCCAGCACCTTTGGGATGAACTGGAACGGAGATTGCGAGCCAGACCTTCTCGTCCAACATCAGTGTCTGATGCTCTACAGAATAAATGGGCACAAATTCCCACAGAAACTCCAAAATCTTGTGGAAAGCCTTCCAAGAATAGTGGAAGCTGTTACAACTGCAAATGGGGACCAACTCCATATTAAAGTCTATGTATTTGAATGTAGTGTCATTAAAGTTCCTGTTGGTGTAATGGTCAGCGTCCCAATACTTTTGTCCATATATATATATATGTGTGTGCATATATATGTAAATATGAATATATATATACACATATATTCATATGTAGAGAAATATTCATATACATCTTCATATGCATACAGAGAGAAACAGAGAGATTTATATATATATATATATATATATACATATATATACCCATATATGTATATACACACACACGCACACTCATATATCTATTTAATCACGTATATATGTATAGACGTAACATGGTTTAAACATTACAGAAGTTTATTTTGATGCATTTTTCGTACAGATAACGGCACTGGCACACTTTTTCTGAAGTTATTTGAGTGTGTGTGTGTGTGTGTGTGTGTGTGTGAGAGAGAGAGAGAGAGAGAGAGAGAGAGAGCCAACATACTAGCATATTTGGTTGAAATACATATTCATCATAAATACATACACACACACTCGCACACACGTATATAATCACGTATATATGTACGTATATAACATGGTTTAAACATTACAGAACCCCACTGCCACACTTGAACTGAAGTCAGTTCAGCACCTCTCCACTGGGTTCTGTCATAAAAAGTGCTGAGTCAACAAGTTCTGTGTTTTTCCTCAGAATAGTGTTAAAAGGTGTATCTGAGGACACAACACAGATGCACCAGGAGGAGATTAGGACGAGGAACACACGAGTGTCCCTGTTAATGTGAGTGAAACCTGGTAAAAGTGCGGTGAAGCTCCTGAGGAGGCTGTGGAAGAGCTAGTGCTGGTGCTGCTCCTCCTGATGGGCTTCAGTAGCCCCCTAATGAGTGAGTGGGAGGGTCACTCAGTACGACTAATAAGGACAGAGCTGCTCCGGGAGCTCCTCCATTCTCTTTCTCACTTTTCTGGGTTTCCAAAGAGTGCTTGGACCCCACGTCGCTTCTGAGACATGTGCTCCTAGCTCTCAGCAGCCTGAGGAGCTTCTCGTTCATGCTGTTGGAGGAACCAGAAAGAGAAAAAACTTTCTCATGTAAGTACAGCTGTGCCCTGTTTTTACCTCTGTTTTACCTCATGCGCATGTCTTTAGAACCGTTTATTTGCTTTTCTCAACACTGTCATTCGTGAATGAAGTTTACATTCGTCTTATTTGTTATTTATTTGTGCATTTTTGGTCATTTGTTTGGTCGTCCTGAGTCAGAAAGTCCTTCCAAAGTGTCCACGCAAGAGATTTTTCCAGCAATTTAGTCCCGACGCGTATTGAGTATTATGCGTTTTACATCTTTTTTGCTCGTTTTTAATCGCTTTAAGCCACATTTTAAGTCAAAGACAGCTCAGGACATCGAAATATACTACTGGTTTTGTCGTTCTGGAGTTAAATGTGGGTTCAGAGTGTGGAGTAAAATGGGGAATTTATTATAAATAAGACGTCCTTGTTGTGTTGTTTACGAATGTCTTCTTGGTTAACTCTTAGAAACGTAGATCGGACATTACGAGGCGCTTACTGATGTGACAGCTTCTCTGACACACACACACACACACACACACACGGATGATAAATGGCATCAAGAATACTTGCCCCCCTCCTCTCCTTTCCTTTCCCCACGTGATCCTTAAGCACTATTTATTCACGGAATTTGTTCCTGCACATCTGAGCTGGATGGATTTTTTGTCGCCCAGTTGTGTGTCAGGTTCAAGTTCACAAGCTGTGGGATGCAGCCCGAGTGGAGCAGGTGAAGGGAATAAAGCCTGATGTCAGATACGCTCTGTGGACAAAAGTATTGGGACGCCTGCCCTTTCCCAACAACAGTGACTCTGTAGAGCATTAATTCTGTAGAGCATTTATCAGGTCAGACACTGATGTTGGATGAGAAGGCCTGGCTCGCGATCTCCGTTCCAATCCGTTAATCCCAAAGGTGTTGGATGGGGTTGAGGTCAGGACTCTGTGTGGTCCAGTCAAGTTCTTCCACACTGAACTCATCCAGCCACGTCTTTATGGAGCTCGCTTTGTGCACTGGGACACAGTCATGCTGGACTAGAAAAGGTTCTTGCCCAAACTGTGTCCACAAAGTTGGAAGCATGGTGTTGTCCAAAACGTCTTGGTGTGCTGAAGCATTAAGATTGTCCTTCACTGGAACTAAGCAGTCTAGCCCAAACTCTGAAAAACAAGTGTGTCCCAATACCTTTGTCCATATAGTGTAAGATAGGATACGACGAAAGAAGTTCTTGTGTCATGAGCATGATCAGTGCAACAGAAAAGAATAAAAGATAATAGGACAATAGAAAAAAAGACAAGAAACAGTAGTGCAACACAATGACAGGAACATTAGTGTAACAAGTAACAGTGTAACACTGTCACTGCTGTGTGGAAAGGTTTAGACTTATGAAAGTGGCTTAGTGTTAATGCATTAGAAAAATAAATGCAATAAAATAGCAGCAGATGATGGTTCGCGTGGTTCGGGAGTCAGGGGGGTGAGTTTAGCCTGCATGCTTTATTTCTCAGAGGTGAAATGTCCCGCTTCGACTTTTGATTAAGTTTTTTTCCCCTCCACATCAACACCAGAAACATTGATGCGCTGGATTTGCTTGGAATATGTACATCAGTTCCACATCACTAATCAATGCGTGTATATACGCTATTGCCAAAAGTGCATAGACTGTTTATGCAGGCTGTAGATTTTGTTTATCTGGACGTGATTCACGTGATTTCATTGCATCCCCTTTTTCATGAGATCTCAGGTTTAGGTTTTTGCCGCAGTACCAGATGTGTTTTGGTTTAAAGTGCAAATACTGTCAGTGTCAGTGGAAAGACATTGTTTTTAGTCTTGGTTTAGGTTTAATGGGTCTTGGAGACTTTACAGTTCGTCTAAACCTCTCCATTGAGTATGAAAGTATAGACTCTGAAGGAGCTGAATAAAAGTTAAAGGATAGTTTTAAAAGTCTAGCAGCTCTAAAAAGCCTTCAGATTTGCTGCATCATGCCTGACCGATGCGGACGACCAACGTCAACATCATAAGCCGTGCTTTTGTTTGTTTAATACTAGAGTTTCAGTGAGCGCAGCAAAGCATACAGTGTAATGAATGTGACATGATACACTGACGTAACACTGACCTGTGTGTGTGTGTGTGTGTGTGTGTGTGTGTGTGTGTCTGTGTCTGTGTGTCTGATGTTTGTGATGTGATCCATGCTGAGAATAAAGGCAAATAGTTTTTCATTTTTAACTTTGAATAATAAATCAGTTAGATCTAGTATCTAAAAATGTCATGCAGCCCAACAGCTTACTTTTTATTTTTATAGTTACCATATCAGTTTCGTTTGGTTTTTTTACAGGGTAGGGGTGGGCATTTTGCCATTATTTAGGGTTATTAAGATAAATTATGCCAGTTATGTCACAGTTTACTAATGAATGTGATATGATACGCTGATGCAATGTGTGTGTGATGTTTGTGATGTGATCTACACTGTACATAAAAGCAAAAAGTGGTGGATTGCTTTCATTTTTAATTTCCAGTAAGAAAATATGAATGAAAGATTTTTGTTCTTCTGTCTAAACCGTGGGAGCAGCCAGGCAGCTTACTTTTTTAAAGTTATAATGCCAGTTACGTATTTGTTTAATTTTTACAGAGTAGAGGTGGACACTTATTTATGACTTATATATATTTATGATTCTCATCGTAAATCATACCAGTTAGGTCACAGTAGGCTTTTTGTGGTTATTTTTTTTATTTATTATTGATCAACTGCACATTTCATTGCAAAGAGAGCATAATTGGGCCTGGTTACATGCATTTACTACAGATCAGTGTGTGAAACGCTTTGTTTTTGACTGTAGTTTTAAAATGTGGCACTACCAGCTGATTTTCAACTAGTTTCAACTCAACAAGCCTAAAAAAAGAAGAAATATTTTGATGCAATACATGCACTGTGAAAATATCGAATGTCTAATTTAATTATTCTTAATCACAATATACCATTTTTAATGCTGCTTGTAACGAGTTGATGACTTGTGGAAATAAAAATTGAATAGCCAAAACCATATTATGATGTTATCTCAGTATTTGATAGTTCACCTAAAGGCCTCTGAAAGTGACATTGTTTTTCTATTTCAGGTATTCAAGAAGCCCTTTCTCATGTGCAAAAGAAGACATGAGTCACTGGCTAGGATGGACGGTGTTCTTCTGGGTTGTAAATGCCATTCCTTTTACTTTTGGCATGGCAGTAAATGAGAGAATAGGTATGTATACCATCACCATCTGGCCTGCTTCACTCACATACCTTCCAGACAGGCCTTGCTGCTGTTTATTTATTTATTTATTTAAATCAAATCAGTTCTCTGAAAAATGGTGTTCCCAAATCGAACAGTGAGTCAGCAATCGTATTCTTTGTTTACAGCTGTGGGTGGCCATTACTCAACACCGGAGGTGTAAATGTATCCGAGTTGTTTTTTCAGTTGCGTCATGTTGCAGGAGTCGCCAGCTTTAGCGTATACGTGCCACAAAAAAAGCCTCCAGGCTGTGAAGGAGGTTTCAGTCGGGCCTGTGTTTTCATCGCCTTCAATTAATGCTTGTTTAGCGCTCTTGTCTGGAATCTGGGTGTGAATGAAGTATTCCTGGCTAAAGATTTGTCATGCCTCCTTTAAGGCACGTACAAGAACATGACACGTTCTCCATGACACAGACTCAGTGACTCCATGCCTATACTGGACAGAGGTCACACGCACTAGATCTGCTCCTGTAGATTTATGGACAGTCTGAATGCTAAATCAACTTTATCGTCATCTATTTTGATTTGTCTTTGATGCCAAAAGTAGCAAATTCTTACAAGTTTCTCCTTAAATGTACTTGATCGCCTAAGACATGTTTAGCATCTTACTGTCACTTCTGTAATTTTACACTGGGTAATCCTACAAGGCTGATGTACACTATATAGAAAAATGTATTGGGACGCCTGACCATTACACCAACAGGGACTTTAAAGACATTGCATTCAAATACGTAGACTTTAATATAGAGTTGATCCCCCTTTACAGCTAGAACAGCTTCCACTCTTCTTGGAAGGCTTTCCACAAGATTCTGTTGGAATTTGTGCCCATTCACTCTGTAGAGTGTAAAGTTGGAAGCATGGTGTTGTCCAAAATGTCTTGGTGTGCTGAAGTATTAAGATTGTCCTTCACTGGAGTTAAGGGGTTTAGTAGTTTAAAAAAGAAACTTACAGAAAGTAGATTACATGCATTAATCATTACATATCCACTTCAGACTGTAGTAATCTCAACTAGACTGTGTGGTTTCTGTCAAAATAGTCAAAAGTGCATCACCTAGCTAATTTGTGTGTTTTTAAAAATAACAGCTTGTCACACAGTGTCAGGAAACACATAAAGTCCATTACTTTGGATTATTTAGCAAAATTTATGAGATTTAGGCATTGGGTGCATCTTAGCTTTTATGACATGATAGCTACGTAGGCCTTGTATTTTTAGTTTAAAACTAAGGAAGAAAATATATTTTGAATGATTGGCTACTCTTGGGTAAAGGGGGAATTCTTCAAACTGGATTAGTCCACAAACTATCCCTTTAAAATATACCAGGTTTGGAAATACCAACGTCTGAATTTTCCTGAAGATGGTTTAAGCCATTATGAAATCGCTAGTCTCTGATCAGGTAGGTACATCGCATCTTACATTTATTGCACACTAAGCTGGCACAGTGATCAGGATTTTATTGTGCTCTGATTGATCTACACATTTTCATATACAGTTTGATGTGCACCAGTACAGTAGTACAGTACCACTGCCAGAGGTAGCAATATTTTAAAATTTTACTTAACATACACTCAAGCGGGAGATGAAATGGTTGCTTAACCCTTAGAACACGAGTGGCTTGGATCCGAGCTTTGTTTGGTGCTCCTATGTCATGTCATTGCAATAACCACTACTAGGATTTTAAAAATGGCGCCACACGCCAATGAACATAAAGAACAAAAATGAACACATTACTTTCATTTTGGGTCTAAGAAAAAAACAGAGAAAAGATCTTTGAACCGAGAGAACTTTCAGGATAGTCTCCGCCCAGAAGTGAGAAGGGAAAACCCGCAGAAGGAGGGGCTCCAGAGAGCGGCTGAGAGAAAGAGCAGCAAACGGCGAGTGTGTAGAACAAACACCGGTTTTAGACTGATTTACACCATTTATACTTACTGAAATCAGTTTTTAAAGGCTACTGAGTGTGTTCAACATAGGTTAATAGTACACAAGGTTCACATAACATATATGTTTGGCCGCTCTGGAGTTTAAAATTGGCCTACAACTGTGCCTAGACTTTCACTCTGGACACCATGACCGTGAGCTACCATGAGTAAGATTGTATTGTAGTCAATATTGTACCACCCTGTTTTGCCTAGCTGCACTATATACTGTGTTCCTGAGTTGTATAGTGTGGTCCTGCAAACACAGGCCGTGTGTGAATGTTGCATCAAGGCCCTGGAGGTTTCATTCCACTGAATTCTTGTATGTGATTGTAATCACATATACATCAGAACACAACAAATATGGCTTGAATTGTCCAGTACTTTTAATTCAGTTCCCTTTTTCCAGATCATTCATGTCCTCCTTTAAAGCTGGAGGAAATATGGTACAGCAACATGAGCGGCCAGCGCGAGTTTACAGGTATGTTTCAAAGTGCTGCTTTTAAGGGCCCATATCATGGAAAACTGAATTTTAGTTGTTTTCTTTTTCAGTAACAGTGTTGCATTGGTACATGAACAGTATCAAAACGTACCATTTACTCCCCAGTCCATAAGGACGATGGATGCAAATTTAACTGCAGTTTTTAATTCACTCTTGTGGCAATGTTACAAATGTCAAGACTAGTCAGGCACGACATTTACATACGTCATCTTGCAGATTAGCTCTGGCCGTAAATAATCACGTTTCAAGGAGCATTTTAGTCTGGACTGTTGTTTGAATGATGCCCAGTACAGGACAACCAATCATAACAGAGGTCATTAGTATATACCCGTCTTAAAGGCACAGTAATGAAAACAGCCTTCTTTGAGTTCTGTTTTTGGGGAATAAAACCACAAACATCAGAAGTGGAACTAAAATGCAAAAAATGCATTATATAGGCTCTTTATTGCTGTCCATGGAACATTTTAATTTGCATGTTAAGTGTAGAATGTTTGATTATGGTGCTTCATGACAAGCTGTCTTTGCTAATTAGCTGTTCAAAATTTGACAAGTCTCAGTGAACATGAAACGCTTTAGTTTTCCACAACACAGACCACACATGTGCCTCAAATGGAAACTGACAGTTTGGTTAATTGGCCTTCACAGCAATACAAGTACTAACACAACACTCTTTATTAGTCTGCACCTTTTCTAGCTAATCTCTGCTTTGATCTTAAAAGTGCCGTTGGGCCCTTGAGCAAAGCAGTTAGCTCTAAAGGGCCATTGGAATTGGCACTTATAAATGTTGGCATCCTGATAACAATTACATTTATTTCTCCTCCTCTTCAGGGTTTGATCTGGCAGAAAAGTTCCTTCTTCGAAAGGGAACGGTTACAGATGGCAGACCCCTCTTCAGACTAGGCAGCAAGCCCCTCATCAAAGCAACAGAGTAAGTTTAGTCCTCTGGGTTGCTTGAACTGTTCAGATTGTGTTGGGCTTGGTTCTGTGTGCAGTATCAGAGTAGTGGCTAGTGACTGGAATTGAATATATTGCAGTATGTTGTCAATGGACCCTTAAAGAAGTGGTTTCATTTTGTACTCGGACACTCCCATATTAAGATGGAACAGAATGTTGCTATTGTGAAAAATGTTTCAAAACTGATTTGTTTGTTTGTCCTCCTGAATGTTACTTGATCATCATGCAGAAAGTTGAAATTTGAGTATTGCTACATGGTTTGATGGTAAAACTGTGACCCATTTGGTTTGTTAAGCCTTGAGCTAGTTAAGCTGCTTCGGCAGGTGTACCCTCCAGTTTGTGTAGCTGTTGTTGGTTTATAAGTGTTTTAGTTTTCGGGTAGACCTACTTGGCCCCACAGTGGGGCCTCACACCTTCAGGGTTGAGGGTTCGAATCCGGAGTCAGCGTGTTCTCCTTGTTGTGGCGTGGGTTTCCTCTGGGGTCTCTGGTTTCTCCCACAATCCAAAGACATGTGCGTCAGGTGAATTAGGGATTCTAAATAGACCGTGTGTGGGCTGGCGCCTCGCCCAGGGTGAGTTCTTGCCTGGCGCCCATTGACCCTGGGATAGGCTCCGAGACCCTAGTGAGGATTAAGCTGTTACGGAAAGTGAGTGTGAGAATAGACCTTCTTGTGTGCATCGTCAGTAGTGTTTGCATTTTGGCTCTTTAACTATCTCATAATTGAGAGATTCCAGTGATGCACAGGGGGAAATAGTATATAAGAAAAAATGTAGCTTTGGAAGATGGCACAATAGCGATGTAGCGGCTCGCCCGGTCATGTTGACTCTTTTCTGTCATGCCCTTTGTTTTGCTGTCCCTCATGTGGTTCCTGTTTACGTCTCTACCTCTGCCCTTGTCCTGCCCTCGCAGTTAGTGTGTTCACCTGTCTATTTGTAATCCTGCCTTGTCCCAGTTGCTCCCTGTTTGCCATTTGTTATAAATGTCCCTGTGTTTGTAGCAGGTTTTGTCTGTCCACCATGACCTTACTCTGACTTCACCCTTGTATTCTGCTGTTTATCTACATGACACGCTGTTGTTTACATTACCCTGGCGACCATGTTTAGTATCTAGTTTATCATTCAGTCTTTTGGGTTTTTCTTCATGTGTATTTATTTATTTATTTTTGTTAAATAAAGTTGCACTTGTGTTGCATGTGTGCCTCAAGTCATCCCAACTACCAAGGAAATGTATTTTTCACATGAAGAGACATATATCAGAATCAGAATTAGAAAACTGTATTGATCCCAGAGGTAATTGCTTGGTCATGACTTGTCAGACCAGCTCATTGCTCTTCGTATCCCAGTTGTTATGAATGTAAACTTGACAGTAGACCTCATAAAGTTTTGAATGAACTTGTTTGTTTACTCAAGCGACATCGCTAAAGGGTGCCTCTTTATTATGAGTTTCACTGTGTAGTGGTTATGGCTGCAGTGAAACACATCTGTGTTGCTGTGAGACCATTAAACTTTTAGCAAAGGTGCTATAAATGCATATTAATATACAATATATGTGATGGACTGGCAACCTGTCCAGGGTGTTTCTGTGCCTTTTGCCCTATGACTGCTGGAAGAGGTTCCAGCATCCCTTTGTGATCCTGGTTTAGGATAAACAGTTCAGATAATGAATTAATGAATGAAAAAATGAATATATTATGTTTTCATTGGTATAATAACATCACCAATGAAATGAAGACACACACAAAAATCAAATCCTCCAGCCATATTTATAATTTTCAAGTAACAGCATGACGGCAAAAAAATAAATAATTAAAAATCACCGAGATGGATAAAGGTGGTACTCTTTGGAACCACCTCTCAGTCTGCCATCAGTCAGTTGGAATACTTTTAACCCACATCTAGACAGTGCCCAATCTTCTTTACAGTACAGCTCCAGCTCAGTCAAACTGGATGGTAACCATTGGTGTACTGCAGTCTTCCTAGGACACACAAGGACATTCACCTTTTTCTCCTTCAGCCACTGTGTGGTCAGTTTTGCTGTGTATGTTGGGTCATGGTCATGTTGGAAGGCAAACCTTCCTCCTATTGGCAACTTTCTGGCAGGTTTTACCAAAGAATTTGATGGTATTTTACACCATCCATTTTTCCTTCTCTCCTGAGATACTGCCCCAGTCCCGGCTGCAGAGAAACAACAGGATGCCACCATGCTTTACTGTAGGCTTGGTGTTCTTTGGTAGGTGAGCTGTATTGACTTTCCACCAGATGTATAGTATGGTGTTGAGGCCATATAGTCTGATTTTGGTCTCTTCTGAACATAACACCTTTTCCCATTTGGCCTCAGAATCTTTAAGGTGCATTTTGGCATACGTCAATTGAGACTTAGTGGGACTTTTCTTGAGGAGTGGCTTAATGGGACTTTTCTTGAGGAGTGGCTTAATGGGACTTTTCTTGAGGAGTGGCTTAATGGGACTTTTCTTGAGGACTCCCATACAAAACACATTCGTGGAGCATTTGTGGTATTGTTGTCACACGCACACGCTTTGGCATAAATTCTTGTAACTGCTTCAAAGTTGCCCTAGGTATATTGATAGACTCTCTGACATGTGTCCAACTCACTCTTCCATCCAGTTCGGAGGGACGGTCTGATCCGGGGAGGGTCCTTTCCATTGCTTAATCATAGACTTTACTGTGCTCCTAGGGACTGATAAAGTCTTCATCCCTGAGATCTTTTGACAGTGCCTTACCACCCATAGTTGGTCGATTGCTTTCTGTTGCACTACTTAGCACTGGAATGCTTCAGGAATAGCTGTTTTTATCCTGAACGAATTAAAACGATTAGAGTTGATCACAGGTGGAAGCCAGTTAGCTTGGTGTGCAGTGGAGAAGGTGATCAGTTACACCTGATTGGTTTACAAGTATTTTTGAGAGGGGGTGATCCATTATCCATCTCAGTGACACTTTTTACATTTTATTTTATAAACTGTTGCCATCAAATATTTTATTTGGATGTTATAAGTAGCATTGAGTAATTTGTTTTTTTTTCATTTCAGGCTGAATATTTTGAAGAGGTGATTCTTTTCCATACCAACTATATTTTAAGGATATTAAATTTGTATAAGTGTTGGAAGCTAATTTAAGGAAATCTTTGATATTCATCTGCTTGCGAGGAGTAAGTCTAGCTGGGACTTTGTCAATAATTAATGTTTTCTTACTGTGTTTGAAGAAAACACTTTCCTTATTCAAGGACGTAATAGTTAACAAGACTATCAGCAGGCAGTATATGGTGTTCAAGGTGGTTTTTAACAGTAAAGCACGGCTTTCATTTGACTTGCATGTATGTGTGTAAGTGTATACAGGTTTATAAATAGTTATACATCTGGGTAGAACAAAACGGATGTGGTGTTAGTTTGAAAAAGAGGACAACAGGCGTGTTGTCCATTACTCTTCTAAAGTTGCACCTTGTTGAAATTAGGCTGGTGTTGTTTCAGCATAACTGGAAGCATCAGTTCTCCTGGACCAGTCAGTAAACGATATTCACCCATCAAGTTGCTACCCCCCAGCCACAGCCCAGGCCGCTCGCGAGTTGAGGACGCGCCAGGTTAAGATCGAGTTGCTGCTCTGCAAACCAATATTTTCTCAGGGTGTAAGTTTGCCTCTAGTTCAGCTGATATCCGGAAGAATAAGCTGCCAGTGCAGAAAGCGGCTTACTGTCGGGATGACACAGGGCGACCCAGATATCACCCCGCTCGAAGAGATGATTCCATTTGCGTTGGCTAATAAGGGTAAACTGTGAGGTGAGCCGTGAGACATGTTGAATAATTTGGACAGAATTAATTTGCAGATGGGCCGTAGGCTCGGCCAAGGAGAAAGCGAGGAGGCCCTACCTGTGCAGCACACGAGTGAAGTCGAGCAGTAAAAAGGAAATAGATCCTGCAAATTAAACGCCTTTGTAAAAAAATGACTTCAATGACATATAAAGGTGCCATGTTGTTAGCTGTTCAGCTCATGCTACATGGTGCATGTAGTATTCCATGTTACAGCAGCACTCTTAAAAATAAGTTTCAACTACTGCCATTTAAACCACTTTTCAACAAATGGTTCTTAAATGTGCCATTTTTGTAAATGAGATGTACGAGCATGAAGAATCACTGTATAATGTACAAGTTCTTTACCAATTAAAGGTCTTTAGAACCATATTTTTAGGCCAAGTTTAGCCAGGTCAATTCAAGTAGTTTCCAAAATTGAGAAACTTCTTTGATCCCAGAGGAAATTGCTTATGTTACAACGGCACAAACAGGGACACAAAAACAAAAAAAACAAAATGAAATATAAGGTCTAAATAAATCCATTAAAACGTCTGCAGAAAAAAACTCAACATAAAATACGCCATGCTATAAACACAAATGCCGAGTAATTAAAACCACAGGTAAATAACTTACAGTTAAGTGAATTACTAATAACACAAATGGTGGTTGGGAGTCTGTAATTACATATTAGTAGAGATCAGTAGTAGATCAGTAATATGAATATATGTAGTGACATTTCACATGGTAAGACTATTGTACATAATAATAAGATAATAATAGATATAGTGATAATGGTTTAAACCCAATAAGAAACTGAGTAGCATCAGGTTATTGCACAGATTACTGTGTGGATGTGGGACAGGGGGGAGGAGTCTGAAAGGTGGATGTGTAATTATATTTCAGCCAGATACATGGTACACAGTGAAATGAAACAACATTCCTCCCGGACCATGGAGCAACACAAAGAATAAAAACAGAAACACCACAAGTGCAGACAGGACAAAATACACAGAGTGTAAATAGAAAGAAAGGGCAAGAAAAACACAGAGCCACAAAACAACAGGACAGTTTGTGCAGTCGACGGCTACAATCCTGGGTTATATGAATACAGTACTATGACATACTGTAGCAGCAGAGAGTTACGTGTGGAAAAACGCAGAATAGAGGAAGACAAGCGATAAATATGATTGTGCAAGTATAGCAGCAGCAGCAGGACAGAGAGGAGTATTTACAGAGGCAATATGAGTGTGAGTTGTTTGTATATGTTTGTATATGCATTTAGGATCCTTTATGTTTAAGAGGCTACTATCTTGTTTGTGTTTGTGCTATTTATATACTCGTTATGTATCATTTTACCATAGATTTGTTTCATGTTGGGCTGGCCTGCTCAGGGATGCTTTTACCATCCAATTATACACGCATGGAGTATTTTTTTCCCCTTTTTTAACAGTGCTGGAACAGCTCATTAGTGACGTCTACTCACAACCAGTGTCAGGGTCCCTGCAGTCAGTAACAAGTCTCAGAAAATGTATGGGTTTTGCGGATTAAACACGACTTACATTATATATGGCTTTCCTCATCTTGAGCAAGTCACCTTTGCTGCTCCTGTTCTTTGAGATGTGCTTGTTATGAGTACACCTGCTGGTACTGGATTGGAATTTTTTTAACAGCTGGTGCAAGGCTGTAACACTTGTCTTGAGTGAAAAAGAGCATCTCATGATCCACATAACTTGTATATTTGGTTTTTCTCTTTTTTTTGCACGGTTGTAAACATCGTGTCTTCGCAGCATCTGGAGAGCAGGTGATTTTGCCATTTGTTGCTTCATGGTGACCCTCCAGGGGCAGCAGCCAGATCTGTTTTCCAGACATGATCTCGCTCTCTGTTATAATTATGCAATAACATACGGAAGGGTTGGCTGTACGGTGAGATAATGGCACCGAGGGGCTACGATTGTAGGTCACCGTCAAATGTATTATGCCACAGTTGAGGAATTTGTCAATCGTCAACAGATGCAAAATTAGATGTTTTGCAATCGAAGTAGGTCACCGAAAAGATTCATGCAGAGCTAAGCAGTATTTTTTTTTTCTTTTGGGATCGGGGAAAAAGTTACTCTCATTCTGCAAAGATCCACCACTAGAGCTTGGGTCTGCAAGGTCACTTGGAATGAAATGACAGCCATTTATTTTGAGTAGTCACCAACAAAAAAGCTAAAAAATTCTGTGCTCAGGTTGTACAGCCTTAAAGAAGGCTGTAGATAAATGCTTTAGAGAAATGTTTGCACTCATGTTCCAAAACAGATCCATAAGCATGATTAATTTCATGGTTATTATTATGATTATTACGATTATTATGATTATTATGATTATGATGACGATGATGATGATTATTATTAGTGTGATTGTGGAAGTAATATTTTTATTATTATTCTTTTACTGCATGGAATTTGGCACCTCTTTTCCTCCTACAGTTTTTGAAATATCGGCATAGTTTCAATGTCAAAACGTCTATTAATATCGAGCGTAGTGCGAGTATATTCAGATTTTTGATTGATTGATCAGGGACCGAGTGTTGTTCATTTAAAAAATAAATGTTTGTGGTCATGTTACCTCTGTAATATATGGGAAGAGAGAGAGGGCACCTTAAAAATGTGTCGGAGAGAGTTTTTTTTTTTTTTAACACAAACTCACTTTTGGGTCTCCAAACACTGGTTTTATAGCGACCATTCAATCACACTTGTGGAGATGCAATCTAGTTATTATTATTGTTCATTTTGTTTAAAGGTACCTTTCAAGGCACTCAAGGACACGTTACAGACCAGATCATAAAATTAATAACACAAAAAAGACCTAGAAAAATAGATAATGAACACACATACTATATATAAAATCACAGAGTGCAAAACAAGAAATGGGTGCAGTCTAGGGACAAGATGAAAGAGAGTAAAGTTTTGAGAGGTGAGGTTTCTCTCTTTCTATTTGCAGTCTGTGTATTTTGTCCTGTCTGCCCTTATGTAGTCTTGTGGTGTTTTTGTTCTTGTATTGCACCATGGTCCTGGAGGAACATTGTTTCATTTCACCGTGTCCTGTGTACATGGCTGAAATTACAATAAACCTGCCCGACCTTAAGACAGCATTTGAAAGTCAGAAAAGAGTGAGTGCTGAGATCTTGAGGGAGGAGTTCCAGAGACTTGGGGGCAGCATAACTAAATGATGTTGTGACAGTGCTGGTCTTGCTATTATTATCTTGGCACAAAATGGAAACATCACGGGCTAACGTTCTTCAAGATGTTAAGTTGGCACTTTGGCCAGTGAGGAGCTCAACCTATGCTGTAATTTCCAGCAAAATGGTAACATTAGTAATTTTAAATGAGAAGTCCCAGAGCACTAATGTCAGTGATGTCATATAACTGGAATCTGGAATAACAAATACTTGCTAAACCCTCATTAGGTTTATTTAACCACTCTGAAAAACTCTTTCTCTTTTTCTTTCTCTACCAAAATATAAAATAATCTGTATTTTCCCTTTCATTTGTCAGTTCATGTTGTCAGTGCATATTGTGTTTTTTGTTTTGTTTAATGAGCTTTATTCTTTTTTGGATCCAATGCACTATAATACAATTTTGGACCCATCTCTGAGCTCTCAACACTTTTTTTTTTTTTAAATGCCATCCTACTTTTGAAGCAGTAAGATTAAATCGATTCTACGTTGAGTTTTTAGTTCACTCATTGTCATTTGTTTGATTATTCTTTGTCTCACGTGTTTCTTACCGTTGGAATAAGAGATTGTACATATAGAATCCCACTTTGTAGTTATAAATGTAGTTACAATATATAGAGTGATGCTAAAAGAGGTTCAGTCAGAGTGCCATTAGCACTCATAGAAGTCCTGTCAGCCAATCACATTGTGAGCTCAGAATTAACCATGGCTTAATACTGTTTATAACATGCCCTCATCCCCATACAGGAAAAAATGTAATGAAACTGATTTTAAAGTGTCCAGAGTGTAAACGGAAAACATTGTAAACACACTGAAGTATATTTAAATCATTTGCGACTATTTGTAATTTTGAAAATAGTTAAAATATAGCAATATATGATGTTAGGTGTGAAATATTAACGTAATATATTTAAATTTAATACATCAAACGCATATACATACGACAAAATATGTGAACATGCAATTTTAGCTGGATATAACTGACAAAAGTACATTTTTACAGCAAAAAATGACCTTTTTCTCTGCCCAACGGTAACAAATTTTGCTACTTTATTCTATATAACATACTACTCAACTGTATACTGTATGTTGACTATTAAATGACTTTGGTGTCAAATGACTAATTAGGCTACATTTACTTCCCTAAGACCTCAGGTTAGTGCTATTACCTCACTGCAATGTCCTTTCTGTGTAGAGTTTGTATGCTTTCCATGTTTCGGCCTGTAACTCTGGTTTCCTCCCACAGTCTAAATACAAATATATCACTTACTCCACCCTACACACAGCAAGAACAAAATTAAAGGCAGTGGTTCTAAAGCAAAGACCATATTACCGGATATTTAGTCCTAAAATCTAACAAGATATGTTGAAGATAAGATTTTTCACAAATTAAATTACAGAAGTACATCCTATCTTCATTGAGAAATAATATACTATTTTACAATGTTGTCTCAAATTTGAAAATCCAAAAATATACAGGTAAATATACAGGTAAAGACCCCACGTTTCTTTTTGTCTGGCAAGTTTTAATCACCACCAAACCTTTTTGCAATTTGAATAACTAAAATGCCCTTATGCTACTGAATATTAGCCTACCTGTCACAGTTGTCTAACAAAAAAAAGATTTTATTTTCAAGATGAAGGCTGAGATGCTTAAAACAGATGTTTAGGGTGTGATCAGACTTGGCGGGTTTGGTTCAATTAAAACCAACCCTGCTGCCGTTATGTGCTTTATTAGAGCAAGTGACAACGCTTCCAATCGAAGCTTGGTGCTGACTGAGACCCCCAGAGCGGGTCAGTCTCGGTTAGGTTTTACACGAACTCAAGTGCAGTTTGCTGCAATGCAGCATGGGCCAAAGACATTTAAACAGACCAAAGACAGAGTGAACTGTTGTCTCCTCTCTGCATAACTGTTTTGGTACTGTATGCTGACACATGTGTGTGGTGATTGTAATTCTTTATTAGCTCTGAATCTGTAAACATAAAATAGTTTGTTAAAAATTAGTTATTGTGGGAAGATCAAGTTAATATACTGCTTTCAGCTTGTACATAATACAACACATAGATAAAAACTGATGAGCCCAGGCAGAACCAACAACAGTGTGGTTCAAAAGGTATCATTGATGGGTATCATCAATTATTATTGTCAAATGTGTGTTATGAAATCTACCCAATCAGTTACAAAGTCATCCATATGACTTTTGGTTTTGGATGTCAGTGTGAACACTAATGGCCCCTTTCCACGGTACCGCAAACAAATATTTTTCCATTATAAATAAAGCGACCCTTACCTGTGCTGTATCCTTGCTGATCGACGGCAGGGCCGAAAGCAGGCCGCAGCCGAGCTGACTGTGTACCTGCTTTCAGATTGGTCAAAATGTCATCACTGAAAGAAGCCGTTGTTTTTTTTACTGTCTGCACACATAAACAACAGTGGAGACACAATTTAACAACTGGGCAAATGACAAAGTACAAGCACTACTGTCTGTTTGAACTGAAGATACATTTCAGGGGGAGTTTTGATGCTAGCAAGGAGAAACGCTGAGAGAAACATGAAGGTGTACCAGGACATTGCTAACAAGACAGGTGGGTTAGGTTTTCCTTGTAAGGTTAAAGAATGCCAGGGACTCATAAAAAAACCCCACAAGACAATAAATAATAGAAAACCACAATAACAAAAGCAGTTCTAACAGAAAAACTTTCGGCTAGTTCGACTCCATGGACATGGTTTTGGGACGACCGGCCATAAACTGTGAGGTGAGAAATGAGCTGCTGACGCATCATAAACTCCTTTACCGGACTGAGATACACTGGAAAATCAAAGAATGTTGCAAGTTCAGTACCATCACAGCACAGTTTAGGAGCAGCACGGTTCCTGTATACCAATGGAAAACTAAACTAAACCGCAGCATTGTTTCATTCTCTGCTTTGGCGTGGACTAGGGAAACTGAACCACTAGTATAAATTATTTGTTAGAAGGTTAGAAGTTAGAAGGTCTTTTATCAGGAGTTAGGATAAGATAATCAACTTGTAATGTAGCAGATGAAGCAGCTACTAAAACACTGTTTAGAGACGGTGAGGAAGAAAAGCTGGAATAGTGGAAAAAGTGCCTCCCCCTCCTCTCTCCTGCCTTGAATTGTGGTCTAGTTTTGACAGGTGATGGTGCTTGTCAGCTGGAGGAGCGAGGGGCGTCATAGTAGCCCCCTAACTCCAAACATCTCTCACTTTACTCGCAGGAAATGCTGCTGGGCTCGTCTTTCAGGTGGCTCGGATCATATTCAACCGGCCCCGACTTCCAGATGATTCTGTTACATGGAAAAGGAAGGCTCTGTGCTCTTGGATCAGATTCCGTTGGTTTTACAGTATCTCCAGTTTGGCATGGCGGGGTACAAATCAGATGCAGAGGTGGAAAGTAATGTCGGACGGCTGCAGTAAACTTTGCCAAAGTGTAGAACTGGAGCTGTGAGTCTAGCATTGCTAACACTGGAAGTCATTTTTTTTCTTAAACACATCCCCAAAACGTCACTCAACCCACTCAAACCACATCTAGGTCTTTACAGACTTTTAGTTGATGTGGTTTAATACACTGTTTGACTGACTGTGAGCTTTAAAATTAAACAAAACTTTATGTAGCTGAATGCTATAAGTGACCACTTTAGATAACAGGGCATGTTTTCACTATCAACTTTTAAAGTACTGATCTATTAGTGCTTGTGACAATGACAGTCCTAAAGATTCAAGACCAGTCCTCTCCATTAACCTTTTGTGAGTCAGAGAACCCTTGTTTGAATACATAATCTTTTTGATAAGAGTTTAAGTTGACAGAATGCCATTTTGCAGTTTCTTTTCACAACAGTTGGTTGGATGATTGGTATGTTGTCAGTAAGCAGTTTGGAATTTTTTTTTCTGCTGAGTGCTCCAAATCTCAGAAAGTAACAAAGGACGGCTACGACGCTTGAGTAAATTTTCTGATGTAACAGTACTGTTTTAATTTAGTTAAAAAATGCTTCTTTAGACCTGGAGCTACGAGTCTAGTGCTGCTAACGCTAGAAGTCAGTCTTTTCTTTAATACATCTCTAAAACTTCTCTCAACTCACTCAAACCACATCTAGGTCTTTATTAAACGGGTGAAAACCTATGACTCACTGTATGACTATATAAAATAAAAAAAACTTTATGGAGCTGAACGCTACAGGTAGCCAATTTAGACAACAGGGTTTGTTTTCACTATCTACCTTTAGAATTAGCTCTTGTGACAGTAACAGTCCTAAAGATTCAAGATCAATCTTTCTTATGACCACTTTGTGAGTCAGAGAACCCTGGTTTGAGTACACAATCTTTTTTTGGTAAAAGTTTGCATTGAGTTTGTAAAATCTTTTCATATCAGTTGTCAGTAAGCAGTTTGGATCGTTTTTTTTTCTTTCTGCTGAGTGCTCCAAATCTCAGAAAGCATTGCAGTGGAATGTAAAACATTCCCGTTTAACAGCCTGGTGACACGGTGGGATTCATTTCATGGACTCTGCTTGCAGTTTTTTCTCAGGGGCGCTCGCAGTCACAATCTTCAGAGCCTGCACTCAGAAACGTGTCGGGTTTACGCCGGGCCGGGTCCACAAAGTGGAGCCATATCAGCTGATTACAATTCAGTCAAGAGAGATCTATTCATAAAAAACGAAAGCTCAGCAAATCTTGGGATATCAACGCCGCATCTTCCTTTTGAGACAAATCTTACAAAGTATCGTACCCGTAGGACCGAATCCCAATGAAGGTTGCTGGAGAAAAAAATAAATAAAAAATAGCCCTGGATATGTTGCCGGTCTAACAAATTACCTGGCCAGTGTCCTCTGTGATATCTCTGCTAGGTTTTTTTTGCCTTAAGCCCTTGGGCCGTACTTTTCTCCATCCCTTGCTTCTACCTCAGTGCCACAAAAGCATTTGATCTTGCCTGGGCTTAAAGTCAGCGCATGTATCATTTTAATAATGTGCACTTTCCCCGCAGCTGCTGTGAAAGCAGGGACACACCATGCAGAAAGGTATAGCTCCGCCAGAATAGAGGATGATGTATTAGAGCAGAAACTCATTTCCAGCCTGTATGTCGTAAGCCCCATCTCTCTCTCTCTCTCTCTCTCTCTCTCTCTCTCTCTCTCTCTCTCACTTTCTCTCTCTTTCTCCTTCATAGACTGCACAGATTAGATTTTCCCATTGTTAGTTTTACTGACTGTAGTTTTATTATGTTTTGGTTCTTTAGTTATGGCTGTAAAAGCATTTTTTTTTTGTCCAAAAACTCGATCTAATGTTCCAGGTAATTATGCAAATGCCGTCTGAAAGGCACCAAAGGTGTTTCTCCAAGTTGGATGTAGAAAAGTGGAGGAAATTCAGTCCACGGAACACGCATTGTTCACCGATTCATTTAAAAGTGTAATTTGATTCTTTCGCTATTTAATTACTCGCTACGGATTTTACAGATGTTACGGAAAGAGGATGGCGCCGGCGGAAGCTGGAAGAATGCACTTTTTGAATGCAAAGGCATTTTCCATTCATTCTAAATAGTTTTTTTTTTTTTCTGTACTGTAATGCCTGTATTGAGTTTCTAGTTCAGTGAAGGCATTAAACCAGACTAGCTAAATCCATCCAAGGCCGAGATCAATAATAATTTGTTTTGTTAGCTGGAATATACTGGAGGAACATGCCACAAGCTTTGTCAAGACAGATGGATCAAAGTTGCCATAAAATCAACATATTGGGCTTTCAAAGCCTCCGGGTGGGCCCATTGTCTGGGGGCATGCAAAGATACATAATACAGGTAAGATAATGGGATGAGCTTGTACACATTCTCTTCTATCTTCATCTGATTTAGGTATAATTCACATTAAGATTAATACAAATGTCTACATTTCACTACTTAAGTCAATATTACTTTTTGTCACTTAATATTACTATTGCGTACTATTAGTACTTAGTGCAATAACATACTCCAAACTACTTGTCTCAGTAGGTTTCACTCAACTGTGTTTCTTATCTATAGTATTTATATCCAGCATTCCTGTATACAGCATATAGTATTGTATACAGATTTTTTTATTTAGATTTTATTTTATTTATGTTTCAGATTGTTCTTGTCTTTGTGTCTCTGTATCTGCAGTCATTACATAAGCAATTTCCTCCAGGATCAATAAAGTTTTCTGATTCTGATTCTGATTCAGTGAGCCCTGAGACAGGCTCCATCAACTATCTCAGATGATGAATGAATGAATGAATGAATGAATAAACAAATGTGATTGTCTTCTTGAAACTACTGATGTATTGATTTCTGTATGGAATAAAACAAATATACAGTATTTAGTTGTTACAGGCAAGGCCTTTACCAGGATCACAATATTTTTGAGATTCAGATCAAGATAGACCCGAGAGCGGAGTAAAACAGGCTGCAAGATTTATTCCGTAAAACAGCGTATTACAAATAACAGAATATTGTGCAGTACAGTTAGCAAACAGTTCTGAATCGTCATACCAAACTGCTGAAACCAAGAGTGCAGTGCAAATAGTCAGTATCCAAAAGAAAATGGGCAAGACACGAATCAAAGTTGAGAAATACGAATAACAGGATACAACAAATGCTCAGTATGCGAGGACAGTCCATGGCAATATCTTATAAATCTGAATATGTAAGTCTTGAGGTGTTTATCTCCATTAGTTAGGGTCATGTGATTAGAACTCAGGTGATTTAGATCTTGACTGTGGCTTAGTCTGGGGCTAGTGTTCTGACAATTGTTTTATCACATGCCTAAATGTAGGTATTAAAGTCACTGAGAGTGGTTTAATATGAAATAGTCCATTGCAGAGAATCTTGGCTTGACAGTTTCTTTACAGTGGTGGTGAAAGGAACCAGGGGTCACAACATCACAATGCAAATATTTTATTTACTTTTACTTTTTACTTAATTTATTATGATACCCCCTTCCCACCACTCGGAAGTTTTGGCTGACTCAGACAGACATAGTTTACACACACACACACCTACACACAAAGTTATTGCTGCTGCTTTCTACTGTTATTTGCAATAATGCACCGTGTACTTTATGACTGCTGTCCTCTGCACTTTACACAGTACTATACATGATGCTTTAATGACTAAGTTATTTATTCTAAATCTAAGCAAGGAAGAATTTCATTGGACAGTCTGTTTTACTGTCCATATAACAATAAAACAATAGTCTTGAATCTTAAAAGGAGTGTTAAGGCTGCATTTGACAATAAATATTTAAAAAGTTGTTATTTGGGGGAGGGACTACTAGCAAAATTGCTTCTGTTTTGCATCCCAAATGTTAAATGCCTATAACAATTTGAGTAAAAAGTGAAGTCTTTGACTTGAAAGTTTAGAATTTCTTCACACTCAAGCTGGCGTGGAAGTTTGCGCAAAAGCCTTCGACGCGTAGATCAGATTCCCTTGATATTTGAATGAACATGTGCTTCAAAGACCTTTTCAATTGAAAAGAAATGCAGAATATATATATATTTTTTGCTGTCCTTGTATTAAATGTTTCCAAAAAAAATCTGTTTTTTTTTCCAGGTTTAAATGAACAAATTTCTCATCAGTTTTAGGCTATAACCTCATCTTAAAGCTATGAATGCAGAGAACGGAGCTCTTCACATACAACTGTTTTGAATGCTTTTGTTTACATTTGTACCATTGAATTACATTGCTGCACATATGTATTGCAGTACACTAAATACATGTTATGTGTCTTTTGATAGATGTGTTTAGGTCACTTGAATAAAACTTAATTGCAGTCAGTGGAGTCACATTGCTTTATCAAAACATTTATGAATGTTTGGCCATGCTTATTGTTAGAGGGCTCATGCAATTGTTAGAGGGCTCATTTACAGTATAGTGATAACAGTAAAGAAACAGGACATCCCTGAATTTAAGTATAAATATATTTAAATCTATTTGAATCTCTAGAATAGAGGTTCTCCAGTTAAGTTGTGTACTGAGGTGTATATGTCTTTCTCGTGTAGGCTGGTGTTTCCGAGTGGACTCTCTCCCGAATACTCTCTTGTGACCACGTTCCGGCTCAGAAAGACCACAAAGAAAGATCGCTGGTTTCTTTGGCAGGTTTTGGATCAAACTGGAGACTCACAAGTATGAATAAACTGTCTATCTATCTATGTGTCTGTCTTGTCTGTCTGTCTATCTATCTATACATCTATCAATCTATCTATCTACCTATCTATCTATCGTTCTATCTATCTATCTATCTATCATTTATTTTATTTATAAGGGACCATGTGCAATATGAAACAGGTCTAATAAGTGTTTCTTCAACCTGCCCCAAGCATGTAATACAGTAAGACATGTGAAATGTGCATGAATATCTAGGCTGCATCCACAGAGAGTTAGTTTCTAGATTGTTTTAAAAAGTTATATTTTATATGTAGCATTTTAGTATATAGTATTTTATCATTTTATCGTCATCAAGATTTGGATCCAACATTACACTAAGATAAGTTCTGTAACTATATAAGTCCTCTTACGATTAATGAAAATGTAAACATTAGGAGGCTGGTTTTGCAGAAGATACGTTTTTGTAACCCAAATGTTACGACAGTTAAGACAGGACTGATCAAGTCATTCGTAGTTTTTATCTTCTTGCTCAGCTGTTTTGTATGTGTGTATACAACAATGCCATCAGCATACATTTGCAATTGCATTGGCACTGTTCCAGAAGATCATTAATGAAGAAACTAAACAGTAAAGGCCTAACACTGACGCTTGAGATACACCCCTTGTGCATTTATTAATTCTAACTCACAGCATCATAGTAAATAAGTGTGAAGACATCCATGACCGTGCTCTGGATAAGTGGTTAACCTGCCCTGCACATTTTCCCTGCTCCCAACACACCTGAACCCACTAATCAGTTAATTACCCAGCAGTCCTTGAGCTGAAGTGGGTATGTAAACATTAAAATCTGCAGTGCAGGGGTACTCCAGGACCATTGTGGAAACCACTGATATAGATAAAAATGTTTCCTGGTCAAACAACTCCTTTGGAAGTTCCCCAAGTTTGTGTTGATGCTCAAGGTGTCAGACATCATGCTGAGCTTTGTTTGGGGGTCCTCTGTCACGTAGGACCAGAATTATTGTCATTTAAAAACATGTAATAATAATAATAACCACTACTGGGGTTTTAAAAATGGCATCATATGCAAATGCCCATAAAGAACAAAAATGAACAATATTTTTTTATATTAGGTCTTAGAAACGAACAGAAAAAACACAAGATCTTTGAACCCGGGAGAACTTTCATGGTTAGTCCCCGCCCACAAGTGGGTGGGGAAAACACACAGAGGGAGGGCCTCCGGAGAGCGGCCGAAAGAAAGAGCAGCAGACGGCGAGTGTGTAGGAGAACAAACACCAGTTTTAGACTGATTTACATGGTTTATATTTACTGAAATCAGATTTTACTAATACACTTTGAGTTCTATGAGTTAAAAGAACAGTGAGCACAGTGTCAAGTTGAAAATCATCTCTGTTTTTAGAACATCTAAAAGAGCTGATGACTTAATCCACTCATATATCATCGATCATAACCCTGACCTGACCTTAGCATCTACAGTGACAAAACACAGTTCCCTTTTTATTTGTATCCAACTCAAGAACAAACTAAAGAAAGAAACTGTTAAAAGGGTAGCAATGAAAACATTATCTTCAATTAATTCCCTATGCAGTTGGAGATGAACATGACATGGTAACAACTAGAGACTTAAATGGAGATGAAAAGTGCATCTGAAAATGCTGATTTAATGGCATTGATTATATAATGGAGAATCAAATATAGTATGAAGTAAATATACAGTAAAGTGGCCCCTTATAGTCTCGTGTGAACACACCACAGCACACAGTGTGAACAGTATGACATTTCTTCTTTGTATTTAACCCATTTACCTAGTGAAGCCAGCGACACTGAACCCGGGGAGCAGCGTGTGGGGACGGGACCTTGCTCAAGTGTACCTCAGTGGTGCCACTAGCAGTCCTGGGATTCAAACCCACAACGTTCCGATCACAGGGGCAACTCCCTAACCACCAGCTGCCCAATTAATGATAATATTCAATAAAATACAGTGTTTTGTTTATACAGTGCTTAGTGCATCAGTTTTATTGTCTATATTCCACTGCTATGCAAATGTAAATAATTTGGAATTGTACTGTATTGAATTAAACTGTACTGTTTACAGTATGGCGGGTATTGAATTAAACTGTGGTGAAATGTGAGATTTCATGATGCAAGCTCTAGGTGATACGAACAAAATCTCTTTCTGTCATAGGTGTCACTGGTAGTGGACGGTGCTAAAAGAGTGGTGGAGTTTTCAGCCCTGGGACATCTGAAGAACAAACTCCATTATATATTCAAAAGCCGGGATCTGCACGTTCTGTTTGACCGTCAGTGGCATAAGCTCGGGGTGACTGTACGGAGCAGAACAGTTGCTGTCTACATAGATTGCAAGCCGATTGAGAGGAAGCCAATTGAAGAAAGGGATGCAGCGGACATGAATGGACGTTCGCTTATTACCACCAGGGCAGAGGACGGACGACCAGTGGACGTGAGTTCTTAAATAACTCAACTCAACTGACACAGTGCTAATGAGTTCTAGGGAGAGGACTGATACATGTTAATACATTAACTACAAGCCAAAAGTTTGGAAACAGCACAAACCTTGTTTAAAAAATAACATGGAACATTTTACCTTTTTAGTAGGGAGCAGACAGTAACATTAGAATAACATGGTTTGACTTCTATGCCTATACAATATATATAACATAAATATATATACAATATATAATATATATTTTTTTTCTCATAGTCTGTAATCTTTTGAATAGTTTGCATTTTGAATGTTTGAATATTCTGATAAAGCATATTTTGTTAAACTAGATGTGTTGTAATGGAGAATGGACAATTTAACTCATTGTTTAATTGTAGAATTTATACAAATCTCAACTTACATGCATACTTTTTGGTGTTTTTTAAGTAATTTTTGAGTACATATATAAATATGTATAACAACAATAGTTGTAATTTGCTTGTTTACTGCTTTTACTTATGCTCATTAGCCATTTTATCAGGTACATGTACCATTAAGGTGCTCTGTGTATGTTCATCACTGCAGACTGTTGCTGAAGGGTTTACAGTTATATGCCCCCCCTGGTTAGGTGATTGATGTGTAAATTAGTACATTTCTACAGTAAACATGCCTACACGCCTAATTTACCCCACCCTTACAGTGTGGGTGTAATGATAACACATAATGTAACATGAAATTATGACAAAAATAATGGCACATTTTATGTGTTGTTATAGGTTTTGGTTTATATGTTAAGAAACTGTGCCCTGAAATTTGCAGCCATATTTGGGTTGGTTCCTTGTAGAGGATGTGTATTTCGTTTAATCAACAAAATTCAACGATTTATTTCATTTTACTGGGAGTCTTGCATGCAACTCTACAACTCCTTGTGTCCATCACAGAAAAGGGATCAGTGAGGATCATGTGTTGCTTGGGTGGTGGCCCATTCTCAGTACGGCAATGACACTAACATTGTTGCAATTATCTGGCAAAGCAGCACCCGTTGGAGTTTTTAGCCAACTCACTGTCGCTGCTGGGTTAAAAATAGTCTGCCAAACAATATGGCCAAGCAGAAGAATAGCCTGTCAGCCAATAGTGGTCCCATGGTCAGGAAATGACCACTGATGGAGGGCTAGAGGACGGTACTCATTGTGCATTGAAACAGATGAGCCACTGTGCTCCTACAGGGTGTACCGATAAGATACACGGCCAGCGAGTGAATATAATTCATTTCCCTGAGCAGAAAATCGGCAAAGGCATAACTGGACATGGACAATAAAGTGAAATAAAAGTAAATAGTTGCACAGCTGATAATTCTGCTTAATGACAATCCACAACCTAATTCTATGACTGTGGACTCCACAATGCAAAATCAAGTCTCTCACTTCTTGCTTCATGTTTTCATGGTAATTTACAATGAATTGCTTCACAGATTGAGCTGCAGGAGATTCTGATCTTTTGCGATCCCAGCCTGGCAGAAGAGGACAGATGCTGTGAGGCACCAGGAGCCAATGTAAGACTGTGCTTTATCATGCAATTATGATAATAGCCTCCATTCGCTTCTGCAATCTGCTAATTATATTGCAGTAATAATGGGCCATCTTGTTAAAGGCAGGTCAGCTGCCTTTGACTCGAACTCATTCCTTCATCTCTCCGTACTGCCGAATCGAATCCAGGTCTTGAGTTATTTAACATTGTTTATTGAGGTAGAAAATATAGAAAGGAGATTTTCAGTGTTCATGTATATCTCCCTTTTCATCAAATACTTCCAGAGCCTTGAAAAAAATGTCCTTTTAGGTCATGTTGCCCTGGTCAGTATAATCTGATCGATTGAAAACAGCATCCTCTTTTAAAGGGTTAGCGAAGATAGGTCTGTTGGCTAATTTGATCATTGTGTTGCAGTGGTGTGCTATTACACCTCACTTGGTGTTAGAGGCAAGAATCTATCAAGGGCAGATATAGGAATTAAGCATGTGAAGTTTAAGAATGTGATTGCGTCAGCAATAACACTACCATTCTTATTAAGTTTTCATTTTATAGGTTATTCTTTTTATAGCTGGAATTTGGCACCGCTTCTTCTCCTACAGTTTTTAAAATATCGGCATGGTTCCAACGCCAAAACGTCCATTAATTTCCCCTTCAGTGTGTGTGTGGACGGCTAATCGATCAGATGATCAGGGGCCAAGTATTGATCATTTAAAAAATCGATTTTTGTCGAGACTTCAAGACACTAAAGCTCAGGTCAGTTATATAAAAAAACTGCTCTATTTATTTATTTTCTTAATTATTATGCTGCCACGAAGAGCTACCAAACTGTTTTTCATTGTTCCTGCAACAGTGACAATACAGTCTTTTCTTCTTCATCTATTAAATATAATTAGCCTGTGATTGCTGCTAAGTGTTCAGCCATCTTTAACCATAAATGCCTTGGTAAGAGCCCCCACAGTGGTGCAGAAGATCGGGGCTTGCATTGAAGGTGTGAGCAGATACATTTTTTAACACAAAATTTTGTTTATGTTTAGTTATGTGGCTCTGACCAAGGATGCAAAGCGCTGTACACAAAAAAGTGAACAAGCAGAATAAAACCGAATAATATAAAACAAAAACAGAACAAGACAGAGACGACAGTGTAAGTAATCTAAAAGCTTTTTCGAGCAAGTGCAGCTTCAGCATAGAATTAAATAGTTCGACAGATTCAGTCAATCACAGCGCCGGTGGAAGACTGTTTCATAGTCTTGGACTAACAGATCGAAAGACCCAGTCCTCACATGTCTTCATGTCTGAACACACGGGTAGTCCTGATGAGTAGCATTCTCAGCTTCACAGCACTCGACTAGTTAAGTACGACAGCAATAGGTCTGACATGTACTTTGAAGCCTGTTCATCCAGGGCTCCGAAAGTCAGTACAAGGATTTTAAACTGGATTCTGAATCCAGTTGGAAGCTGGTGTAGATCAAATGAAACAGGACTGCTTGCGAGTTAAGAGCTTAACAGGTGGAACTGAGATTTCTTTTTTAACAGCATAATAATGAATTGCAGAATCCTCTGCTCTTGAACAAATATATAATTCTGCCATAAATCCAGCCAGAGAACTTGCAGCTGCTTTAGAGCTGAACTAAATGTTTCATGCACAAATTCACAGAGACCATCCAAAACCTGTCAAAATTGGTGAAACATTACAACTTTTTTATAGCCTCTGTTGGACACATTTAAATATTTTGTTAAAAGTCCCATGCAATGTAAGAAGTTTTTAGTACAGTAAGGTACCAAAGGATTTTATTAATTTCCATTAATTTGGAATGTGAAAGCTCAGCATATCTCTAAGAAAATGTACTAATGACAGCTTCTCATTTCAAGAGCTAATGCAAAAGGAAGGTAATGCAAGTGTTAACGGAAGACAGGTGTTTGGAGAGGATATTTCTCATAGCCAATAATGAGGCCACTGCTAGATATTCCATTTGGAATGATAATATTTGAATAAAATGAAACATTTGAAAGGTTTATACATGACAGTTATTGTTTATATTACGACCACCTTTCACGAGAAACATGAGAAATATTAGGTCTATTCCCTAGATGTAACATAAAGTCCAAAATAATTTTTTTTTGCAGTGTGGGTTAGTTTATTTGTAGCTTTTTCATGTAATTGAGCGAATTGGTTACGTGGTGGCAAGCCTGGTGTATCTATCTCGTTGCGATTCATTTTAAACGGATGTACAAAATAATTCCCATTTCGCTGGCAGTGTTTGTTTAGCGATACTACAGAACAGTGAGTTTATGATCTCTATGAAGTAAACACATTTTATGTTACGGAAACTAGACAGCCTGGAAATACTGAATTAGACACAGTGCTAATGTTAGCTTGATTAAACGCATAAAACACACTGATTATCAGAGCGATATTTAATATGTATGCAATTCATAACTTCATTCTGAAATATGTACAGTTTCTCATTAAGTTGCATGCGTTGCTTCTCCAAAGTTGCTTTGTTTGTGGGTAGATCTTGGATGTGTCCGATGATTTGACACATTCGTTATAGAGGTGCACCATCTATAATGAAAACAATCAGTTTGTCCCATTCTTGTATTTACTCAGTGTGAGTTTAGAGAAACCCAAGACCCAACAGCCACGAGCTACCTCCCCAGAATGCTTTCCACTGCCCAGCAGCCCACCGATCGATGCCAGTGCCCAGCAGTGAAGGTAAGGTTCTTTTGCTTTACTCAGCCACTAGCCGAGAGGCAGCCCTGGTTTTGAATGAGGGAGCAAGCAATCTATTCTCAACACCACCTAAAACTAATGCCGCATGCAAAATGAATGTCCAATTAAAGCGCATATTATGCCAGCCTGTACTCCTGGGTGATGGCCAGAGGCAGGAGTAAAGGCTTATTAGCAGCAATTTGGCACAAAAAAGGGGGGGGTTTGGTTGAAGACAAACTCTTCGTCACTTGGGACATTTCACTGATCTCTTCTGAAGTACAAAGAGGCAAAGTTCAAGCCATAATGCTTCTTTGTATTTGGATCACAGCTTCCCAGGGGTAATGAGAGTAGTTTAAAAAACAAAGCATTTGTTCGTCACAGTCATGCAATTTGACTTTGATTGTTCTTGATTGTTCTAAAGGGGGAGGCAGGTCTTCCAGGTTTGGCAGGAATTCCTGGACAAAAAGGAGACAGAGGAGAAAAGGTATGAACTTGTAATCATAAAGTGACTGTCTTTCTTTGGTAGCTTTGCACACAGTATGATAAAAAAAAGGTGTTACCAGGAAAACTGTTTGTGCTATAGTTGCTCTGCTGGACAGACTGGCTTTCATTCCCCTCGAGCATCAATGAGCCTGGAGTGCTCATTTCTTTTGATCACGTATTTTCTCAATTCTCTGGAGGTCAATCACATCAATGAATACTCCATAGTGATGGGATTATTCAAATAGTATTAGTACTGATAACTTGGTGCTTGGACTAGTTATCTTTGTTTTACTCTTTAAAATGAATGATTGAAGCACTTCATATTTGCAGAAACCACTCAAACCTTATACTATTTCGCGAGGAGGAATTCATAACCAACAATATGACAGCATTTTTATTCAGAAAAACTCTGTCACAACGAATAAACAAAAGATATATCCACTTAACAGTACAAATGTGTGTAAAATTGGCCTGTGGAATAAATGTGAGTGTAGTTCTTAATTAGGTTACTTTATATTCATAGGTTAGGCTACATTAGGCTAATTATTATTTACTTTATTTCACTTTTAGGTTGTCTTGTGCTGCAAGCAAATGAGTGATATTTCAGGCTAAATCTGTTACATTGCTTTCATTATTTTTAATTCAATATCTGGTCCAGAATTTGTACTATGTTATGGATAGGATACATGAGCATTTCCAAACAAAAACCTATGCAGACATTTATAAGGGCTTATTGAAAACAAAAGCTATGTTAAAGTTACATTAGAATAAACAACTGACAGCTGACATACACCAGTCAGCCACAACATTAAAACCACTGACAGGTGAAGTGAATAACATTCATTATATAACTACAGTCACACCTGTCAAGGGATGGAACATATTAGGCAGCAAGTGAACTTTCAGTTCTTAAAATGTATGTGTTAGAGGCAGGAAAAATGATCTAAGTGACTTGGACGAGGGCCTGACTGTCATGGCTAGACAACAGAATCTGAGTCAGAAAACTATTAATCCTGGAGGACACTGTTTATGTTATGGGTCCATAGACAGAGACAGAGACACAGGCAAGAGCAATATAAAACAAAGTCTAAGGGAATCCAATAAAAACTGCAAAAAATTCAATATGAAATACATTATGCTATATACACAAATGCTGGGGTGTTAATACTATAGATAAGTAACTTACAGTTAAGTGAATTACTAATAACATAAATGGTAGTTACTGCACATAATAGCGATCAGTAGTATGTAAATAATATTGACATAGGTAGTGAAATTCACATGATAAGACTATGGCACATAATAACAAGAAGAAGATATTGCACATTACGATAATGTTTTACAGCCCAATAAGAAAACTGCACATAATATTGCAGAAGGTAGACTACTGCACATAAATAATAAGATGAAAATGCACATAATGATAATGATTTAAACCCAACAAGGAGTTGCACAACAAAGTAACAGCAGGTTATTGTGTAGGTTTGTGACAGTGGGAGGAGTTATAGAGTCTGATGGCAGTATGTAGGTGGGAAGGGAAGGTCTTGTGGTGTAAAAGCTTGCCTGCCTTCAGAACAGCTACTTTAATGCTAGCTATAATTGAAATTTGTCATTGCATCCCATAGTACATCTCAGTCAGAGCTGTTTTGATGGACCAACACAGTATTACGCAGGCGGTTTTAATGTTATGGCTGATTGGTTTATAGTTGAATAAGCGTTTCTAACATGTTACATGATCTTATATTCAGTATCAGTCAACTAATTGTTTGTAAAAAACTGCACATAATATTGCAGTAATTTCTAAAATATCTAACTATGACACTTTATATCACTCTAAGGTTACCCCTAACAAAAGCCGACCTCATTTCACGACATTGTGTGTCAGAGTAGGTGTAGCATCATTCACACGAAGCCAAAAATGGTTGCAGCATTCTCAGCCACATGGAGCCTTGCCTGCAAATTCTTTGGGCAGAAAATGGCTTTATTCCAGCCATGGTGTCACAGAGTGAGTGCAGCTACTACAAGTGGAGTGGGAGAAATCCATTAGAGCGAACAGGTGGTGATACGCCCATTAAGACCAGATGGCCTTTGAGGTCAATGGCCTAATTACCTTGTTGTGGTTTGGGATGGAGATATTTTTCAGGAGAGCTGCTTGTTTTGTTTGCAGCAGGCTCTCAGGAATTCCTGGTGGGGAACAGCAGTGTTACAGCCATTAAATCACAATACCTACAGGACTGAGGCTCAAGTCAGAGGAATCGAGCGATTTGCATTGCTCTCCATGTAATTAGTATGGTCTCCTTCGAAAAGTGACGTTAAATTTGTTTTCAAGTCCAGCAGGAGCTGAGGCTTCAGCAAAGTTAATTTTGCAGATCTCTCCCTGAGTTATCCAGCACACTCATGTTAAACACCAATTTATCTATGTTGAAAACAGCTTAGAGGGGAAACCTGGGAAAGGCCGTGTCCTGTCTTAGAGATTTATGCACCGAATGTATGGCTGTCTCTTTTATTTGCAGTTGTGTAATCTGTTGTTTTGATGAGCCATTTATTTTCTTAAAGGCCAAACTGATGTAAAGGGGAATTTGACGTATCAAAATGCCTGCATGAATCAGTTTTTGAGGCGTAAAACAAAGTCATTCAGAATGTTTCATGAAATGGTTCATTGTAAAAAAAAAAAGCTTACTAACTCAGATTTTCTTTCAATGGTGGTTAAAGGAACCAGGTCACAAACTCAGATGTAGTCATTTAAAACTACTATTCAAAACAACCAGTAATCTTGCATGTGTACTGTGAGTTTTATACATGTTAAAAATAATCATAAATCCAAAACAATATGTTTCCTCAATGTTTGGTTATGTTCTATTGTAAAAGCACACAACATTTTATCTCAAAATAAAACAATGTCAGAAATCAGGCAGCATATATTTAACCATCTCATTAAATAACTTTGTGCTTAACGTCTAGAAGATGTCTGGTTCCCATCACCGCTATTGTGAAAAATACTGTCTTGGTACTCTCAAATGGCCTCCTAACAGGTGAATTATGCAGACATTTTGTAAAAAATGTGCTGGCGTGGTCTGGTTTCATCAAGCAATTATGATGGCCCTTACTGAATGTCAATATTAGCATAATGTGCTTTTTGTTTTAATATATGTTTGACTGTCTGGCATTTGTGTTACAGACTGAGTCAGAAGGCAAGGTAGCATATGTTTGTCGTCTATTGAAGCTCATTCATTAACCTTAACTGAGCAAACTAATTGCTGAAGGAACAACTGTATGCAGCTTATAATAATTTGTTGTTGACCTGAAATGTTATGTGACAGTTTCCTATAACATAATAAGAAATGAATTTAATGAACTCCTGGTGAAAACATGACATTTTCTTACTAGCGCATATTAATTTTGGTATTTGGCACTTATGCTGTGAAAACGAGCTTTACAATATACACTTGTTTTTCTTGGATAGAAGACAAAAAGTGTTCAGACAGAAAGTGGTGTTTCTGGTGTCCAGTACACAAGATCATAGCTGGTGAGTTTACAGTCACCTATGGTATTCTTACAGTAAGCTAGATAATAGAATATAGCCAGTCTCAAGTCAGCCATAGCAATTGTTTTGATGGGCTTTTTGAGAATATGCCTGCTCAGGAAGTCAGTGCAAGAATGTATGACATCTGCGGTAGAATAAGTCGGGAGCTCTCCAGGGATATTACCGGATCAGTTTCAATCCTTATGGAGAATTAAACCTCTGTTTGCATGGGG
>JBBPCX010000088.1:3382084-3415383 GCA_037974365.1 Hydrocynus forskahlii | reverse complement strand
ACATGTGTGTGTGTGTGTGTGTGTATCTATATAAAGATATAGATATATACATAGAGAGAGAGAGAGAGAGAGAGAGTTAGAGAGAGATAGGTAGAAGACATTTTTTACAGATTGCAGAAAGATGTTTTTACTGTATAACTTTTAAAAATGATTTTTAATCTCAAAATCATGTTATGACAACCCTTTGTGTCTAACTGTGCCCTCTTGTCGTTGCAGGGCGAGGCGGGGCCTGCTGGAGAGCGAGGAATTGATGGTGAAAAGGTGTGTAAGACCGTTCCTCCCACTTTATCGTGGAACTTCTCTTAGAATCAGTAGCTATAAATTATTAATCCTCCAACAGGCAGTTTTTGTAGTGCCTGTCAGACGGGGTTTATTCGAGCGCGGGCTGTTACGGTATACCGGACTGAGGTAAAGTAGTAAGAGGTTCGCCTGATCTTGAGATGGACTTCCATGAGGCTCGATCGTTTCATAGCCTGCGGTGGCTGTCTGTAGTACTCAGCAAAACCAATTTATCACCCACCATGAATATTTGATTTTTTTGCCTGTACCAAGCCATGACTGCATTGGAGAACTGCTTATTTGTGCTGCAGGCGCTTTCAAACAGGTTTGCTTTTGTCTATATGATGTGTAGATTTTATTGTCAAGACAAATAACAAAGCTGGATACATTTTCATTGGCAATATGTATTAAAAAAAAACACGCACACAAGAGCAGCACTCCATTCCATTCTCGGCCACACACACACCGATCAGCAGCACACCATGTTCGAGCGCTAGATTAGCATAAGCACAAGGAAATAACAGCCATGCATATTAATTTCTTTGTCAGCCATGTGACTCCACTAGCGAGGCCCAGAGCAGATGGGCAGTTTAAAGTGGCTTAATTAAGGACATCCTGCTCATAATCATCTCTCACCAATCAGCCCAGGCAACAGATGATGGGAAAAAGAAAGCGAGGGAGACAAATGCGGCAAACCGAGAGCACTCCTTGTTACAGAGTGAAGGGCGCTAAACAACAGTTTTCATTACTTTAAGTATTTTTAGTAAGCACTCCCTTTCAAAAAGCAAGCTCCAGGCCCCTGCCTGCCCAGAAAGCCATCAGCAGGGTCACATTTCCGGCCATGTCCTTGTAACCCAGAAGCAGATGCCAGAGGATTTGGATCCGCAATCAAATGAATTACATCCAGAGCAGACTTTTCACAAACTCTTCCTGTGCTTTTACATATATGACTGGTACTACTAGCCAAGGTGAACCTTCTTCACCTGTGGATGACAGCATTTCATCTCACACAGTGGGAACCGGCACTCTTGTGTTTTCAACGTTACCTTTACAGATCCCTCAAGAAAGTGAGCCAGAAATATAGGTTTAGCAACTTGACAAGTATATATGAAGTGTACTTGAAAGTTGTCATTCCATTTTTGTGACCAATTCATCCCTCAGAACTCAGAGTATATTAGTCTGATTTTAACTAACAGTAATGGTGTAAAACAGTCTAGAACCGGTGTTTGTTCTCCTACCCACTCGCTGTTTGCTGCGCTTTCACCCGGCCGTTCTCTGGAGCCACTCCCTCTGTGGGTTTTCCCCACCCACTTGTCGATGGAGACTATCCTGAAAGTTCTGCTGATTTCAAAGATCTTGTGTTTTTTCTATTTGTTTCTGAGAACTAAAATAAAATATTTTTGGGCATTTTTGCTTTTTATGGGCATTTTAGTCAAGCCTAGTCACGGACTATATTTTCCACTGAATCTATAATCAAAATACTATGTAGTCCAGGACTAGGCTTCAGCCCTCTCTAGGAAACCCAAATGTTTGTTTAGGTCCACAGCTGTTAGCGGTTTGAAAAAGATACAAACAACTATTGTCATAATTACTCCATGGCTGTTGGCTATGGTAAATTTTATAATTAAAGTTACATTTGCAAAAACGCATCGTTATGTAATTTGTTATGCTTATGTTTGTTTACAAGGGCATGTTCTAGAGGGTATGTTTAATGAAAGAGAATAAATATACTATTTTGTTTGAAAACCCTCCAACCCCAAAGCTTGTAGGCCAGATGGTGCATGTATTCTTCACAGTAAAATGGTTCACTTCAGAGTGTTTCAGATGCTTTACAATGGAAATAATCCTTTTAGGGAAAGGTTTAGTATTTTTCATGTTAATGACTCAGATCTAGTTCTGTCATAACTTATTATTTTCTGTATGTCTGATGCATTTTCTGTGGTATTTTTCTTCTACCGCAAACTATCATCTCCCCATGTGCTGGACTACAGTCAGACTACAGATGGACTACAGTCAGTAATTGTACAGTGACTGTACAGTAACTCTTTGTGTTTAGGATAAGATGGCCAGTTAATATGAGGAGCTTGTGGTGTGTTATATATATAGTTTGGCTGCTCTTGGTCAAATAACATGTTGAAATGAACATCAGTACATTTATACTCTTACACAGATCGTATACTGTGAACATGCTTCTCATTTTAATGCACATTTACTGTCTATCTATTGAATCCAACCTTGGAAGAATTGTGGCCTGTGCAGAAGTTACGGGATATTTTGCATAACTTTTTTTATATTTAAAACATATTTAGTATTTGTAATGTTTGTCCAACTTAAAAAAAAATATATATAGCACAGATAAATATAAATTGTGCACTAAAATTGAAAACTGAACAGAAAATGGCATATTTAAGTTTGTGTCATGTGAGAGACAAGTACTTATTTCCACTTAGAAAGTCAACAGTCATCTAACTGTTTTCAAATTTTTGCATACAGTTAAAGTATATACATTTTTAAATGAAGCCCTAAATGCTTCCTAGTTAATGATTCAGATAAAAAATATTTTGTTTATTTTGAAAAGCAGTGCATGGCTTGTTGTTGTTCAGAAAAAGTCTGCTTTTTATATTTGGTGTTTTTAAAAACTCTGATTGTGTTAATTAATCATTCAAGTAACCAGCTGGTTTGGCCAGTAATATAAACCATGCTGACAGCCCTGTTATCTTTACATCACACCAGTTTGGTTCAGAAGAAGAATTTAGTTTGAGGCATGTTTTCAGAATAACAGGATGATTTTTGGAGTCCCCTGAAATATGGCTTAGCATGGATCTGATGAGAAGCTTCAGGCGGCGTCGTTTGTTATTTTGGACGCTGTCCGTCATGCCTCTTCTCACTGAGACCTTGGCAAGAGTACAGCGACTCCAGGCCCTAATAACACTGCGGCGGTGACAGGCAGCTTTATAGCTCTCTCCGTGGACTTAAACACACTCTTAGGAGTGCAAGTCTCACTCCCTGACTGCTTCTAATCACTTTCCAGTCTGTAAATGAACTCAGTTAACTTTCTGTCCTAAAACAAAATCTCCGAATACAAATGGCCTCCACTGATAATTGGTTTTTATGAACCTATAGCTCGCTGAGATTTACAAATGTAGGTGTTCTTCTTTAGATGATGAATAATGGAGTGTTGGATTATGTAGTTGTCTGCTGCAGTCGTGCAATATTTGTGATTCCAACTCTTTTTTTGTACCACTCAGGCTTACTGTAATTTAATAAAGGCCGCAGAGTGACAATTTTCACTTTAGCCATAATGAGGCCTGCACGCTCTAGCAATTCACCAAATGCAGTATTCTTCATTTACATCACTACTCACAATGAATGTTCCGCAGCTTTCAGCGAACGGGAGTCTCTGTAACCAAGCTCTTCATCCCCAGGGGCTTAAGAGAGTTCAGCTCTAAGCTGAGGTCACGTGCTGCCAGGCTTTAATGATTTTGAGTGATTCTTTGGCACCTGGAGAGTCTCATTAATAAGTTCACACACCAGTTTCATGAAACTTCTCAGAGCAAGAAGGCTGATCTAGGATCTGTTCGTCAGTAACCTCATGTGAAATAAGAATGAGATCTGACCCTACATGTAAAGTGTCCATTTGTTATATGTGAACACACAGTGTGGACAGTGTGAAATTCTTCCTTAGCATTGAACCCATTCACCTAGTGAAGCAGTGGGCAGCCAGAAACACAGCGCCTGGGGAGCAGTGTGTGGGGACAGTACCTTGTACAAGGGTACCTCAGTGGTGCTACTGGCAGTCCTGAACCCACAACCTTCTGGTCACAGTGCCAGCTCCCTAACCACCAGGCCACCAGCTGCCACACAGCATCTCAGCACTTCTACTCCAAGAAATCTGATGGATACACTTTAATGGCTCCTTTCTTCTGACACAAGGAACCATGTCGTACCATGAACAAATATCTTTTCATTACAAATAAAGTGACCCGTACCCGAGCTGTCATGGCCTTCATTGATGGCAGTGCTGAGGAAAAAAAAAACTGCAACAAAGATGCAAAACTAAAAACTGGGAAGTCGACAAATAACAATAAATTAAATAGATACATTTCAGTGGGAGTTTTCAATGACACTAACAAATGTATCTTTAACACTGTGAGAAAAGCGAAGGTGATCCAGGGCATCACTAGCAAGTTAGTTGGGTTAGACGTTCATCACACTGTTAAAGAATGCTGAGAATAACTCAAACAAGTCTGCAAATAATAGAAGATCGCAATAACAAAAGCAGCTCTGACAGAAAAAAACTTTCCGCTGGTTCGACTCCATGGACGCGGTTTTGGGGCGATATCACAGTATGGTTTAGGTACAGCACGGAGCCTACATGCATATGAAAGATGCCATAAGGACATCACAGGACCCTTCACAGTATCCTAAAGAGCATTTCAGTTCTTCTTTAGAGAATGCTTTGAGTAAGAAGTATAAAGAACCAACATGTAATGTAAGGACACTAGGAAGATTTCTAGAATCTTTACAGTCTAGAATTCCCTCAAGCTTCTTTTTACCTGTTTGATTTAAACTGGCTGTTCTGCTGCGGTGTCTTGAGCTCCATTCTGATTTACTGTCCTGTTTTGTGCATTATCCAAAACACCGTTCAGACACAAAAACTCCCATAACTTCATTTTAAATGAGCAGATAAGTTGATATTGGCTGTAGGTGACATCACACAAACAAGAATTCAAAACAGGCTGTTTTTGCAGCTTAATTTCTAAATAGGAGCTGTGTAGTTGGTATATTTTGAAACCTTTGGAAACAGACTATTTTTTTCATGATATGGGCCCTTTAAATTACCAAAGAACATACACACAATCCAAAATACTGTCCTATGTTTTTCTTCTCTTTTTTCTCCTGTGGTCCATCTATGATATTTGTGGATTTATGCAGCCAAAAAATATTATTTTTACATTTTATTCAACTTTTCATTAGCTAAACAGACTGCTTTTTGGTACTATGTGAGATTGAATGTATGTAGATTAGCTCTGCTCTGATTGTCTTCTCTGCATTGTGCCACATTCAAAAAGCAGTCCAGACTGAAACACTCCTTATAACAGCTAAAAGCGGATATAAGCAAATGTGTTGTTTTCGTGACATCTTGAAACGGAGTTTAGGTCCTACAGTGAACTCTTATTTTGGAAAAGAAAAGGAAATGTGGTTTTCCAAGATACAGGCCTTTTCCTTTTTTTGTATATCTTATTTACCAAAATATTTCTGAAATAATCCTTAATTCCACATTTTTTTAAGTGTGTAGGCCCATTTTTTTTCTGCGGAACCGTCACACATATTGGAACTCATTGGAAGCAACACTGAAGCGAGCCCAGCTTGACCTCCTTTCGTTTTTGGCTGAACGATTGTGCTTCAGAGCCAACTCTCTTACACGGTTTGATGGGGTATTTTGGCTGAAGCCATCATGTTTGGTACGATGACACATGACGTGACATCAGTGTTATAGTCGTAATGGTTCAAAAATGTGGGGATGTAATAATCAGATATGAAACACAAAGGATACTTTGACATTGCCAATGGGAAAGAGACGTTCACATCGAAATTAATGAATAGCTGTTTCATGAAGATGATTGACAGATGCACTGCAGATAGTGAAAAGCCAAGACCCTTTGTTTCGACCCCTCTTTGTGGAAAAAAGGGCCTACTTCAGTGAATTTATTTGGAGTCAGATAATTGTCGTTAGACTGACTTTAATGTACTGAGCCAGTCCATTTTGTTCCCACATTTTTGATTCGGTTCTAATGAAAAGAACCCTTGTAAGTATCAAATGTAATCGTCAGCATTTAAAAGTCAGAAAGCTTTTGAAAAAACCCCCAAAAAACTAGAGCTTAACTGCTCTAAGCTACCATTAAATATCGGCCGTGCACAAGAATAATTTGCTGAGTTAATTGCAATTATGCAGTCAGGTTTCAATTTACCCACTGTAGAGTATTTATGGTCTGGTCTTTTGAGATGTTTCAATAAGGTCCTTAATAGAATCCTTTGTTGCGTGCGAATTGCAGAGCCTCTTACTAACTGTATTGCATGCGCCTGCCCATTGTGCTTGTCATACTTGTGTGGAGAGTTTTGTTTTTATGCTTGTTTTCATAAATTAAGCCACCTGTGAAACCTGTAAAGTGGATCCGCCTCATTTCGACACCCCACGATGCTTTGAGAGGATTGTGGGGAGAACTTCCAGCAAAGTGTAAATCACCAATGTCTTAAATGCTAACAAGAAATGTTGGAATAAATCAAATCTGTTTACTGTCACAGAGGTCTGAACATGCATGAGAGAAAGTCTAAATTAGTTGAGCTGTCTTGCATAGATGTGTCCAGTGGATTCCCACACTAAATCTGTGTGTCACCAACACTCCTCTTGGCGATCTACTTTCCTTCTGTGTTTGGCTCCAACTTAACATGCTACCCCCTCCCTCTTACTTAATGTATCAGTCCATAGTGGATTTCTAAAGAAGACCAATAGCCAGAGCTGGTGTTGTAGATCGTGGCTGGAATTAGATTTCTCAGGAAGGTAGATGTCACAGACAAGGGTTGGTAGAGTAAGCACTGATGTACGTCGCTCTGGATAAGAGCGTCTGCTGAATGCCATAAACGTAAATGTAAATGTAAGTGTAGACACTTTTCCATAAGTATACAGGAACCGTGCTGTACCTAAACCATACTGTGATAGTACTGAACTTGCAGCACTCTCTGGTTTTCCAGTGTATCTCAGTCCACTAACCGTGTTTCTGACATGTCAACAGCTCAATTCTATCCCCACAGTTTATGGTTGGTTGCCAAAACCGCGTCCATGAAGTCGAACCGATGGAAAGTTTTCGAAATTGATGTCTTTTATTATTTATAGTCTTGCTTAAGCCGTGTGATGAAAACCTGACCCAGCTATCTTGTTAGTGATGTCCCGGAACACCTTCACATTTCTCACAGTGTTCAAGATAAATTTGTTAGCATCATAGAAACTCCTACTGCAATTAATCTTCGGTCCAAACAGATAGTTGTGCTTATTCAGCTTCCCAGTTTTTAGTTTGTATCTCCATTTTTTTGCGCAGATAGTAAAAATCAATGACCTCTTCCCATGTTGTGATGGCATTTGACCAATCAGAAAGCAGAGATACAGTCAGCTCAACGGCCCTCTTTCTGTCCTCCCGTTGATCTGGGAGGTGATAGCACGGGTACGGGTCACTTTATTTGTAATGGAAAAATATTTGTTTGCAGTTCCTTTTGCCAATGGAAAAGCACCATATGTTACCTGCTATACTCCTTGTTCAGTCTGTTCAAGAAATTCCAGAAATTTTCAAATTCAATGGAGGGGATTCCAGTAACTGAATACATACAACAATCTCAATTCCAAAAACCAGGACACAGCGAAGGACATCTTGCAAATGCAACAAGTACAACACTAAGTGCATACGACACTTATGGCTGATGTTATGAATTACATATTAAGTGCCAAAATCTGTCAGTCGAATTTTATCACCTATTTGACATTAGCCAGGCAATATAGAGAGCTATCACTGTCAAAGTTAACTTAACTGACCAATGGAAGCTGGTTAAATTATTATTATTATTTTTTTCCTTCGTCAACTCTGTTTTGTGGGTACATTTTTCCCTCAGTGTTTCTAAGAAAGTTTTTAGTTAAACATTTTACATTTAGCTTTGTTTATTCATAAAAACATATTTATTGATGTGTTGTGAAGGACAGTTCATACAGACTGTCTTGTAGTCACTGTGTGGAAAGTCCAAAGCTTTGGAGTTGACTCTCGCTTCCCAAATGCCTGGAATAAAAGAATCCATTCTTTTTGGGATTGTCTCCAAGCTCCATCTGTTGCACAGTTTTTGTTTTGTTTGGTGCACAATATGTTGCACCTGCAGTTTTGTACTTTTCTACATGGCGTGTTTTTAAAAACACTGGCATGCATTAGCATACCAGCCTGACTCCACCAGGGAAACATCAACAAAAACGCAGGTTTCACTACACAGCAAAAACCTACTTGGTATTATGTCTGGCTATGCTACCAACAGTTCTAAAACAGTTCTGAGGCTATTCCATCATCCTTTCTTTTCTAATAATAGTATCTGATGAATACTATTAAGCAGCAGGTGTTACTTTGGCATTATTTAGACTTATATGCTGTTGTAGGTTAAGAGTGGGACCTTGCTCTTTACATGAGTTGCTTATAGATGATGCTTCAGTGGGGAACACTGAGGTTTAAAAGGACCTTGCTTTGTTACGAACTGATACAACTCATATGAGGCACTTTAATGAATAATACAGCAGCTCACTTAAACCTAACGTTATTCCATCTCTTTTCTAGGGTGACAAGGGAGCTGCTGGAGAGCCCGGTCCCGTGGGAATACCTGGACTTGATGTAAGATGTCATGCTCCTGAGTCTTTGTATCAAATTGCACGGTTCAAAATTGAGCCGCATTCGATTTCAGTCATTCAGCTTCTGGCCTTTTAAAGTCAGTACTTGATATCTATGGCCTATAGGGAGTTCTTTGTTTGTGCGTTCGAGTGTGGATCATCCTATTTTCAGTGCTGTTTTGTCCTCCGGAATAAGGATGGGCAGTCTGAAGCCTCAAGGACTCTGTGTAATTCATCTTTAGTTATATGCACTTCTGATGCAACTCAGCAGTTAATTATCAGGTCTGAGTCAGGTGGAGCAAAAATCTGACGGTGTTATGACTGTCCATGATTGGAACCTATGATGTGCACCATGAGCTGCTATATTGTTTCTGAGCATGTCATGGTCTGTTAAAAGGTGACAGGGTTTGATCACTAAGCAAACTTCTGCCAGGTTTTACTGAGCAGTTTCTGGTGTTTGTGAAAAGAAAACGCCTATATATTGCCCAGTCTAGTGTATTATGACTTTGTCCGTCTTCAAATAGACTTAGACTTGTCATAGAAGGTATGATCTCGAGCTCCGCCGTTAGAAACATCTGTAGGTTTCAAGTGCTGAGCAAGTGGAAACTCACAAAAAGTGTTTCCTGGTGTAACCTCTTTGGCATGCATAGGACGGCACTCAAGACATCTCTGTTACTTAGCTGGGTCTGGTTCCATGGAGCTTTGAAGGCCTGCCATTCAACATATCAACAGCCTGGAGACACATGCAGCAAACAGAGACCCCCGCAACACTCTTTTTTAATGTGTTATAACTTTTTTCATCAAGACATAAATCTTGAGGAGAAGAGCTAGACACACCTAGTTGGAAAACCAACCATGCATGTTCTGTGCTTTTTTGGGTTTGCAGTGAAGATGAATGGGTATGTGTGTGTGAATACCCACTCTAGATGTGATATGATGCATGTGTTTCTCTTTATATTCCAGTTTGAAAGTTGCAAGTCAAGTGAAAGCAAGACTTTATTGCAAAATCAGTGAGAGGAATTTGGAAACAAAGACAGTACATTGGAGCATAAACTACATTCAATAAAAACAGTAGAGCTAAACTCTCAGTTTAGAACACTTAGTCAAAGAACGAGAGAACCTATTCTTTTTAAGTATTATTGTTACTGTTGTTATTATTATTATTTATTTATTTATTATAGCTGGAATTTGGTGTCTCTTCTGCTCCTACAGTTTTAGACATATTGGCGTGGTTCCAACGTCAAAACGTCTGTTAATATCTGGTGCAGTGCACATGTCCTGATTGGTTGATCAGGGGCCAGGTATTGATCGTTTAAAAAATCGATTTTAGTGGTTGAGCTTTGTAATGCATGGGGAGAGCAGATGATCGAGTCGCCTTAAAATGAGTCAATCTTGTGGAGCTAAACACACAACAGACCCATTAACAGACTTTAAGGCACTAACGCTCAAGTCATTTACAAAAAACGTGTGTCACTGTTTGTTGTGGTTTGATTAAAAATGATCAGACCATGAAAGCAGCTACGCTTTCAGCCTTCCTTAACCATAAATGGCTTAGTAAGAGCCAATGAGTTAGTGCCCCCTTTGGTGGTTCAGCAATAAGACGCCATGCACTGAATGAAAAGAATCAGAACAGGTGCTGGTTCAATTTCACGCTGCGAATAGATTTCACAGAAAACCTTTTTTGTCCATAAAACCTGTGTTTTAAAGTCCCCAAACACTGGTTTTATAACAACCACGCAACCACACTCAGCAACTTATTGGAGAAATGCATATGATTCTAGTTTTTATTTTGTTGCAGCACTAAACTAAACTTTACACACAAACATTTGAAGTTTATAAGAGGCTAGTTAGGCTACTATGCTAGGATAATGAAGGTGAGCGCAAGTAACGTGAAGTGCAGCTGCATCTCTTAGAACTGATGCTAGCATAACGTCATTGAACAGCTTGGAGAACTCTAACTGCTGATTCTGTTACGTTAGCTACCTGATGCCTGTGCTGATGGATGTGGGGGGAGGGGGAGAGACATCCTGCCCCCCAAAGTGAGAAAGTCCAGTGCTCTCTTGCACTGCTGGTCTCAGATGCCTGTGTAATTGCCAGGGATCTAACTCGCCTGATATCCTGATGAAAGGAGCCAATGCTCAGCCTCACAGTCAGTTACCTCTCTGAGACTTCCAGAAAGTCTCGTATGTTGTTTTTTTTTTCCAGAACTCACATGGCTCTGTCCTCTTCCGTACTATAAAAAAACCCTTCAAAATCAGAATCAGAAAAGAAAATTGCCTATGTTACAACTGCACATTTACACAGAGGTACAAGACAAGAACTGTTGAAATATAATGTAAAGTCAAAATAAAACTCTTCAAGGATTAGTCTGTACTATGTATACTATAGGCCAAACTTAAATTAAAACTAAACTTAAATTAATGAAAATTTGGGTCTAGAAATAATTTATTTTATGATCTTATCTAAGTATAATGAATATAGCTATGAAGCAAGAGTGTGCGTGTTTATGTGTATATAAATGTATACATTTATTACACTTAAATTTATATGTACATTATATGTGTGTGTGTGTGTGTGTGTGTGTGTGTGCGTGTGTGTGTGTATATATGTATGTACACATTATTAAGAATGAACAATGAATTATTCAGTAGGTTGTGTATGTGTATGAGTGTGAGTGTGTTTATATGTGTTTGTGTATGTTCCCAGTCTGCTTTGGACTCCAGGCTACACTCTGCAAGTCGTTACTGTCAAGCAAGCAAGCACAGCTCCCCACAGCATCCTGACCCCGTGCTGCAGTGGTGCATGAGAAAGCAAGAGACAGAGAGAGAGAGAGAGAGAGAGAGAGAGAGAAAGAGAGAGAGAGAGAGAGAGAGAGAGAGAGAGAGAGAGAGAGAGAGAGAGAGGACTTCCCTTCAGCTCTGCCCTGCAGCCACAATGCCCAGAACAAGGAGCAGAGGCTAACGAGGCAGCCAGCCTGGCCGCACACCCCGTGGGTCCTGCTGGGGTCAGGCCGGTCTGGCGGCTGGAGATTTTCCCCTCAGCTCTTGAGACCCTGGCCACAGTGGACAGACTTAAGTAGACTGCTCTCAGAGAGGTGGCACAACAAAGCGAGCATCCACTCGCTCCCTAAAAAGTCATTAGACACTGCCACAATCTGAGCAAAGTACTCTCTTAGAAGATAAACAGCATACATCATTTAAAGGCAGTCTCCATCTAACCACCAGGGGAGCCTCTCTCTTTCTCTCTCTCTCTCTCTGTCTTTTTTCCTTTCTCTTTCCTTATCTCTCTGTCTTTTTCTTCTCTCTATTTCTCGTTCCTTTTCTCTCTTTCTTCTCTGTCTCTCATTCTTTCTTTCCTCTCTTTCTCTTTCTTTGCTTCTCTCTCTATCTCTTTTTCCCTTACCCTCTTTTCTTTCCTTCTTTTTTCTGACTCTCTCTTATTCCCTTTCCTTCTCTTTCTTTCTCTCTGTCTCCCTTTCTTTACGTCTCTCTCTGTCTCTCTTTTTCCCTTTCCCTCTCTTTTTTTCTTCTTTCTCTATCTCTCTCTTATTCCCTTTCCTTCTCTTTCTTTCTCTCTCTCTCTCTCTCTCTTTCTTTACTCCTCTCTCTATCTCTCTTTTTCCCTTTCCTTCTCACTTTCTTTCCTTCTTTCTCGGTCTCTCTCTTATTCCTTTTCCTTCTCCTTCTCTCTCTCTCTCTCTCTCTCTCTTTCTCTCTCTCTCTCTCTCTCACTCTCTCTCTCTCACTCTCTCTCTCTGTATTTTCACAGTGCGGGTCACCCAATCAGCCTGAAGTGGTAGATCACTGTTCCGGATGTTGATTATTCATTCAGTTGACTGCAGGCTTGGTGTGGACATTCAGAAAGTGTAATGACTTGGCCTATGGGTTGCTGTTGGAGTGATTGCCCTCATTTAGCCTGAGCTCCATCTGAAGTAGACCTACGTTCTCCTTCACTTTCCTTTGTTTTACACCGGACTAGAAATGGTTTGGAAATTGCAGGCTTTCTGGGTCGCTCAGAACTCTAACGTTGTTTGAACTTTTCTAGAGTTGGAAGGAGAGGAAAAAATAACTTAGGCACACAAATAGATGCACTCATCACTTGAAGGCCTTATAACAAAGTCAGCAGCCTCGTAAATGCATGAAGAAGTTGATGCAACAAGTGAAAAGTGCAAGGCAGCACGTTTCTCTGAGAGCTCGCAGAATAAAGTGGCCCAGTCTTCAGGAACATAACTGTAAGTCAAGCTAGACTCGTCTAGTTTATGAAGTGCCTCGTAAATATTGACTGCCCAGAAAGGAGCGTCATAAGTGAAGTTAACGAAATAACCAGTCAAGCACAGACAAATTCCACTGGGTTGTTTTGTTTTTTTTTTTTATCGACCCAGCAATCCCAGTCTAATTCATACCACTAGTAAGTGTTTGGCAGGAGAAAATTATCAATATGTCTCTGCAAAAGAAACCATGTTTGTATTGACTCTCAAGGCCATAGCAGTGAGTAGTATCTTTTTAGTATTTTTTCTTTTTCTCATGTTGCATCAGAATAGAAGCAAGGGTTCAGTTGAAAAAAAGGGTGTTTTCAGAGTTCATCAATCTACCCAGAATCAGATTTGGGGTCATTCGGGGTCATTTGGGGAAGAAGGGGCCCCATTACAGTTTTTTTTTACCAAACCGTGTGACCCTTGATTACTCAGCTCTAATGAATCAACTAATATTATGCATTTACAAAAGACATTACAGTAATTTTTCATCATGCATCTGCAGAAACAAAACAACTAACCGACTGCAATGAAGGGAGATTGTCTCATCCCTCTTGGTGATTGTTACCATGAGCATCATACTTTGAGCTCAGGTTTCGTGAAATATAATTCATTTTACTTGTACTAGATGCTCAGATGAACATTTAGAGGCACACAAAGGAGCATATGTTTTATTTGACTAAACTAACTTTACAAGATGGTCACTAAAGACTTACATGATTGGGAGTTGACAAAACAGGACAATTTAAAGGAATAGTTGTTTTTTCTCCAAATTATTTGGCCCAGGAAAGCAAGACTCTAGAAACCATGTTTCAATTAAATGAGTGAACTCTTTTGGCCATTGACATCGGAGCCTGTTGATGCTCAGCACCTGAGATCATTTAGCAAACTTTAATGAAACAATACAAATGATGGCATGCACATGACTACTTTAGCCATTAACTACATTTTAAACATGGGCACAGCACAACAGTATTCTAGTCCTTAGCTGGATGGAGGAAGCAGTACATGGAAACAGTCATTGGCTGAGGGCTGTGTCATAATTTAGCAAAAGGTCAATTGTTATTTGACCCACCTTGTATACATACAGAAGAAGACACTTGAAGCAAGGATGAACCCATGATGTTATGTGACAACCAGTGCTAGTTTTAGGTAGTTTTCCTACATATTGAACCCTAGTCATATGCAAAAGATTGGGTGCTCTGTTCAGATAACACACACCAGTTAGAGTGTATCAGTAAAATCTGATTTCAACAAATATAAATGGTGTAAAACAGTCTTAAAACAGTGTTTGCTCTTCTACACGCTCGCCGTTTGCTGCTCTTTCACTTGGCGTGCCGCACTGATTTGATAAGCCTGTTGAGTTCAGTGTTTTAAAAATATCTGCCGTTTTTGGAGATGCTCTCACCTGGTCACACTGGCTGTTCACTCGCTGTCTATGTCTAATATATCCCACACTTTGACAGGTGTCACTGTAATGAGATAATCACTAAGATAAGATAAGCTGAGATAAACCTTTATTAGTCACACAAGTAGGAAATTTGCATTGTTAAGGCAGGAAATGGACAGTACAAAGGTAAGAGCAGCAAAAACAATAAAATAAAAACGATACCACACAACAGTACAGTATTAAAACTACATATGTACATATTGGAAATATATACGTAATGTTCTTCATATTACCCATTAGTGCTTTTAATGTTGTAGCTAACTGGTGTCATTTGAACAGGGCAGCCAAACGTTTTCATATGACTAGGATGCAATAGACACAATATAGGTAAAAACTAACTACACCTAGCACTGGTTGCTGAATAACATCATGGGTTCATACTTCTTGTTTCAAGTGTCTTCTTCTTTATGAATACAAGATGGGTCAAATGATTGACCTTTTGCTAAATAATTCCTCAGCCAATCACAACTGTTTCAAAGCATCAAGAATCAAGCTGACTAGAACGCAGACAGACTGTGCTGTGCTCATGTTTAAAGTGAATATAACTGTCAGTTATAGAGCAGGTATCGTGAGATTGGGGTTGGACATGATTAAATTGGGTGTTTTATATTTTATTTTGGGTTTTTACAATATGTTAAATTCAGCAAATGAATAGAAATTGCACACTAAATGGTGCAGATTGCAAAATGCCATATTGAAACCTCAAACCATCCATAGACTCTCCTATTCAGTCTTTCTTTACTGGAAGTTATTTATTCTGACTTCAGCTTCAGACACAAAACCTGGTCCTAGCTCTGCACTCTGAAGGCTTCATCAATAAAGGTCTAGTTCTCTTCTTCTAAAAGCAGTCTTTAGTTTGTCGTGGAGAACTTTCTGTCGGTTGATTTTGGACAAGTTCCCCGAGTCGCACAAGTAAATTAGTCTCATCTCTGGCTGCGAACATGGGAAAGGATTAAACAGTGTGTGAGGCACTCGTCTGCAGCTGATATAATTCACTATTAATAGCCTTTTCACTGAGACACTTAACTAAGACAAATGGCTGTATTCAGAGTCCATTCCGCTTTTTACTTGTCTCTTCTAAGTACCCTTAGACTTATTCTAAAGACCTCTTTCTCTCTCTCTCTCTCACTCTCTCTCTCTCTCTCTCTCTCTCTCTCTCTCTCTCTCTTTCTCTCTCTCTCTCGCTCTCTCTCTCCCTCTTTCTCTCCGGGGTGTGCATGCTGGCAGCCCAAATGTGTCACACCTAACAAGGGCCGCTGTAAATTTAGCCTGTCGATACACGTCAGGCCTCATTCATCAGCTGCCGCGGCCGCAGCCCTTTATTTCTTTCCTCAGTTTTCAATTCCACATCACCTCCCCCTCCCCATCTTTTTCACTTTGCGCCACGGAGTGTCTTGACTTTGCCCGCGGACCTCCTATCTCCAATAAGATCCAGCACACTCACAGCCAGCGGGACTAAGGCGATGAAGACTCCTAATCCTGGCTATGACCAAAGTGGATCAGGAAAGTGTGTGTGTTTGTGTGTGGGCCGTTTGAGAGCTGGGGGTCGGACAGAGCTATGGTGGGGGGCACTATATCTGCCAATGTCATATCTGTCCAGAATACCATCCCATTTAAAAGCTAAACACTCAACACCGAGCACTGCAGCAAGACCCCTTTAAGCCTGGGCCATGTACCATTTTGCCTTTTACAGTGATTTCTTGCAGTCTTTTGTGATGAGTCAAGCACAGAGAATTTGCCTCTGTCGTGATAAAACATTGCAGAAGTTTATAGAGTTTGTTTGCATACAGTGACCTCATTTGTTTTGTAGTTGACTTTTATTGGTAGGTTTGAGGATACACTCTTAAAATTAAAGACGCCAGAAAGAACCCATGATGTTATAGAACCAGTTTTGGTTCCCTAAAGCAATTTCCTCTGGGATCAATAAAGTTTTCTGATTCAGATTTTCTATTTCGAAAGAACTTTTCAACTGATACCATGACATCTTTGTGTTGTAGTTGACTTTTCATGGTAAGTTTGAGGATACACAGAAAATGAAGGATGCCAGAAGGAGCTCTATATGTGATAGAACCAGTTTTGGTTCCCTAAAGAACCTTTCAATTGGTGGACCTTAAAAGCAACATTTTTCGTGAATGAGATTGTGTGTAGAACCCATTTAAAGCTTAAAGTTGCACGCCTTCAGTTGGTAAACCAAACTCATACACTATGTGTTCACTAGGTTTTTTTTATAAATTCACAATGATCTGATTTACAACAAAGATTCTTTAGAGCAGTGATTCTCAAAATGTGCGGCACAGAGTCATGACAGGTTAGGGGCGAGCGACCTGGTGGAAAGTCATGCGGAACTAATCTTTAACATCAGAGTCATTTTCACGGCAGAACAAAGAATTCATATCAGTTACATTACCAACCCGCTCATTCACTGCTGTCAGAGCCTTTGAGGGTCAAAATGGACACATATTTACTGAAAGAAATGTATTCACTGTTTTAGTGAAACAACAACAGGTGGTGCTTCTAAGAGAAATGCTAAAAAAAACAAGCCAAAAAGGAAATATGACGAGGCATATCTTGCTCTAGGTTCCACATTTGATGTGGTAGAAGATGAGGAGAGACCTGTCTGTATTTTATGTTTGAAAACTCTGGCAGCTGACCGTGTGAGACCAAACAAAATTACGAAGACACTTAAAAACATTACACCCCAGTCAAATCAATAAACCACTCGAGCTCTTTCAAAGAAAACTTGGAGAATACAGTCAGCAGGAAAAACACTTTGTAAAATCCGCATCAGTAAACAGCACAGCACTAAATGCAACATACAACAGTCGCATACAGAATTGCCCAGTGCAAGAATCCACACATATACTCCCTGCAGCTTTAAATATGGTGTCATACATAAGAAATTAATGTTAGAGTTTGTTGTTATCTAAATAAAGTTACTGACATTGTTTTGTTAAGGTGAGGTTTGAAAATATTTCTTTCTACCAAGGGGGAAATGATAGAAAACGTTTGAGACCACTGCTTTAGAGAGCTAAATAGAACCCTTTGTGGCACCCTCTTTTTCTTCCATGGCACAGTCAAAAACGGTTTTAGTTTCAGTTAATTTTCCACCTACGTGAAGCCACTGGAACCAGCATAATAACCACTCTGAAGCATCTAATTAGGCTGATTTGCTAATTAACTACCTTGCTTGCTAGTGATCTTAACTTATTGGCTGATATGAAACAACGTACTTCACTGTTCTTCATGTACACAGACTTATTACACATAAATAAAGCAAAGCTTCATTTTTTCCCTTGAGAATGTGAACTGACACGTTAGCTACGCTATCATCTACCCTATTAGCTACGGATGTTTAAATTCTCATGCATGTCTGTAGTTAGAATCATGTGTAGAAGAAAGGAAAGCTTTTATTTCTATCTATTTTTGTTTATCTAGAGCTCACATTTCTGTCTATCATTCTGTAAAAGTACATACTGTATATTAGTATGTATACTAATAGCATTAGCTTTTTATGTAAGTATCTTAAACTATGTCGTCACTGGCTTTAACTGCAAGTGTTCCCTTTGATTAACATGATTTAAAACATCTTGTATTTGCACAGTCTTGTTTTTGGATACCCCATGTAGCTTCCAGTCTACTATTGTGATTTTACCAAGAGTGCATGCTTTATTAGTGGCTGATGTGTTATTTATGGGTGAAAAGGCAAATTTGAATTATCAATATTATTATTATTATTAACTCGTTGTACATGTGTATTCTCACACCTACTGGTAGGTATCTCTTTTTTTCCAATTCAGTAGATGTTTTCGTAAGGATGGCATCATTCTTGTATATGATTTTTGTTTGATATACTTTATTCTAACGTTTTGACATTTTCTTTTAATGCATTCCTTTATGAATGAGCTGTTTTGAAATTGGGTCAGTGCATATGGTGGCCTGGTGGTTAGGGTGTTGCCCCTGCGAACAGGAGGTCGTAGGTTTGAATGCCATGACAGCCAGTGGCAACACTGAGGAACCCTTGAGGAAAATACAGTCCCCACACACTGCTCCCTGGGTGCTGCGTCACTGCTTCTCTTGGTGAATGGGTTAAATACAGAGAATAAGCTTACACTGTTCACGCGGTGGTGTGTTCACATGTGGCTATAAGGGGCCACTTTACTTTTATATTTTTAATAATTCAGCATTGGGCCCCACAGTGGTGCAGTGTGTGTGGAGTTTGCATGTTCTCCTCATGGTGGCATGGGTTTCCTCCGGAGTCTCTGGGTTTCTCCCACAGTCCAAAGACATGAGCGTCAGGTGAACTGGGGATTCTAAATTGACCATATGTGTGGGGGGGGCATGGGGTGTGAGTCAATGGTGTGTGTATGTCTGCCCAGGGTGAGTCCCAGTCTTGTGCCCGGAGACCCCCGGCATAGGCTCCGGGTACCTGCGGCCCTCGTAAGGATTAAGCGGTTACAGAAAATGAATAAATGAATTCAGCATTGGTGTTATTAGTGAGGTTTATTGTTGATGAACAAGTGGGAGGTTGGCGGGGAGGTCATTACAGCATCTTGATTATGACAGTAAATGTTTCTTCAGAAATATTGTTGCTGTGCATGTAGAATGGGCAATTCTTCGTCAAACCAGTTTTTCTGTTAAAAGGATGTCCGAAGAACCTTTTTAAACTTAAAAGAACTTCTATATAATGAGAAGGTTGTAGGAAGAATTCAGAACTAGGTTCTTCCTACAACCTTCTCATTACCTTTCTTGAAGGTCCTCAACTGTTCGTCACCCTTGTAAGTTTATTAATGTTTCTTTAAAAATGTTGCTGCTGTGCATGTGCAATGGATGGTTCTTCATTAAGCCAGTTTTTTTTTTAAAGAGATGAGTGTAGAATCGTTTTTAAAGTTGCAAAAACCACAACATAATGTAGAGGAACCAAAAGTGGTTTATATGCAGCATCACCCAATTGTGGCATTTAAGAATCGAGACTTGTGCCTACAGTGTTCAGCAATAAAACATCCGTAGTTAATGTCTAAATCATCGTATCCTGAGGTTTGCCAGCTTGAATTATTGTTGTTTTTTTAGATAAAATAAGCCCCTCAGTTGCACAGAGAGAAGAACAGGATGTGGAAACTCGACTGAAATTGTGTATCTTTTTTCTCTTCAGGGTCTGAAAGGGGACACTGGACTTGAAGGCCCACCTGGTCCCAAAGGTGATAAAGTAAGTTTCCCAACCAGTGTGTGATTGACGGTAAAGCCTCTACAGAGAGCGAGAGAGAGCGAGAGAGAGAGAGAGAGAGAGAGAGAGACAGAGAGAGAGAGAGAGAGAGAGAGGGAGAGAGAGATAGGCACATTCGGTCTCTGTTTTAGAATCAATACGCTGCCCAGCATCTACGCATTTATTTTTAATCAAAGACCACGCCCGTCCTTGGTATTAATACATGATTTATATGTTTATATGACTCGCCATGCATGCCCCACTTGATATTACCATTGGACATGTGATTTCATTTTGTAAGCTCAAGTGTTACTTTGCCTTTAGCTCGCTCCAAGGTCCAAACACATAGACATTTCATTAGCCGCGTGTTGTTTTACATTCAGCACGGCATCAGGTGGAATGTGTTTAAGAATCAGGGGTTCATCTTTAATTACAACTTCACTGATTATTTGCACACATGGTTGCACACATGTCTGACACCTGGAATGTTGTGCCCAGTCAACACCCAGCAAATTGATTCAGTTGTGGTTAAAAATACAGGTGATGATGCTCATGGATAATTTAGGGTCTTTACTTTAGGGACTTTACATGTTGATGTTTCAAATGCCCCTAACCTGGATCTTACATCTGGATATTTAAAAATGGCAAGCTGAGTAAAGATAAGGACACAGAAAAGTGCGGTGGCTGATTCAGAGGCCTGTCACAGAAAAGGAATTTGAAAGAGATCAATTCCTTCCCGAAAGTGAAGCACATTGAAAGGCAAATAGGACTCCCACTTTCTCTCTCTCTCTCTCTCTGCCTGCCTCTCTCTTTCTAGCTCCCCATCTCACTCTCTTCCTCTACTTTTTTCACTTTCTCTGTCTCTCTCCTCCTTTTCACCTCTTTTTTCATTCTCTTGTTGCTCTCTCTCTGTCACTGTCTGTTTCCTTTTCTTTCTAGCCCGCTGTTTCTCACCCTCTCTCCCTCTTCTTCCTCTTTCTCCCATTCTCTCTCCTTCTGCCCCTCCCTGTATCCCTTTCTATTGTTTCTCCCTCCATCTTTCTCTTCCTCTCCAACTTTTTCTCCCACTCTGTTTCCTTCTCTCCTCTCTCTCTCTCTCTCTCTCTCTCTCTCTCTCTCTTTCTCGCTCTTTCTCTCCCCTCCTCCATTCTATTCCATATTCCATAAAGCACATTAAATGATATTTCTCCCCGTCCTCTAATTAGTTGCCATATCAGCTGCGTGCTTTTCATAGCTCTGCCTCTGTTATTGGGCTTCTTTTTTGCTTTGTTTGTTTCTGTCTTTTAGAGGAGACTCTAAGCCGTGTGCGTAATTGTAGATGCGCCGTGCCTTGGCCTGCCTCTAATGAGCCCCTCTCTGTTAGCGCGGAGAATTACCAGTTATTTCATCTCATCTTCCAGGCAGCAAGCGAGGGAAGAGAGTGTAGACGGGAGGGAGGACGGGAGGGAGGGAGCGTTTGTTTGTATTGAATCTGACAGAGCGAGGTATACCCGTCATGCTCTCAGTCCACAAAGTAATGAGTCTCTGAATATCTTCAAACAGGCCAGCTTTAGGCATGACGCCTCTGCTGCAGCCGAACCAAGAGAAAAGTAGAAAACACTGACATCATTAAGACTGTCTTTTACTCTTGGTGTTAATGGAATGTTTTGGATAACGTTTTCTCGCTTTTGTTTGATTTTATTTAAAATCTGTACTCAGGCTATTGTTGATGCAACACCTCAAACATCTTTTTTTGCTCAATTTGACATTTATTAGAACCTCAAGACCAGTACATACCATTAGAGTAAACACAAATATTATCAAAGGCAATAAGAATATATTGGTTAGAAGAATATAGTTAGAAGAATACAATTCTATTAACATCACTATTTGATTGAATGAGAGACTGATTAAATAGGTATTGGGTGGTAACTGTAAATACTGTATTGTTGGTATTTATTCTAATCTTAGTGTTTATTTAAACATTGAATTAATTCTTACTACTCAGAGAATTTAGCATATTCTGCAACATGATCTTTTGCACAGTGCTGTTTATATACTATATAAACTAAGCAGTTTAATACAAAACAGATTTAGACTGAATAGATTGTTTGCAGTACTGTGATACATCACAATACCCTGAAAAGCAGAGTTTTGGACTCAAGTTACATGACTTGGACTCAGGTCTTCGGCTCTTCAGTTTTTTTAATTCTTCTGACATTGTTGGGATTGCATGGCTGTGTGCTTGATTTTGTACACCTGTTGATAATGGGTGTATTTCAAGCACATATTTCTGGCCATACACTGCACTGTTTACTTGCAACATACTTGACTACTACCATATCATGATGTTATATTTTTTTATATGACCCACCTTTCCATTGAACTTCCATTGACTGTTAGGGTAAAAAGAAGTATGTTACCATTAGTTCTAGAGTTGATTTATTGTTCACGATGTTAGCGTGTGCTATAGTGTGTGTGGCCATACTTTACTCAAAGCAGGAAGAGCAAAACAAGCTCATCGAGGAGACTAAACGGATGTGCGCTTGACACGTAACACTGTCCATATGACACTATTCCTCCATGCCTGTCTTTTTGTTAACATTATGAAGCTTTTACAGTGCGAATGTCTAAGTGCGCCTGGGTTCTGTTAAGGCCCCTCATATATCATGATAGGACGAAGGCTGCTGTTGACATCTCACCTGGGGAAATCTTTTGGAGCTGGAATGGCGGAATATGCACCCTACTATTACATTTAATGCTAGGTGATATTTCACTCTTCTTGACCTTTACATTGTGCAAGGCAAGTGCCCCCTGGCTCCAGAGCAAGATGTCAAGGTACCAGGAATGCCCGCTGACATTTTGTCACAATGTGGAGAAAGTGTGACCTACTTGGTTGTGCATGGGCTAGAAATAACTGAAATGTAGTTTAAGAAGCAGTACAAAGTCATTAACGACTTTTGGGAACACCTCCTAAGCTCACTGTGTAGAATCATCTTGACGACATCTCTTGGTGCCCTATATTTCTGAATGGAACGCGGCTGCTTTGATGATCTATTTACATCCGTTCTCCCAGTGCTCCTCTAACTCAGTGTTTTCTTCTCCCCTCTCTTGCAGGGAGATAGCGGCCTCCCGGGTCCACCAGGGCTTTCTGTAAGTATTTCTTTCACCATTCTATAAAACATTTAATGACCTGTCATTAAAGCACCCTTCACGACTGACACTTTTTCCATGCCTTGCGAGCGAGAAAGCAGAGGTGCCATTTGATCTGAATCAAAGCCCATGTTGCAACTTGAAGAGGTTAAATGAGCGTGCTAGCTCTTTCTACCGAGTTGCCAAAAGTCGGAGCGGCCTCGGGGGCTCATATATATCAAGAGGTGTTGATTTAGGATCAGTGCTGTCCTGCCCGTGCCATTGTCTTCATCAAGAGAAGATGAATATCCAAGAATGTGATCCAAGATCTGCAGATGTTCAGATACGCATGACCATTGATTTATGGAGGAGAACTGACAGTTTGGATATCGAAACTACCTCATGCTGCACAACATCTGGTCAGCACAGCCAGGGAGCAGACGCCCAGGTCGTCAGAGCGGGGGTCCACTTAATATTAACTATCCGGTAACCATGACTGGGAGAAGCTGGGGCAAAATGACCCCATAACCCCATTACTCCTTGACCACTGAGGACCAACCACATGACGTGGGAGACTGAGATCGAAAAGAAATCTGAGAAAGAGGCAGCCAAAGTGTCAAACAAAACAAACTACTCTTCAGACACAGCTAGTGCTACACATGCTAAGTTCTTGATTAAGAAACAGTTTTTTTTTCTTTTCAGTTTCCAGACCACAGAATGCCAAGGACAGCCAAAGAGAGCCCCAAGCGCTCTCTTGCAGAGGGGCATCCGCTGCCAGGGGAATTGAACAGCTGAGGAGTGCACTGTGGGTGGTTAGCTAATTAGCCTGTGCCTCAGGAGGAGGAATACGAATGCTATTTCTAATCAGACACTTGGGCGGGGTGCGTGTGTATGTGTGTCTGTTATTACTGTACCAAACTGCTGCAGGCCCTGCCTCTTTTCTGTCACCCGAACAGTTACTAAACCCATCGGAATCACGCCACCGTGGAACAAGTATTTACTCATGCTAATTTTATGTTTATGAGGATGAGCGCAGATACCAGGGATTCAGACAGCAGTTTCAGGAGCGCCGACAACACACTCCATCGTGTCCCCAGCGAGCCTTGAAATGGTGCTTCTGTGTAAAACAGAACAGCTGGATTTATTGATTTGCACACCGAATGGATTTCTTATTTTCAGTTTATTTTTAAATACAGTCAGATGCAAAATGTTGAACACCCCAGGGTTCCATATCTAAAACAATGTGGTACCTGTTTAAAAATGCCAGATAATAATGATTCAAATTTGAACATACATGCAGCCAGTCATAATTTATGGTCATCCAGCAAATGTATAGCTGGGCAGTTTGTATCTGGCTAATTCTCTACACAGCTGTAGATGCTACCTTCACTACTGCTAACCACAGTTACATGCAATTTTAGCTATTCATCATTGAGTAGCACTATGTTGGGGCAACTGCATTATATAATTCTTTTCATTTTTGTGTTTTACTGGTTGTTGCCATTATGGCTGTAGCTGTCTTAACTCGACGTGCACAGACCACCTCACTACTGCCAACTATGCCAGTTGCCATCTAGATATTTTGTAAAAGGTCAATGTGCAGCACGTTTTTTTTTTCAAGAGTGTATTATTAGCTGATATAGTTAAGTTCACTTTATGGCTAGCAAGTTAGTTAACTTGCTCCAACTCAGTCTCAATTACATACATTTCGAAAAGTAGCTTTCACAGATGTCTAAGGTAACTGCAGCATTACGGTTCCTCAGATTGTGATGCACAAGCCTTCTTATTTGTTTGTTGTTGTTGCTGCTGTTGTTGTTGTTGCTAGCTGTGCAGCTTGATCATGCTAATTTTCAGCAAGCATAACTCCTAGTTAGAGTGCATCAAATTGAATGACATCATTTGAAGGTATTTTATTGCAGCCTTTTCCGAAATGTCGGGGGTTGGCTAAACAAGGAATTGTGTCAGATCATGAGGAGAGGAGTACCGACACAGTTTTACTCCTCCTCCTCCTCTGGGCAGCTGCTGATAGTGAAGTTTCAGGCAAAGAAGACATGGTTGGAATTTACATAAGCAGGATTAAAAACACTCGAATATCGGATTATACAGAGGAAAGATTTGTGAGATAAGCCAGTAAGTCATGTTAAAACTCCTCTGCGAGTCCTGGGAGAGTATTATGTTGGACAGTATACAGCATGTTCAAGAGGCCGTGTAGGAGTTCATGGATTCTCTCTCTCTCACTCTGTATCTCTCTCTCTCTTTCTCTTTCTCTGTCTCTCTCTCTCTCTGGATCTCTCTGGATCTCTCTCTCTGTCTCTCACTCACTAATGCTCTCTCTCTTTCTTATGCTTATTTTTTATGTTGTCTCTCTCATGCTCTATTTCTCATGCTCTCTCTCATGCTCTATTTTTCATGCTGTCTCTCTCTCTCTCATGCTCTATTTCTCATGCTCTCTCTCTCTCATTTTGTATCTCTCCTTCTCTCTCACTCTGTATATGTCTCTCGCTCATGCTCTATTTCTTATGCTCTCTCTCTCTCTCTCTCTGTCTCTCTCTCTCTCACTCATGCGCTCTCTATCTCTCTCTCTCTCTCTCTTTCTGGATGACAGCCGAGGCCTCCAGAGTCATGACCTTTGTCCAGTAGGCTCACTGTTCTTTGCAGATTTGCGACTACTTCTACATCTCTATCTCAGTCTGACCACTCCTATCTCTTTCTCGTTCCAGGCTGTAAGAGAAGGTCAAAAGGGAGACCAGGTAAATATGTTTCATATTCTCCATGGGTATCTGGATGTTTGCCAAGTGAAATGCCTTCTCTGTATAAATCATGAACACTCCCCCCCTCCTTGTAAATGCAGTTTGTATCCCACAGCCCCTCTAATGCCAATGTATAAATTATATTAAAAATAAATGTCAGAAATATACTGCCGCATCCTCCAAGAACTCAGAGTGTATTACTCTTCACAGGGGCCTCCAGGTATCGCCGGAGAAAAGGTAAGTGTCCACACGCCGCATTAATAAAACTGGAGCTTTTGGCTGTCCTCTTCCTGCCGCTGTTCGGTAGTTAAGCCCACCAGTCAGGACCATGTGGCACTAACATCTGTCGCCCAGCACTTAACGAGCAACGAGCTGTAAATTGGCTCAGCTACAGCCAAGCAATTTAGAGATCATGTTTCCATTCAGATACTGCGCCTGAATCAGATGGACCATTTTATCATTTAGTGTCTAGAGCACAGCCGATATAAAAATTCTATGACCGATATATCGGTTTAGCTAAAAGTCCCAATAACTGATTATATTATCTGATCAAATTTAGCATGTTAAGAAAAACATGTTGCAATCAGTTTTATTAAACTCTGCCAGTTCTCAATGTTCAGATTTGTTAAACTTAAATCATTTCAGTTTAATGAGCTCTTATTTGTTCATTTTTCAGCAGTTCTCGTCATAGAAAGAGTCTTGTCATGTTTATCCTCATGCTAAAGGTGACATCCTGATAGACTTTATGAATTCTGTAAACGTGAGCAAATTCTGTAAATGTGAGCTTTAAAAGACCACAATATAAAACATAAAACAATTAACCTTAGACAAACAGTTTTTCTTACATCTGAGGTATTTACTTGTCAAATATCGATCAAGTCATTAAATATCGATGCTTATTCAGTGGCAATACTGATAAATTAGGACATTCACTACCTTAATTCCATTCATCCATCTGATTTAATTTAATAAAGGACTGAATAGCCAAACTAGGTATTGGTAATTAAAAGTATGTCGAACACTTATGGTGTTACACTAGGTTTACATCCCGTTTACACTGTACTGTTACATTACATTACTGTACATTTTTGTGGTGTCTATTTATTGTGTTGTTTGTTGTAACTTGCACTCTGTTCAATGCTCAATGTTGGATGTTGTTATATGTTGCACCGTGATCCATATCGAAATGTTTCATCACACTATGGACGCTTTCACAGCTGCTGATCACAGTAAAGTAACCTTAAAAATCTGAGAACACTCTAGTACAGATGGCACTGATCTAACAACAGGTCCAGAGAGCAGATTTGCAGTAGAAAATGCTGGATTGGTATCGGAAGGAAAACGGATGATTCTGACCCAACCATGTGACGGATCTAGCCTAAAACAGCACCCACTCACATTGTGTTAATGTTATAATGTTAGCTGTGTATTTCCTCCTATGCGAAATGAGTGAGTAGTTTGATCACAATGGCCTAAATTAAGGTGATCTTAAGAGAAGACGATTAAAAATAGCTAATATCAAGGTTTAGTAGTTCTTAAATAAGACATATTGGAGTGGTATCAGCCAGTACTCAAGCTTTCAGCTTCAATATCAGAAAAAAAATGAATTAATTATTTCTTTTACCAAAACTGACAATGCTTTACTACGTAAAGGCTCATTTTCAAGTATTTACAGCTTTAAATGACTAGTGTGACTTTGCTAATGTTGCTAACAATGAATAGAAGCCAGTAAACATCATATAATTTGCATAATTGGCAGTCAAATTTGCATAACTGTATAAACAGATGGCTATTTGCTTTCCGTTTTGCAGCACATGATTTTGGAATGAATAATTTCTTTAAACACAAGGCATTCACTTGTAAGTGTTAGTCTTGTACATGTCTTCCCAGGCTATATGGCTACATTCTGAAATGTTAAATATCTGCATTTTTAGTCCAAATGTATATCTGAATCCACTTCAGTTGAGTATATACTTACAAAATAAACATGTATTTGTGCTCTGTAGTGTACTCAGAAGTGTACTCAGTAATGTGTAGACTAAACTAATGTGTAGAGCCAATTCATTCTTCACATGGCTTTTAGAGATACCAACTCCGGTTCGGGGTGGCCAGGGTCCTTTCTGTGTGGGGTTTCCTCAGGTGATGTGGAGAGACTAATTAGCCCCTAGGTGTGAATGTGTTTATCTGTGTGTCTGCCCTATGCTGGACTGGTGCTCTCTCTGTTTTTCTCCCTATGAGCACTGGGATAGGCTCCAGCGACCCTGGTTAAAATAAACGGTTCAGAAAATAAATGGACGATCAACTGCTGTGCAATCTTCTACTTCATATAATAAATGGAAAATGAGAGCAAAGCCAACTATTATCTGTTGCAGAACATCAACAGGGTAACAAACAGGGTTCAAATGATATATACTTTGGCTGATAATGTCAACAATATAAAAAAGCACTGTAAAAAAGCCAAGAGTGCCTGAGAAAATTATACCTAAAGCCACTTATCTGTGCAGTATGTGTTTGTGTAAAAAATCCACTAACATTAGAAAAAAAAAATATATATACAAACATAGTGTTTGCTTAACTATTTCCAATGACAGAAACAACACAATAAGTAGACAATATAGCAACGCAATAGAAGTGTGAACGGCATGTAAATCTATGACAATACAATAAATAGACAATACAGCAGTGTAACAGTAAAGTGATGTAAACAGAAAGGGATGTACATCTTCCAGAGAGAATAACATTGTAAAATTGACCAGAAGTATTTAAACTTAAACAGCGATGTGAATGCACAGGCTAGAAACAGCCAAACGTTCCATCAGATGTGTTACACCAAGGACTGGAGTGTGAAGACATTGTGCAGAATGGATTTTTTAGTACCACTGAGCCATTTATGCTCTTTGAATATTTGTCCTTTACGTCTCTCCAGGGAGAAGCTGGTTTACCGGGTCAGCCAGGAGCGCCAGGAAAAGAGGGCAAAAGGGTGAGTAAGCAGGAGCAGGTCACTGCTTGTGTGGGCCTGTATGTGTTTGTGTGTGTATGTGTGTGTGTGTGTGTGTGTGTGTGTGTGTGGGAGAGAGAGAGAGAGAGAGAGAGATGGAGAGTTACCTGGCCATTAACATGCCAGGGCTGGAGGAGTGAGTAGGCAACAGCTGAAAGAATAGAATGAGCAGAAGAGAGAGATATTGCACATTTACCCCATTTGAATGAGTGTTTGTCAGTGTATTGAGAGCGAGAAAGACAGAAGGGCCTCTCTGTGGAGGATCCACATAAGGGTTCGCTTCCTGAGGGAATGCTAATAGTTTGACAATGAATACTCAGCCTGAATAGCCTGGGTCAAGCTTCAAGAGTGTGACTGACAGCACACGTGGCCAATCCCACTAGGGGACCGTCCCATTGGTGATTTATAGTCGCTCGGTCAAATGGGACTGAATGGACTGAAACAACAGATAGTATATCAATACGGATTTTACGCTGCACTTCAAAGTCAGCCCAGCACCGTCCTCATTATATGCTGACTGTGTGGCAGTGAGGGTATTAGGTGTTTCAGAAGGGCAAGTGGAAAAAAACAGTTTCATTCAGGCTTGATAATGTGTTTGAATTACCTTTTGAACAAGACAGACTGGCTTCATTTACTGCTGCTAATGGTGATGTCACTCTTATTTTCTAAATGAATCACAACTTTAACTGATATTGAAGTTTGCATTAAATCCATTCTTACCGAGCACAAATGAAAATATATTATGGTAACTTCTTAGTTTAAATTACATTGCAGTCATTTGGCAAGCACTTTCAGGACAGTGTGAGAACCAGAGAAGAGTTCTATGTACTAAAATCCTAATGTAGGGTGTGGTTTAGTCAAAGACTCACATTTTTTTATTCTACATGGCAGTTTTTGTTTATGATTTCTCCATTTGCAGCTTTCTATCACCTAATCCCGTCAGGCATTCTCTCCTCTTGGGTTCACAGTTATGAACGGCTGGTACATTACTGGGGTTTAAGCTCATGGTCTCCCGATGTGTGTGTGAACATTCAGACAATTGCATCACTCACAAGCCCAGAATTCCTTTACTCAGTTCCCACTAGCTCGGCTTATGCTAAAAAGCTAAAAGGGCGAAGACTAGCATCGAGCTTCCTCGGGAGAGATCGACACACTTAGGGATGAACATTAACAGCCAATTCTGTTACGTCATTTAACAGACACACATGTTGGCTGGCATCATGTTGCATGATACACACAAACACACACACAAATTATATATTTATATAATGTTTTGTATAGTGTAGTTTTATATTATACTGTTATTGTATAGTTTTTCTATAGGTTATGCTGCTAATTTCTTCTTATCTTATCTTATTTTGTCTCATCTTATCTCATTTTATATTATCTTATCCTATCTTATAATGCTGTCCTGAAGAGATGACTATGGTATCGCCAGGTTAGAAACTCCTCCAGATGATGGGAACAGCATAGTTCTTTTAAAACAGAAAGCATCCAACTTACACATGTCGGTTTATAGAAGTTTTATCATCTATCAGTACACTGAAAACAATAAATTATTCTTGTGTTTGTGATACCAGTACATTAATAGTGCGCAAAACTTTGGGCTCCCCTGCTCAAATGACATTTTTTATTCTTAGGTGTAAATATCTTCACGTCCTCTACAGAGAAAGCACTAATTCACAAGCAGAGTGTTCAAACTTTTGCATATTTCTGTAATTGCCCAGAGCTAACTAACAGCTTTTCCCCAATATTTAACTCAACTTTTTTTGGACTCATTCATTCCAAGTACCAATGTACAGTACTGTGTAGGTGCTCATAACCAATCAAAAGGCTACACTTTAACTACACTTTGCATCGCGTCAATGAAGAGTAAGTGGTTGCTTTGCTTGAACCGTTCGCTGCAGTTGAGCACCTGTTGGCTCTAACTCAACACTAAGTGTTATTACCTCCACTCCTCCAGACACAAATGGGCCCGAATGCCACAGCGCTGCTCTTGTCTCTGCCTACAATGCACTGAAAAGAATGGAATGAAAGCGCTCTTCCTTAATGGAGAATGCTCCTGTGAGCGGCTGGGGCGATATAAGTAGCGCATTAAGCTCATATAAAGCGCTGAATGAATATTCATTACTTGTGTGGTAGTGTTGATGTCTGAGCTAAGATGACTCTGTAATGTTCTGTACGGTTTTTTTTGGCCCTACGAAGCCCAGAATGACATTTAACACCCTGGACATCTGGTTTGCATGCACACATTACCCACACTGACTGAAAACATGCTTTCGAATGTGAATGAAACTGGTTCCGTCTACAGAACGAGCTTTACTTTTGCAGCCTTCAGCTTAATTGGACAGCAAAAGTTTTATTAGCATTTTAAATTTTACACAGAGCACACTTCAGCTAACAGGATCTTTGCCATATCCTGACCTTGTGGGAAAGACAACGCACCCCTAGCCAAAGGGCGTAGCATTCTCCTGACCTTTTCCTGCAGAATCCTAACATAATGTCATCTTTTTAGCAAAATAATCCCTCTTTAATTAGTCGAAGCTGCAGATAGAGGCTGTTTAGAACCCAGCGCGCTGTGTTCTTACAGTTTTCCGGGTTGGCACTGTAAGTTCATTAAGTTCTTTGCGCCTTCGAGCCACTTGGGAACGCGCTAACATTTACTCCTCTTCCCAGATTAGCATGCCCATTGGACTTAGCTGGGCAAGGGGAAAAAAAGAGAGATTTTTTAAATAGCCTGCCATTTAAATTAGTGTCAAGTATGTTGTTTTGTTGCAGAATACACAACTTGGCTCTATTAATATCCTCTCTTTGATGGCTGCGTGGCTTCTTAATGGCCAGGGAAGTGCTAAAGTTTCGGTTATTTTTGGCCGGTAGTGAGTCACATGTAGACTAGGGTGGCGGGTTAGTGGGGGGTTGTTGACCTGAACCGTGTCTCGCTGCAGACTTGGACACTATTTCAGGAGCAATGCGATGTGGATCATTATCGCCAGCCTTCTGCCAAGGATGTAGCCAATGAGCCTCTCCCTCACTTAGCGGCTCACGGCAAGATTATGCCATGCGACCCTCAAAACATCGCAGTAATGGAGGAGTACCACAAAGGCCCTCTCTCTCTTTTCTCTTTTTTTTATTTCAACAAAAGCAACATTCCACCACATCCACCACTTATTGAAACTTTGTAAGTTGCGGAAAAAGTCCCACTTATTATGCCTCTAAACTGTGGAACTTAATTCTGTCCTGCTCTGTACACATTTTTTTCAGGAACTGTATCTCTTTAATTAAGCTTTTTATGAAAACAATACCTCTCTGTTTGTATTTAGCATTTTAATTTGATCTCTTTTCGCCTCAGATTATTTTAATGAGCTCTGTTCATACAACAGTTGTACATTTTTATACTCAAAGTACTTTGCTGACGCAGTTGTTTAACAATAAGTTCAACAGAGATGGTAAAAAGAGAAAACCACTAAACTACACTTTCACTGCATTACTGTTAAACATGTGTGTCAGTAAAGCATGTTTGTTATATAAAAGTACTCTATAAAAAAAGTTATTGTTGTTAACATACATCAGAGTCTATGTTTTGCATGGTGCAGAGATGCACGCAGGGAACAGGAAGGCAAAATCTTTGCAAAAGGTTAATCATCATTTTTACAGCAATTTTTTTCCAACATAACACACAACACTCATTTCAGTTCTCTGCTGGTTTTGGATGGTAATTAAAGTGGCTACATGTGTGTTGCAGACATTACAACCTTTGATTTCTTTCACCATGACTAAAAACAAATGCTTTTTGACTCTGAATGGTGTTTTTTTAAGGTTTTTTTGTTTTGCTTTGTTGTTTTTCTTAGTAATTTTGTATCTTGTATAGATCTGTTCATTATTGGGGATACATTTAAAATATTCAAAACCTTTAGATAGTAGTATAAATTGTCTTAAATGTGATTTTATAAAAGCATAGGTTAGGTTGTAATATGGCTGTAATACAACAGAATCCTTTAATCTAGTAGCACAGAAAACTTCATATGTTTATACCTGAATCATATCTAACATGATCTACATTATTATTACATCAATATGCTATTGTAAATGCTCTACAGTATAGGACTGTCTAATCAGTACTTGTGTTGCTTAGAGGCTCTTTTTGAAAATCAAGACTCCCCCTTTTAAAGCCCTCTTTAAAGATTTATCACAAGGTCAAGAGGTCATCCTCTTCGTCAGCATCAGGCAGATGAGATTTAATTAATAATTTCTGCATGTCAATTACACCGTATAATAACCCAAGCTTGTGACTATTACAACAGACCACAGCGAGACTGGGCTGGAGAAAAATCTCGCAGTCTGCATTAGTGCCCATGTTAATTACGGGGTGTATCAGGGAGGGCTGCTGTGGGTCTGATTTAAATAATAGTGCATTGCTTCTGGTTTGCACCACGAGAGAGGGCATGAATAGTAATGTGAATGGCTTGCCGTTATTCATTATGGATGGCGACGACACTGAATGGCGAGTGCCGTTGAGGAGTATGAGTGTGTGACACGCTGCGAGAGATCAGTCAGGGAAGGAGAGGAGCGGGAGCAAAAGGGATTTCTGCCATTTCTGTCGTCGCCTACGGCAGCAGTGCTGAAATATTCATCAGCGCCTTTAATGATGTCCCATGCACCGTGTTGCCATTTCCAGTCCTTTTCATAAGCAAAAAGTGGCCACCGTTGAACTGTACACGGTCCCTATTTAAATTATGTACAAAATGTACACAAGAGTCACAACAATGTAGGTTAGGACTCTTACAGGGATATGCCTGTAGAGCATTCTTCACAATGTATAATTAATGTGTGTGTGCGTGTGTGTATG
>JBBPCX010000088.1:3360233-3380233 GCA_037974365.1 Hydrocynus forskahlii | reverse complement strand
TGTGTGTGTGTGTGTGTGTGTTTACCGCTGGGCACACACGCACATGCTTACAGTGGCATGCATGCATGTAGGGTTGATGGACAAAAGCAGGAAAATGCACTCAGAGCTGCTTCTTTTTCACGTCGGAGGGGGGGGTTCCTCAGTACCGACTATGATGTACAAGCTTTAATCTTTATCCAAATGATCTGTGTGTAGAGGAATAAAGAAGCAGAGCAGTTCCCATATGCTGATCTAGCATCGGCTACGTCTCGTTGATGTAATTGCCCTGTTCTTGCTTAATCCGTAAGTATGTTCTTTCATAGCTACTGTTGGGATGGTGGGCAAATATGAAATGTATACAGGCAGAAAATCTCTTTCTCGCTAATTAGAAATAGTACACAAAATAATGTAGCCTGCCTAAAATGATAAGGCAATTGATTTCAAAGCTTTGTCTGTATTTCCCCTCAGAAAATCCACAAAACATGTGTTTTTACTCTAAAAGACTTGAATGTGTGTATGTGTGCGAGAAAGATCCCAGTGTCAGATAGATCAGTTGTTTTTTGTCGAGCAATTAAGCTAATGTTATCACGGTGACATTCTTTGCTGTAGTTTCCCAGTAACCTGTATAGTTTTGATTTGCTATGACAGCATACTCAAACAGTTTTTATAGGAATTGTTCAACCATACATGCTAATGTTGCCAAAATGCAAGCGGAAGGCACTGAAACCGTTCTGTTCTTTGATTTTTCAGTGTATCTCATTCCAGTAACGGAGTTTCTGACACAGATTATGGCTGGTCGTCCCAAAACCGCGTCCATGGAATCGAACCAGCAGAAAGTTTTTCTGTCAGGGCAGCTTTTGTTATAGTGGTCTCTTATCATTTACACTCTTGTTTGAGTTTTTTTCTCAGCATTCTTCATCTGTGTGGTGAAAACCAAACCCAACTAACTTGTTAGTCATGTCCTGGAATACCATCACGTTTCTCACAGAGTTAAAGATCAGTTTGTTAGTGTTAGAGAAAAGTCCCACAGAAATGTATCTTCGGCCCAAACAGAAAGTCGTGCTTGTACTTCATCGACTTCCCAGGTGTTAGTTTGTATCTTCATTGTTGCTTTGTGTGGACAGTAAAAAAAACCAATGTTCTCTTTCCATGTCGTAGTGACATTTGGACCAATCAGAAAGCAGTGATACAGTCGGCACGGGATGGGGCTCACTTCAGCCCTGATATTGATCAGGGCTGTGACAGCACGGGTACGGCTCGGGTACGGGTTGCTTTATTTGTAACGGAAAAACATTTGTTCGCTGTTTGTCACAGTTCCTTATACCAGTGGAAAAGCGTCATCACCAGTTATCACATAGTTATTTAAATAATGCTAATTAGTAACAATTGGTTTTAAATGATTTTTGGCAATGTTAGCATTATGGACTGAACTATTCTTTTAAATTTAAAACTCAACCTTGTTATGGCTTTTTTTTTTTTTTTTATGTAACGCTTGCCTACCTATTAAATTCACTATGAGGGGAATCATGTGTGGGCAGAGCACGGTCAGGTCAGGGGGAAACTGGTCCATAATCGGTGTCGATCTTATATCTGCGAGGCCAGTTTTATTTCCACAAAAACAAAAGAAGCTCAGGTTTGATTTATTTCTCGTACTGCTCTTTGAAATGAAACATGGCACCATTTACTTTGGTTGTGTACAGGAGCGCCCAGTAATGTTGCACGTCTGATGGATGAGGTTTGAGCCCTAAAGGATTCTCCCACATTGCCTACTTTTGTTGAATGAAATCCTATTGCACCGTGCAACCTACAACCATTCAGTATAAATTAGTGTCAGATCGACTGAATTCATCTTTAAGTCGAGGCCCGCTTAGAAAACATCAGAGCAAAAATTTCAAGATGTTCGTAGCACATATAAATTGTTTGCCGACGCTGTGCTCCTAAACAGATGTAAATAATGCAAGACTAGCCCCCCTGAATGCAAAGTGTGTGTTTCAGGCAGAGGCATATAAAATGTGTTTATCGGTGAAGGCTTACATAATATGTAGCCGTAGCGCACACACAAAAACACACACTCACTCACATACACACAGCAGGGTTTGTTCCATTTATGGCATGTACAGTGGCACAGTTGAATGGGCATTAGGTTCCCAATATGCTCAGTAAATACACGGTGCCTCACAGCTGATTCTCAAACAGGCCAATGAATGATATACTGGAGACCCATATGTTTTATTTTAGCCATTAAACTGGAGCAGGATTTCCAGACAAGCTCTGAATGGCCTGGTGGGAGAAACAATGAAGTTGTAAATGTTCTCCTTATGCTTTGCTCCTGTATTTTTCTAATATCTGCAAATGCATTACATAGTGCATTAGGGCCATAATGGGCTTACAAATTGGAGTTGCGTGTGTAATTAGTGATCTAGGGGCTAATTATAGTGCAGTCAGAATGGTAATGAAGATTGAACAGTACAGAAGGAGAGCCACATGCTGCATGTAGAGCCCATGATGCCTGCCAGTACTGTAGCCCTTAATCCATGGCAGGCAGGAGATGGATGACATCTTGTCCTTTTTGCCATTTCAGGTGACATAATGAGTCTCGAGACTGTAGCCTTGCGTGAAAGACAACCTGTAGTGATCATTCTGGCCGTAACCTTTTTGGAAACGTTGCTGAGTTTAAAGCGAATGTGTTGGCCTGTTATGTAGATCGTCAAGGTGCTGACGTCTACAACTGTTTGCATTGTAATCATCTAAACATGTTACATACATTTATCATTAATGTTAGTGTGTGGAAGCAATCATACTTTTTTTCCCTAAGTTTTATTTCTATTATTATTATTATTATTAGTGTTTTTTTAAGTTTGGAATTTGCTGGCTCTTCTCCTACAGTTTTTGAAATAATGGCATAGTTACATGCCAAAATGTCCATTTTAGTTCACGTGTATTCAGATTTTTGATAGGCTGATCAAGGGCCGAGTATTGATCGTTTAAAAATTCAATCTTTGTGGTCGGAGAACAGTCGCCTCAAAGGTGTGTAGCGGAGAGAGAGTCGCTGACGTCTTATGGAGCAAAAGACATAGCAGACTCATAGACAGACTTCAAGAAACTAAAGCTCAGGTCAGTTATATGAAAAAGACATGTGTTGTGGTTTAATTCAAATAAATTAGGCTGTGAACGTGACTGTGTGCGCTTCTCCACCTATTTTCAGGTGAGAGCAGTTCGCTCCACCTGTTTTCAGCCGTCCTCAACAATAAGTGGCTTGGTAATAGACAGCAAATGAACCCCCTTAGTGAAGTAAGTCAGAAGAGATGCTGGTTCGATTCCACACTGTAAGCAAAATGTGCTTTTTAACACAAACATTTTTTGCCGTTAAACAAGTGTTTGGGTGTATTTTTATAGCAATCATTCAATCGGTTTTCTTGCAGAAATGCATCCAGGTCTACAAAGCAAGGGCTTGATAAAAGTAGACTAAATCTGTGGTAATAAAAAAAGCACAGTACAGAAAATAAAGCTCAAAGATATTAGTAAAAAATAATAGGAAATGTATATATGTATATAAATATAATATAAAATGTAAACTTTCTAGCTGCTGTTGTGTTGTCTGCTAATACATGAAAAGGGTTGGAAGCTGCTGCTGTGGCTGTTGGATTCAGTCTGCATCAGTTATATAACACAAACGGACCATATTCAGATCATGTACACCGTGGTATATGTGAAACACGGCTGTGTAATAGTTTATTTTCTCTCCTTTCTAAATATTTTTCTACCATAATAGGCCATTTAAAGAAAAGAGTACTTTAAAAGGTTGGGGTTAAGAGCTGAAATCAGCTCCATAGTCCTCAAGAACCCAAGTATCTCATCACAAACACATAGCCGTAAGATAATTGTAAGATTTACCATATTGTAATAGCAACTGATTGAGATGTCTAAGGCCAAGCCTGCTCTTAGAGACAAAGACATGCCTGCTGTCTGACATGGCCTTTTCTATGGAGACAGAACCCTCTGCCATGGCCTTGCATTCTAGTTTTAACCCTTTGGGAACGTGTAGGATTTTTGCCATTACTTCATGATGTGTCCTTGTAGCAAAGCCAAAGAAGGAAACACAACATTTAGGAGCACTCTCTTTGAAGGGTCCCGAAAAAGGTCTTGATGGGAGCTCTATGACTCTTTTTGTATGTGCAGATTTGCTTAAAGTTTACTAAAAATTGTGCATTTGACCTCCTAACATGAAAACTGACAAAACTGTGTCTTCTCATAAACAAGTGTAATACTGTGGTAGCATTTAATTATGTCAAAACCGTTTGTTGGTTTATTATATACTCCCCTTAGATATATATATTTTGGACAGTGATTGCTTCTTTTCTTTAAAAGCCAAACATCATTGCCAAGCAACAGTGGGATGTTTTGAAGAAAAATGCTTAAAAAATTAGTAAATCGCATTAGACGTGGAACATACTGAAATGCCGAGTGATTGAGATTTCCATAGAGACACATGTTGAGACTGTACTGAATTTAGATGCGTGTTTTTGATTGATGGATAAAAAATGGAACCCTCAAAGGCAGAATGAACTAAGTAAATGACTCGAGGTGAAAAGGATGTTTTTAGCACGCTTTGATTTTAAACCATCAAAGTTTTAAATAGTACAGAGCTGAAGGTTGGGTCGCTCCCTCAGAGTTACAGACAGAGCTTAGTAACCATTAGTATGTTTAACACTTGCAGTAAGTTTGCATTAGCACGCAACAAGTTTGACTTATTTAACTGTGCTCTAGACAACTCTTGTTGTAGCATGAATATGTTTGCTACTGACAAGAAAATGTACAAAATATGTAAATCAGTTTATAAATGTAAAAGTTTTTAAAAAATTCCTGTTTCTAAACCACTGCTTCCTTCCATAGGTAATGACTGAATACTGCTAATATGACTTTATGGTTAAAAGCCATATTCATCACTGGTAATAACAAAAGTATGCAATTTATATTCATTTTCTACATGAAACAAGCACATTTTGAATATGATAGGAAGTATAAATTGAGATATTTCCGTAGGTATGATATTTGATATTTCTGTTAGTAGAAAAGTAGATATTTCTGTTAACAGAATAGGTGATATTTTCTTTAGTAGAGTAGATAATTTTGTAAGTAGAATATTAGATATTTGTAGTAGCTGAATAGTAGATCTTTCGGTTTGTCCAGTAGTAGATTTCTGTTAACAGAATAGTAAATATATTCTTTTAGTAGGATTGTAGGCATTATCTATGAAATGAGTAATGGATACTTTCATATGTAGAATAGTAGATATTTCCATAAATACAATAGTACATATTTCTGTTAGTAGTAAATGAGTAATAGACATTTTCACATGAAGAACTGTGGAAATTTTGTTAGTAGAATTTAGAATTTTTTACTTGTAGAATAGTAGATATTTTTGCTAGTAGAACAGTAAATATTTTTGCTAGTAGAACAGTAGATATTTTAGATATTTTTGTTAATAGAAATGCAGGTAAGTACAATAGTATATATTTCTGTTAGTAGAATATTAGATATTTCTGTTAGTCCAACAGTAGATATTTCCTTTAGTAGAATAGTAGATATTTCCGTTTGTGGTGACTCTAGTCTCTTTAGACACTCTTGAGAAAGTTGTACCATTGATTTATCACTCTGTCTACCTGTCTTCAGGGGCTTTATTTAATACTGAGGGACCGGGATCAGCTTTGCCAACTGTGACCAAGTGTGGCTGTCCTTTGAACGATCCCTGACCGCTTAAATTCGTCCAGTGGACACATCCGCTTCTCGTTTCACCCAGCCAGTACCCGCGGGGACTGAGAAACGATTAGCCATGTACACCGTCCTACATACTCCCGTTACATTCCCTAGTGTTTATAACACTGGGGAATGAAATAAGAGTAGCCAGGGCTGTGTACAGCACTAGACCAGTTGCTAGGTCACCGACTCTTTTTCTCATGCGAGGGAAGCTTCCCCCCAGCTGTTGGGGAGAGACGGCTGGGGCGTAAGAGAATATTGACTCGTAACGAGAGGGCCCAACAGCCGTGAGATCAATTTATGCCCTTTAAATAATTGATGGGAACCACCATGTTACAGCATGTGACAGGGCAGCCGATAGTGCCGATCTTGTCCACGTCATTCGATCTGCCAGTTTAACGGTTTTCTGTGCAGTGAAATGGATGTGTGGATATTTTAAAAGTATTTCTAGACAGGGTGACATGGCGAGAGAAGTAGAATGACTTCATAAGACAAATTGTTTAAAGTTACAGGTGTCATGAAATAGGAGAATGATCTGTAACACTTAATTGAAATCCCATAATTGTGAAGCTACATAAGGCTTATTCTACCAAAGGTCAGACTTTCATAACGTTCATAACATGAAAATGTCAAGCATAGGCAAACTGAGACAATCAGACAATGACTTTGTGTTGTTTTCTTGGTTGTCTAAATGAAAAAAGTACTGTAGAGAACACAAACTGAAATGCCCAATAAGTGTTTATCTGCCTAGATTTTTTTCTGTTTTTTTCAGAGGTGTTGCCCCTGCGATCAGAAGGTTGTGGGTTCAAATCCTTTATTCCAATCATTTAGAAAATCAACAAAACATTGAATTTACCAGGTTTGTTCAACTATAAATCCAAGGTGGCGAGGGCCAACCCAGAATAACAACTGCAGCCCGGAAAGCTACAGAGGGATGAGGCTCAGTGTGCGACTGTTATGAAAACGATTTTCATACTTTGCCGTTCTTTTAGCCTCGCAGCTTGAGCTGGCATTCGAGACTCATTTACACGCAGAACAAAGTAGTCCAGGCTCTTCTGCCAATTTGTGTGGAGTGGAAGGCCTTCTTGCTGAGCCTGAGAGGGAGAATGGTAACTGTATATGGCTGTTCTGACACCGCTGTTTACAGTGGAGCACTTGTTGGCCGTGTGGAATGACACAGCCGCTCCCTGGCAGCTGTGTGTGTTTGTGTGTGTATGTGTGTGTATGTGTGTGTGTGTGTGTGTGTGTGTGTGTGTGTGTGTTCGTGTGTGTGTGTGTGTGTGTGTATGTGTGTTTGCTCCCTGACGTGTGTCTCAAACACAGACCCCCTGGTCTCCTTTGTCGTTCTCCTTTTGATGACCACCTAAAGGCCGAAAGTCACACTGTAGTCCAGCTCTCCTCAGGGACTTTAATTCATATTCAACTCAAACCATAGACACTAAATGAGGAAAAAATTTAGGAGTATAGTCATGATAAAAAAAATGCAAACGGACTTTCTCAATAAATCACAAGAGATTCATTGACATTTTGCATAACAATGAATATACTATTCATATTGTGGAATATCAGATATTCCTAATCTAAAAAAAATCAGGATGTAAATTTACCATGTACTCCCCAGTCCATACATTCCACAAATGCAGAGTAAACAGCCAGTTTTGACTTCAGCTGTCACATGCAGACATATTCACCAGTTAAGCTCATTTAGAATCTCTGATAGGCTACATGGTTTGGCCTTTTAAAGAAAAAAAATTGATCACTAATGTTATGGTAATTATTGCCAGGTGTAATGATGATAATCCAGGTTTTTCTACACCCTCCCTCCCTCCCTGACTCACACCGTTTCCTTCAGGCTCTCTTTGTGTAGACAAGGTGGCCGAAGGTCAGTCGTCGTGAGAGACCGACTCCCACACCGCGTGCTAAAGTGGCCAGCTGCCCTTGGAAGGCTAGCGGCCGTCTGCGAAGGCAGAAAAGCACGACAAAGCGCTCTGAAACCCTCTATCATTACTCCCCATTCAGCCTCATTATGGCTCATCATGAGGTCCGACACAGCTGGGCAAGCTGCTCTGATTCAGTTTCAGCTTCAGGTGTCATATTCAGAAATGAACCTAATGCAAACCCAGACTGCTGGTCATTAGCTTCAGCATTGTCTGTAGGCGGTTTCCAGATTTAAAGCAGAGCTCTGCAGTGTGTTAACACGCTGTATTTCAGCGCACCGTGTTCTATTACAGTATACTTTAATGGACTACCTGTGGTTTATGGCGCATGTGTGTGCACGCACGCTGCTTAAGGCTGTCTGGAAGAGCAGAGTGAAAAATGGCCACTGCTAGTGGCTGGTGGAACAATTGGCCTGCTTTCCACTGCCTGGCCAGGGGCAAAGTCAGGTTTGGCCCCCACTTACTCCAAGACGCATCAGTGGTCATAAAGGTCCATTTTTGACTTCATTTCACCTCACATTTCACCTCACAATTCTTCTTGGGCTAAGCTATTAGGAACTTCTATGTCTGTTATCATGAAAGGCTAATGTAGATTTTGTGAATGTCAATGTTACCAAAGACATAAGGGGTTAACATCTATTGGTTTAAGTTAACAAAAGTGGCCCTTATAGTCACGTGTGAACACACCACACCACACCACAGCACACAGTGTGAACAGTGTGAAATTCTTTCTCTGTATTTAACCCGTTCACCAAGTGAAGCAGTGGGCAGCCCGTGACGCAGCGCCCGGGGAGCAGTGTGTGGGGACGGTACCTCACTCAAGGGAACCTCAGTGGTGCCACTAGCAGTCCTGGGATTTAAACTTACGATCTTCTGATCACAGGGGCAACTCCATAACCGCCAGCTGCCACCATGCAGTTTATAGGCTCTCTGAAGTTGATCTAAATTTCTTTCTTTTTTTAAATTGTATAAATCCAAATACTCAACTACTTACACTTAAAGTGTGTCATGAAAAAATGTATTTGGTAACACTAACAAATCAAAAAGTCATATTGCCCACCCTTACTTATCCAGACAAAAGTACCATAAACTGTGATCAGCATGAACATATATGAGAGCAGCATAAGCTAGTGTCAGGTTCTTTTCTCGTGAATTGCATTAAACTAGGGTGGGCAATAATGAGAAAATTAATCATTTGGCTTTTTTCTGAACATGTCCCATCACGGTATTGGAATTCCTAACTGCTGTACATTTTTGTACAGTTTCTTCTCTTAAAACACAGACGTAATTCTTGTCAACATTAACCAGATAGATTTTTTTTTAGTTATTAGGATTTAAAACTATTATATCAAAACAATACACAGGTGTAGTAGTTACTGCTATTTTGTAGGTGTTATATCATGATATAATGTTTGTTATCTATCCAATATACCATAAAAAAATAACTAACCCTGAAGAACAGTATCACAAATATAACTAACCCTGGAGAACAGTATCACAATGTAATTTTAAAGTATGATGTATGTGAACATTATATAATGGATTGCTGAGAAGTTAGGTAACAGCATGTCCTTTTGTTTAAACGTGTTGTGCTTTGCCGCTGGGGAACGTTCCTGCATTTGCACTGATAAATATGACATTGTCTAGGACTGTACCTATTTATAACCATGTTAGAGCACCCTGAACATGTTCCGTTTTCCTAGCCTCTATTTATAAAACAGCTTCTTAGAATGATGCCGCTGACCACCTATTGTTTATGCCTTGGTGACACAAAGGACACGGTGTCCTTGAAATTTGCATCCTCGCAGTTCCGTCTGTGCTGTATCTGACAGCCTGTTTTTCAGAAGTCCACAGTTAGGCCAAGTTATGCTGGACTGTACCATCGATGTATAGTGAAGCATGTTGTCCCTGTTGTAACAAATACTCACATGTCAGGAAAGGTAACTATCTTACAGTGGGTAAAAAAGAATCACTCCCTTCAAAATATTAATGTTTTGATGCTTTTGCAGCCTAAAATTAAGACACACATAAAACCCCCACATTTTCCAGCTGCATTTACTCAGTCCAACTTGTAACAAGGGAAAGATGTGATAGTGAAACACTATTTCTGGAGCATTCCAGTGCTTAGTGGTGTAACTGAAAGTAAACAACTACGGGTGGCAAGGCACTGTCAAAACATCTCAGGGATAAAGTTTCCTGTGTTAGTCAAGTCAGGAGATGGATACAAAAAAACTAAAAGGCATTATCAGTTTTCAGACATGGAAAGTGTTTGGGACTACTTACACCAGGGGTGTCAAACTCCGTGGTCCAGCACATTTTGGTGAAACACCTGGTTCACCTCGCAAGTTAATTGTCAGGTTTAGTGAATGTGTTTGAGGAGGAAAACCATCAAACTGTGCTGGACACCGGCCCTCCTGGACGGGAGCTTGACACCCCTGACTTACATCCTCCCTGCATTAGGCATCACTATAACTGGATGGAAGAGCGAGGAGGAGACTAGCGACAACAATATCACAAGTTCTCCACAAATATTGCTTGAACGGGGGGCTGCAAGAAAGACTACATTTAGTCTTGATTAAGCTTTGCCAAAACGCACATTGAAGATTCTGAGGCCGAAGGGGAAAAGGTTTTATGGTCAGATGAGACCATAATCGAACTGTCTGGTAGTCGATGGGAAGAAAGTTCTTCTTCCAACATGACAATGACCCAAAGCGCACAGCAAAACAGACCACACAGTGGCTGAAGAACAAAAAGGTGAATGTCCTTGTGAGACCTAGTCAGAGCCCAGACTTTACTGAACCTTACTGAAAATCTCTGGAATTACTTGAAGATTGCAGTCCACCAACAGTCACCATACAGTTTCAGTTCTGTAAAGAAGAAAGGGCAAATATTGGACTGTCTAGATGTGCAAAGTCAGTAGAGAAGTATCCCAACAGACTCAAGGCAGAAAATAAAGCAAAAAATGGTTCCAGAAAGTACTAACACAGAGGGTGAAGTTTTATCGACCTCACTGATTCTGGTTTTTATTTTTTTATTTGATTGTTTTTCTGAACTGTTGCTATCATTTCTATCACTTGGCTGTTATAAGTTGCACTGAGTAAATACAGCTGAGAAAAAATGTTTTGTCTTCATTTCAGGCTGCAGAGCGATAAATGGGATTATTTGGATGGGGTGATTATTTTTTATAACCACTGCACAACTGGTGTATGACTGTTTATGCAGTTTCTTTTTGTTTTGTGACACTAAATAAGCTCTGAATTTATGTTCATTGTGCAGCAGCAGCACTGTAAATACAGCACTGTAAAAATTTACAGAGATTGAATGGCTTCTAGTTGAGTTGAGGTTAACAGACATTTTTGAGATTTAGTGGAGTTAGAATTAGGAGTAAAACAATGTTAGAATTAAATGTTACAATATGAAGGAAGCTGATCACGGCATCAAATGCAAATGAGCGACTTCTACTCCAAGCCTGATTCAATAGAGGAGCACAGCATGACAGCCCGTGAAGCTAATGCTGCTCAATGACCGGGTGACAGGGAGAATTTACAGGTCGACAGGTCTCGCAGCTGCGAGTTGGCCCTGAGATTTATGCTTGCCACCGTTCTCCGAGCAGGCCAAGCTCTATGTGGGCCAACAGGAGTGAAGCTCATTGACTGACCTTGGCCTGCACAGCCATTACCTGAACAATGGATGTGAATATGTAATATTCACCTATGGCAGCCACCTGAAAATTCCAGCAGAAAAGTAGGAGTTTGGTCTCAGGTGGGCAGAAAAGAACAAAGATGGTGGGTGGAATGCAGAGGACTGGGTGTAGAAGGGGGACAGATGTGTGGAGCAATGATTTATCTGTCTGTCGGCACTCGCCCCCAGAGTGCCACGATGCTACCGGAGCCACAGTCGCGTGGAATAAACACACATTAAGCGGCCAATTAATTACAGGAGTCACAGAGAGGGACCTTGAGAAAGAGCTGGAGGTTCCCAATGTGCGCTTGGCTCATTACAAGCACATGGATACTCAAGCTTGTTCAGGCATGTGTACACATGTGTATGTAACTGTGTGAAATGTCAGAGTGAAAAACACTCTGGATGTGACGTAATGTCAGTCAACACAATCCAGCTGAATGAGAAGCATCTGATATGGCGTGGTTCTCCAGGCCTCACTCAACATACACATACAAGGACAAGCATTCATGTACGGCATTGCATAGGTATGAATACTGCTAGAGAAGGAAGGTTGGACAATGCAGCAAAAGAAAAAACATCACTAAATGTTTTCGTGAATATTGGAATTCTAGAATAGTATTTTTGCTGAACAAAACTGTGGATTGTGTTAACCTTAAATACTTCACCTGCAGTTATACAGACTGTTTGATATCTAATGGATGGTAACTTGACAGTTAGTATCAATATCAGTTGCATTTAACCTTGGATGAAAATTCAAGTTTAAAACAATTATTGTCCTGCAATTTCCCTAATGGATATAAAATGACCGAAATGGGCCATCCTCTAATATTACTTAACGTAGAATGATGAATATATTCTTTTAATGATTGTTCTGTTTTTATATTCTATATATATAGAGAGAGGGTTACTGACCAGTGACAATTTAATATCTTTTTTCTGACCTTTGGAAAGAGCATCGATCTTTGTTTGATAATGATTCATTTATTTTCATTCTCTGTACAAACTAGTGCAGAACCAACGACGTAAACACATTTCTCAAGCTCCATTGTGGCACATGATGGACATTTCTTGTGTTTAATTCTGTGAGACAGTTTTTGTGATCAGTGCCCTTCGTCTCTGATCTTTCCCAGGTGAAAGATCATTTAGTGTGTGAGCCTCATCTGTACTGGGCACTGTGGAACAACACTCTGCGAAGGCATCATTCTAAAACAGTGTTGTCAGAAAGTACAGAGTAAACCTGTGTCGTTTGCAGTTTCTTTGCATGTTTTAATGAGCTACGTAGTGAAAAATGTAATATGAAACCACATTAACCCTTGAAACACGAGCAGCATGGATCCATGCCGGAAGCTCAGGAAATGGTGAATCAACATCATACAGCCAAACATCTCCGTATATGAAAGTTCGCGTGGTTTGTGTTGATGCTCGAGGGGTCAGACGTCATGCTGAGCTTTATTTGATGTTCCTGTGAAACGTAAAACCGAAGTTATTGTAATTTTAAAAACATGCAATAATAATACTAAAAACTAAAAAGCAAACAGACAAAAAAAACCCACAAGATCTTTGAACTCAGGAGAAATGTCAGGATAGTCCTATTTATATTTGTTGAAATCAACATATTACTTCACTCTTGAGTTCTACGGTTTAATATCAGCTCTAGAAATATTTGTATATTGTTTAGAACTCCTTTTCCATTAACTCCTGGCCTTTAACTCCAGGCCGTGTGTCTGCTTAGGGTCAGTTTGCAGGTCAGCACAGTTGTGTTCTGGCATCTGGTGGTGGAGTGGTAGTACAGTGACCTATGAATCTGAGGCCATGGCTGCAGACTGCCACAAACAGCACCAAAACCAGACACGTCTGGGTATGCATATCAAAGCTCCCCTCATCAGTTATGTTCTTTGCTTTGACCGTTTGGTGAACAGTGTTTGTAGAAGAGACAGAAGGGTGACTCTTTCCTTGAACCCTCTGTAAAGTCATGAGGTTCACACCTGCTCGATTTATAAGCTGTTATGACACTTTGCATTAATAGTGTCAGAAAATGCCCTGGAATTTTGAGAGTTGTCTATTAGCATTCATGTATAGGTGGCATGATAGAATATTTTCTTTTCCTCCAAGTCTAGAAAAGTTATACTTCATGATTTCAGCCTTTAGGACAGCTTGACCTGAAAGCTGAAACAATTTTGGGATCAAATCTGTATTTTTCTCCAGTTTGTTTGTCAAATTCAAATATGTCCAGGCTACGTTTGGTTTATGCGAAAGTACACTACACCTGTTTTATGACAAACTATGCTATGTGTAGCTTACAGTTTATTACTGTTGACTTGCTGAATTTAAAAATCCAAACTTACTTGCTTTTTTGAAAGAAGACGTTAATCTAATACGTATACGGCATTTCAAAGCTTTCAGAATCTTTTTTTCAAAGTAAACGCAAATAAACAAAAGCTATTTTCTCTTTGAAAAGCGCTTTGATTATATATTTTTGTTTAGTCATGGCATATAGCTGTCATGTGTTACTAACTGCTTCAAATCATACAAGGTGCATCAGCAGAGGTAGCTTTTAATTCTTTTTTTTCTTGAAATAAGCAACATTTTTATTGTTTTGACATCTTAATACAATTACTGCACATGAAGATACACACAGTAAAGCTGTGTATAATGCTCATGTTGCATGATATTAGTGTATCAGTACCGCCAGTGCAATACAACCTCTTATTCGATACGTGTACATGTCTATGATTCTTCGTCACTATGTGCGTCACTATGGACAAGTGCTTAGCTTAGCGTTTTTGGACAAATGTTCCCGTTCTAAAAAATACCACCATGCCCTTTCTAGGAAAAACAAAAGTCATTTTCTAAAATAAATACAGTGCCATTTCTGGCTATAATACAATGTCCTTTCTGAAAATAGCAAAGAAAAAAACACAGTCTTTACTTTTGCATTTCATACTTTTGCATATTTTATAAAAACAGAGCTATCACTCGTAAAACATTCTTGCTGGCTTTCCAAAACAATTGCTGGCTTCCCAAAAATTGTTAAGGTAAAAATGTTTATACATCCTAAATAGTTTGTGTGTTCTGTGTTTGTATTGTACTATACCTTTTTTAGCTAATCTTATTTTATCTCATTTTTTTTTGGCTCACATCACTGTGTACTTTGTGTCTATCTTGTATGTAAGCTGCAAGAACACTCATTTTGCAGGGATTAATACATTATCTTAATATCATCTCTGCATTCATACTGATAGAAGTGAGTTGTCAGAGTGGTTTGCAGTTTACAAAGACAGATGTTAATTTTAAGGGAATGCACTAATTGCAGATTAAGCCATATGGCATTTTTGCATCAGTCAAATGATGAATTGTTCCTAATAGCTTGATGTAAACCATGTATCATCTCTGCCATGAGTTTTTGATGATACATATGGAAACACATGCACACACACACACACACACACACACACTCCCAAACACATGCGCAGATCTCTTTGCTTCCGTTTCCCACACATTCTTTTGGCCTAAAGCCAGCCTACATCCATTCATTGAGTGCTGAAAAAGCATTTTAAATAGCTCACCACTGTGCACCTCTTGGACTGAGCGCCGGATGTTACCCAGATGGTGTGGGCACTGCGCTTTAATCTGCTCTGCCTGAAGGCTTCTTAGAGACCAGGGACACTCACCTCACAGGACTGGGTGTGTATATCACCTCACACAAATTAGCACTTACCGTCTTCCTGTGTATTAGGCTCATTTACACTGTAAATTTCTCATTTTCCAAAGTGCATGCACTTAAATTTGACTCATTCATAATGCCAGGCATTTGCAATATGTACTGCTGCATACTAGCCTGCAAGTATCTTTCCAGACGACTTCAAAGCCAGTGCGCTAAAATTTCAGAAATGGATCCACCCAAGAGAATCCCTCCATCATTAGGAACCATCGTTAAACGCATACTTCAGCATTTTTTCCACCTTATCTCTATACAAAGCAACTAAAAAGCAAGGTGGTGGCTTTTTTCTCAATGCGACTCTAAATTGGTGCTAAATCTTTTACATCATTGCCCGTGTTCCACTGATGTTTCGTTGTCTAAGCGCTTTGGTATAATACATGTCTGCGTGTGTGACCGCAAATCTCTTCTGTAATACCAACAACAGGACAAAAACACTGGATGCAATGGTCCTTTGCTAAGTGGAGCAGCCCGCAGGACTTTGAGGCTGCAAGGAGCCACCAGCCAGCGGAAGTTCACGGTGTTAACGAACCCACAAATGCGGCAAACAGCAGGCCTCCGCATTTAGGAAGGGCTAATCCGATGAATCCCATCCCTTCTTCTGCCAAAAACATGCTCCATGGACAGCAAAATCTTCAACACACTCCATGTAGGAATGTGAGGGTTTGTTGTGCTTTAATTTTACTGAAACTTGGTTGCAGTGTAGCTGCCCAGTCGCTCTTTGTTCTGCCTGGACAGAGACAACGTGAAGTGCGGTGGAAAACAAGACGGCAGCATATGCATGTATAGCCTCTAGTTCTGTTATGGTGGAGTTTATGGCAGTGAAATGTCGCCCTTTCTACCTGCCATGAGAGTTTAGTTCAGTTGTTTTGCTTGCCGTGCAACCTAGCACTAATGCTAACCATCCGCTAGCAGAGTTGAAAACAACCTGCAAACGGCACACAGCAACAGGGCTTTTAGCATCACTCGCAACTTCAACCACGCAAACCCATGCAAGTTCTACCTAGATTCTCCCTACACATGACCTTTACAACCCGGGGTGATAACGGTTTAGACCATGTTAACACCAGCATTAAAAATGCTTACTGAGCCAAACCCCACTCCCACTTTGGCAACTTTGATCACATTTACGTGGAAATGATCTCAGCCTACTGTTCTCTGTTCAGCCGCTCAACACCAGGCCAGAGAGACATCAGGTTGTGGCCAGAAGGTGATACCTCGGCACTTCAGGACTGTTTCGAGTGCACAGACTGAGAAGCGTTTACAAAGACTACTTCTAATGAGGAGTAGAACAGCTGTGACTGGTTACATCAGCATATGCGCAGAGGATGTTACTGTCTCCAACAGGGAGACTACAAGAGCCATGCTGCAAAGATCTGGAGGATGCTGAAGTCTGAGATGCTGTCTTTAGATCTGGAGACAAGGCTATCCTCAGAATTGTACAAGCTAACATAGCTAGGGGATCAAAAAATTGAAGTATGCATATGCCCAACAAATCCAAGGGCACTTTCAAAACACCAGAGACATTCATGTGGAGGGGCATCACAAACTACAAACCAGCACCCTCTCTCTGTCGCAGTGATGCCTTCCTCCCCAACACTTCAAAAGCCTTCTACACGTGGTTCAATGCCCTCATCATTGAGCCCGCCAGGAAATCCAGACGAGCAGGTAATCTGTCTGACCACAGCTGCAGTGAGACAGACCAGAGTAAACCCACTCAAAGCTTAAAGCTTCTGGTCAACATACCTGTACAGGTGCTTAAAGGGCCAGTGTCCTCATTGATATATTTAACACCTCAGTCAGGCAGTTGTTCCAGCGTGTTCTAAAACCAACACAATCATCCCAGTTCCAAAGAAGTCATCTGTGATTGGCCTGAATGACTACAGCCCTGTGGCACTCACACCAGTCATCATGAAGTGCTTTGGGAGTCTAGTCATGAGCCACATCAAAGCCATCCTTCCCAGCTCACTGGACCCCCTTCAGTTTGCTTACCGCCCCAACTGGTCTACCAACAACTTATCCACTGCACTACACCTGTCACTGACACTAACAGAAAGGCCTCAGTTTGTCCACATTGGCACCAATACCTCCAGCACCATCACACTGAACACAGGAACACAACAGGGCTGCGTCCTTAGCCCCTTTCTCTTTACACTCCTGACACACAACTGCTCAGCAGAGTCAGCTCAAACCGGATCAAATTCACAAATGACATGATGGTGGTAGGTCTTATCAAGAACGATGATGTCTCCGCGTACACAGAGGAGGGGGGAGAGACTGGCTGCCTGGTCTAACAATCTGTCTCTTAATATTGATAAGACAAAAGAGATGGTAATAGAAATTTGCAAGAAATCAGCCCTGCTCACCCACGTCTCACAATCAAAGGCACTGCTGTTGAGAGGGTCAAAAGTTTCTTGGCGTCCACATCACCGATGGCCTCTCCTGGTTCCTCAACTCCCACTCCATAGCCAAAGGACCCTCCGTTGTGTGCACTTTTTGTGGAGACTGAAGAGAGCAAGCCGACCCCCCATCAATCCTCACCCAGTTCTCCTTGAGTACCATCGAGAGGACCTGCTTTCTAGCTGCTTCACTGTCTGATATGGGAACTGTAATGTTTCAGACTGTAACACACTGCAGTGGATAGTGAGAGAAGCTGAGAAAGTTGTTGGTGCACAAGACTGTAACAGGTTCAGACCGCATATCTGAACTCTGAATGCACATAAATGTCTAGTTCCTGCCTAACCAAGTGTCTACCTCACTTCATATACTTCTCATATTACACTATGGGATTTCAGTAGCACCTGCACTTTACCTTCTGTTTACTGCCACAGCAGTTATTTGATAAGCTTGTAATTTACCACTCACTCAAAACTAAACGTGGTTCAGCGCTGCTATCTACCTCTTGTGCAAGATCGCACAGTGCAATATTAGTCTTTCTGGACGGTTTATTGTTTCTGTCACTGAATGTTGCTGTGTTGCACCATGCCCCGTGGAGAAACGTCGTACAAAGCTGCTGATGACAATTAAAATTAATGTAATAATAACATAATATGTAGTTTGTTTTATTCTGCCCAGTTCACCTATATGTAATTTTAAACATATCAGCATATATCACATTTTGTATGACCTCTGAGGTGCATGTATGTCACTAAATTAACAAAAAAGATTTGCAGTACATTTTTTTGAAGAGCCACCTGTTCAGAAGAGAGACCATAGGAAAGCCACATTTATCGCAAATCACTCAAATTCTACCCTTTCAGAAAATGTCTTGTAAAATGCAATTAGTATGAAGTGTTACATAGAAATTCTCCTGTTTATTTATGTTACACTTTATTATCAGGCATGCAAAGCATTTTATGTTTCACTTTTTGACTGGCCTAATGTATAATGATGAACGGACCACCTTAATCTCCACGTTCTGTGATTAAGCATGGGGTGCGTGACTGGGATACAAGGTTGACTTGCTGTCCACAATGTGGACATTAATTAAACACCGTTAAGAACTACTGGTATAAATAACTATGTAAAACTTCTTTACTAATTCAAGGATTCTTTTTATGTAAAATTTCTTTAAACTTTCAGAAAGGTTGTTCACATTTCACCTTTTCAGTCTTACACATTTCAAAAATTATTCTCTAAATATCCATAAAATGAAAGGTTCTTTGGAAACCAAAAATGGTTCTGCTGTGGCATCCTAGGAGAGTCTTTCTGACACCTTTGTTGCTAAGAATGGAAGTACACGGACACAAGTGAATTATTTTATGGACACTGCAAATAAAGATCAGCTTGGGAGCACAGTCATGATTGGGTGCCTGGACTTCAGTTACAAACCCCTGCTGGAGGGGGGAAAAGTATGTACAAGTTTATGAATGAAAATGAAGCATGACACTTAATGGGAGATTCATTATCTTTCCTCTGTGGTTTCACATAATGTCATTAGCACAATGTCAAATTGTTATGAGTCATCAATGTCCATGAGCTCTTAAAAATCCATCAAGGAAGCTGCAGTGGCGGACAGGGGCAGGGTGATGTCTTTCTTCCTCTTAAAAACCCCTCTCTGAGATAAGTGCATTCCTGGGTCTTTTTGAAAGTGTTTTAAAAGCAGGGGTTGTTAAGCAAAGGGTGTCCTGCATTCGCTGTGGCCAATATTTGGTCTAAATGCTTGCCGTCCACTGTTTATAGTGCATTATGACCTTCTCACTCCATGAAAAGGCAACTAAATGGCAGCTATGATAGTAGGGTCAATGTTCTTCTGTAAAGAACCTTTCAGTGCGTTGTTCTTTCTGGATGCATCACCACTAAAAACCTTTTCTAGCACCTTGTGTAATATCTCTACTTGTTTTGGATGTCACGCATATACAGACTACTAGCCTGTAGCATATCTAGCCTAAATCCAGCACAGTGTGTAGTCATTCATTAGCTATGAAACCCCATTCTTTTACACTTAACATTCCATGCACACACATTCTCGTTCTGCTGCCTTATTTATCCTACCACAGACTCCTCAAGCCACCACTGCTTTCATTCGTGGAGCCAGTTCACCACCTAGTGGCCAAAAGCGGGTTCTCAGCCAGGCTCGATCTGTTCAGTGTTGCTGGAGATTGAAAGATGACAAATCAGCCGTATGGACGCCGACTCCAAGAGCGAAATGGTCTTCCATCTTGACCAGTGCCCTCTGTATCTTTGCCTTTCTGAATGTCAGTCCTTTTTTTTATGCATGGGACTGGAGTGAGGGGGGGCGTTAGTTGTTGGGTTGGGGTGTAGATGTGCTGCGCACTTTTGGAGAGCTACATTGTGTGCCACTCAGAACAGTGAGGAAATGTTAAGCTGCATTTGAGTGCCTGCCAGGCAGCTGTCGGCTTTAGAGCACTCGCTGTCTGTCTCTCTCTCTCTCTCTCTCTCTCTCTCTCTCTCTCTCTCTCTCT
>JBBPCX010000088.1:3340246-3351719 GCA_037974365.1 Hydrocynus forskahlii | reverse complement strand
TTAATAATAATTTTTTTATATATATATATATATATATATATAGATGTGAGTGTGTGTGTGTGTGTATAAATATATATATATATATATACACAAATATCACAGCTGGTGATGCCACAGCAAATCTGTGAGTCCAAGAACATGCAACTGAATGATGTCTAGCAAGCTGACAGTTCATGTTAATGTTTTCATGTTGTTCAAGAAGATGTTGAAGTTGCACATCATGTGACTTCACCCACTTCACCTCCCAGCATTGGTGGTATTGTTATTGGATGAATCTTTGCAAGTGGGTGGAGTTAGGCATGAATAAATCAGGGAGAAAATCAAGAAAAGAACAGACATCACAGCTAAATGAAGTACAGAGACACTCTGAAAGTCAAAATATAACTTCGTTTCAAAATTCTTACTGGACGCATGCAGCCAAAATTGACTCCAGTGATGTGTAACATTTTAATATATTCAAGTATATGGAATTGGATATTCAAGTAACTCTCATTAAAAGTATTTTGTGTTATGTGATGGGATGGTTACTGATCATTACAATGCCTTTAAGATTTATCACAAGGTCTAAATTAAAGTACAGATTTTCCACTACTTTTAATAGCACTCAAGTATAGTAATGAATTACAACCAATTAGGTATTTTTCATCTTTGGTCTAATTATTTTTTTCATTGTAATACGTAAGTGTTATCAGTTAATCGTGACAGCCCTACTCGACTGGATATTTTGGAGAGGAACGTTATGAAAAGAGGGCACTTACTTAAAGGCGCTTTCTTCAAATATTAGATGTTGTTTTTTTTTCCCCCAGAGCTCTTGTGTGGGTTTGGGCATAGAATGTGCTGGCACAGCTCCCACTGTTCTTCATTAACATGCTACGGCTTCAAAAAGCGCAAGGCAAGAGGCTGAGTACTGAGCATCAGATAGCATCCTACTCAACTCGGGGATGTGTTAAGTTGCTATGATGGGAGGCACCTTTACTGCATTGTTTCATCATTAGGATTAATGTTTGCCTCCTACGTTTGATAGCACTGCAAAAACCCCTTAGGATGTAATTACACACACACACACACACATACACACCCATGGTCTGATTAACTCTTAGAACTCAGAATGTATAAGTAAAATTAGATTTAAATGGTATAAATCAGTCTAAAGCCGGTGTTTGTCCTTCTACACACTCGCCGTTTGCTGCTCTTTCTCTCGGCCGCTCTCCGGAGCCCCTCCCACTTCTGGGTAGAGACTATCCTGAAAGTTTTCCCTGTTTGTGTTTGTTTCTGCAAACTAAAACAAAAGAAATTTGTGCATTTTTGTTCTTTATGGACATTTGGGTGTGACACCATTTTTCAAACCCCTCTAGTGGTTATTATTATTATTACGTTTTTAAAATGACAATAACTTTGGTTCTGTGTGACATAGAAAAACCAAACAAAGCTCAGCATGACGTCTGACACCTCAAGCTTCAACACAAAACAGGGGAACTTCAGTATAAGGAGTTGTTATGCCGTATGACGACGATTTACAATTTGTTGCACTGCTGGCACGGGTCCGTGCTGCTTGCGTTTCGAGGGCTAAAAGAAGCTCATTCCCTGGCAGCTCTTTTCTTCCAGGACAATTACACACACTCAGACTAAATCAGACTCCATAGAATCAAAGTGTATGTAAATGAAGAGCCAGAGGACACCAGGAGGCCAGTGCTTTGTGCCTCTCTCCCACGCTTTCATCTTGCATTGAGCCAGCACAGACTGCCGATCTATACAAACAGCCTGCCGAGACAAGAAAGACCAGCTTCTTCTCCACACTTCGTGCACAGTCCAAACGCTCAACAGTGATGAATACGTTGCTTCACTGGTACGTTGTCTCAGTTTATCAACTCTGCCCTCTTTTTTGGAATCAAAAGGAGGCCTACAAAGCAGCCTCCATTCTGTTCAGGCAAGACAATGAAGCGAGCAGTCTCCAGATGTTTTCGGTGTCAGATATAATGCCCCCCAGTGGAACATTAAGGGAACTCTCTAGCTTTTTTTACACTCTAATACCTCTCTGTCACATCTCTAGCATATAACTGATTACCCTTGGAGAGCATATTAACCTGTACTTAGAAAAGGAGAGGAAACTGGTTGACTCAAATATCACGTAATAGAAGCCAAGGGAAAAGCGGTTCTGCAGTTACACACTGGTGTCTAGAAGAGTGGGTGCAAAACGATGCCGTTTAATGTGATTGTGATAAATTGCCACCACATTGTGTTACAAGGACATATTTTGTGAAGGGTCAGTCCTGAAAGAACTGCATGTTTCATACAAAGAAAGTATTTTCAGTCTTGTTTAAATAGGTTTCGTGCAGTGCAATGCAGTGTGTGAACCAATGCAGAAAGCAATTGTATTCTAGGAATTGGCTATTGTGTTCTAGCTATTGATTTTTACCAGTCGACTGATAATTCAAGAAAGCAGTCGACTTGTCTTCGCAACCCTAAAAAGGGTGGAAAATCTGTTGTCGTGTTCATCAGCAAATAAACTATTTTGTCAGCAACAAGGCTGTAGTGGCGGACGTTGCTTGTTGATGTGTTTGATATGCATTGTGGGAGGGTTTTTGTTCTATTTCAGATAGTCTCGGACTCAGACACTTCACAAAGTTCCACACACTGCCTGATGTAAATGCAGCACTGATGAGTCAAACAACTGTGTTGCTAGTAGCAAGCATGTCATTTTCGCATAGCAAGGAGAACTGAGCTGTTCAGAGCCAGACGTAGCCGCTGGACTGAGAACGTTCATGCTATCTTGTTTTTAAAAATCCTTCAGGAAGTTTGAAAAGGTCATTAGGAGTAAATGAGATACTCTTACATGTTTACTGACTAGTGAGCTTCTCGAAATCTACATGGTCTGGTTTAGGAGATTCCGTTTTAGTGTGGTTTTACACAGCTTACAGTGTAAAGTGAAGTTTACATACCAATGAAATTGGGTTTGTGTTTATTTCTGCCAGTGTACTTTGGACATGGACCACAGCTCAGACTAGTCAAATAGTCTACTAGAATATACAACCCCTATTGTACATATTGTACTCATTTTGTAATAAAATTCCTTTGTCTGTTTTATCCAATTGAACCTCAAAGAAAGTAAATACTGTGCTGCATTGGGAAAATATCAGAATCTGAAAACTTTACTGATCCCAGAGGAAACTGCTTATGTTACGACTGGACAGACATAACAGTATAATATATAAAGTCTAAATACATGCTAAATAACAACTGCATGAAACACTACACTATACACAAAAATGCTATAGATAAGTTAAGTGAAGTACTAATAACACAAATGGTGGTTAAGAATACGTTACTGCATGTAATAGAGATCAGTAGTATATAAGTACTATGAACATATCTTGAAGTAATCTGAAACGCTGGAGTGTTTCTTTAAATAAGTAGCAGCCATTTTGATCACTTTGCACTGACAGGGCTGAGTTTTCTCCATCTGCATGCAGTAAACGTGGTTATTATTTCTGTGAATGTACTCTGCGTCCTGTGCCAGTTCTCCAGGCTGTGGATAGGGGCCCGCTCTGCTTGTCACTTTTAGCCGGGTTTGATTGATGTGGCCAGGGATGGTCACAGCTGGGTAGGAGGCGATAAAGCAGGGGTGTAAAGAAAGAGCAGAACGCCACACCGAGTTCTGCAATTAAGTTGTTTTCTTTGCTGTTAATTAAAAGCAAATTAGCTGCTGCGACTAGAGGAGCTGTCTGCCTCTAATTGCCAGTGTCCATGTGTGGCCAGCCATGCTAGCACGAGCCTGTTGTTGATACTTTATAAACTAACTCTCTCTCTCTCTCTCTCTCTCTCTCTCTCTCTCTCTTTCTTCCTTGCAGGGTCGCCGGGGACAACCAGGGGTGCCAGGGATTCCGGGACCTCCGGTAAGAGCATTAACTGCTTTACTGTTGATATTTTTTAATTTCTTTACAAACCAACAGCAGGAACTGATTTCCCTTCTCTCAGCTCACTTTGTTCCACATTAATTTAGTCCACATGCGGCAAATAAGCTGCGAAACAGTCTGTTCTGTATTCATTGTTTTTTGTGCATTTACATATACAGTATTTGTCTATTCAGCTTACAGCAGTTTAGCCGCCCCATCCGCACTGATGTTATAAGGAGTGTTGCAGCCCAGACTGCTCAAAAATGACACAATACAGGACTGCCAATTAGAACAGAGGGCATTTGAATATGTGTCGCCATCTGCAGAAACTCTTCACATGGACAGCTTTTACTTTTAGGGCTTATGTTTCTTTATAAAGAAACTATAACAAGGAGTATTACTTTCTTTTTAATAAAAAAATAGGCTATAACACTTGAAAGTGACCGACTTATTTTCGTTACTGTGCCTTTAAGACTGCTGTATATAAAACAGATCAATTTTACAGATTGCATTCTTAAAGACATAGTACCAAAAAACAACCTATTTAATTCTACAGGCTTGAGAAATTGTCACATAAAAATGAATGGAGACTTGGTTTGGTAACTATCCCTCCAGTTTTTTTTTCATAAATAGACAGCAGGAGAAAAAGTAAAATACAAGGAAAAAGAGGATAGGACCTCTTTAAAGGACAGTTTGAGCAGTTTAATGTGTTGTTTCCTATTCGTTGCCTGGAAGCAAAGGGACAGAATTGAAATTTAATTAAGAATAATAGACCTCAGACCCCATACATTCTCTGCAATATGAATAGTAACGACTACGTATGTTTGGGGTCTATTGATCCAGGTTGTTTGCCTTGAAAAACGGTTATTGACTTGTACACTAATGATGTACAGGGCTCATTACAGGCTCATATATACAACACATAAAATCAGCCACATTCATGTCCATGAAATATTTTAACACATGAAAGGCAGTGCTTGCATACAGAGCAGTGAGATCTGATGTTTGCCGCTTTGCAGATAACTGGTAGGAGATCTGAAAGCCTTCATGCATAGAGCACAATAGCTGATTGGGGAATTAGTTGCAGTATATCGACCGGGAAGAAATATCCATCATGCACACTATGCCACAAAGTTAAATTACAATTCAAAGCAGCCCAGGGGTTTACACTGAGAGCATTCTCATGCCTCAATGTTATTGATGATGCTGATGGGGCTGTCCAAAAGGCCCTAGTTGACTATCTGAAATACAGTCTTCTCATCAGGCCACCACAATCAATATGGAAAAGTGCAACGCGAATTAAAAATGGCAAACACACACACTCACACCGCAAAGCCCCAGTCCCCAGTCATATAGTGTGCTAAGAGCCAGGATCTCTTTATTTTTCCTCTTATGCGGACACATCCTTGTGCATTTCCATTTATAATAGTGCTATCAGATTCATAATGCCTCGCCACCCTGTTTAAAATTCACACAAAGGCATCCCTGTAATATCTCATCCGGACTGAGACATTCCTTATAGTCTTAATTTGAAAAGATGAGGCTAACCTGCTGCAGGCAGTTGTATGTATATAAGCACATATATTTTAATGTGTAGATTTTTGTGTCATCATTGCACCTCCATTTCCATACATTCACCATAAGGACTGGGAAGTGAACTGCACATTTTTGGAACTGGGTTGTGTTTATGTTATCTGTCTTTTAGTTCCATAAGATAAAGAAAACGCAGATTTTCCCTGAGATGGACCCTTAAAATCAACAAAGGACAAATTGTTGATTCTGAACCAACACACGTTTTTGTTCCCACACTGCTCAGGTGTCACGGCACTTCTCCCAACTGTATAGTTCATTCAACCTCAGCATCAGCTAATATAAATATATAAATAATATTAACTAAACTGCATTTCATTGAGAAAATGCGAAGTGTGATGGCGCAGTTGCTATAAAACCAGTGTTCCAAGTTGCTAAAACATTGGTTGTAGGGCCAAAAAAGAGTTTGGGGTAGAAGAAAAGGATCTACTCGCAGTGTGGATTTGCACTGGCGGCTCTCCTGAATCTCTTCTTTCAGTGCCCACCATTTTACCACTGTACCACTAGTGGGGGCATTGGTGTCTCTTAATTTATAGTTAAGGACGCCTGAAATCCAGTGGAGCGAACTACTCTCACCCAAAAGCAGGTGAGAATAGCGGATGTAGCCATGTTCAGAACCTGATTACACACCCATTACACCTGATATTACCATACATTTTGACATTAGAAACATGCCAATATTTGTGCCAACCGTGAGAGGAGAAGAGGCACCAAATTCCAGCTATAAAAAGAATAATAATAATAATAATAATAATAAAACTTAAGAAGAACCTCTTGTCTAAGTAGTTCCCCTGAATTGTACCTTTTTCAGAAAGTCCTGACTGAAACAGTTCTATCAATTTAGTGTGAAAGGGTGAGGACTGACTGAACAAGCACATAATGTGTAAATATATTGATTTTTGTGGCATCACAAAAATAGCTAATAATTCGCAGCGTACTTTCCATACACTCGTCATAAGGACTGGGAACTTTAACAGTGCACGTCGCTGTTTTTCATGATTTAGGTCCTTTAAATATGTGACATTTTGCTCACTTTGCCCTGGCGCTGTCGAGTTTTCCGCCCTCTATTTTGTCTCACTCTTTGGACGTTGCCCACGTACATTTCAGCTTAGGAAAATGCTATCAGATCTTGCTTTGTGCACAGAAATAGTTTGGTTTCATAATGCCTCGTCATCCTATTTAAACTTTGCTCAGTTAAAACTTTTTTTATGATTCATCAAACCTCAAAATCGTCAGTGAAAAGAACTCGACCGCTGATTGCCTCTGAAGGCTCAATTATCTGAGACAAACTCCAAAAACGAATGACCCCTCGATTTGTCCCACTCACACGCATAAATTCACACATACACACACACACTTACACCACCAGAGCTTGTTCTCCTACCACCTCTGTAATTCATAAAGTTGTGACTGATTGAAAGTAGGAGGAAGATGAGTGTGGGTGGGTGACATTTTTAAATGGCAGTGTCCTGATAATACCCATGGCATGTGCCAACCTTGCCTGTGTCCCTATGAGCTGGCATTTATGCATCGCTTTTCATTGCTCTGGTGTTGCGGAGTCACAAGGGGCTAAGGCACACCCTTCACTGTCCCTCGTCATTCCCCTGCTTGACCCTATGAGGCTTGCAGACAGCACACCCTCCAGATGCCCTTATCAGTCTGGAGACTTACTTAACCCTTAGAACACAAATAACACAGATCCATGACGGCAGCGCAACAAATGGTAAATCATCGCCATACGGCCAAACTAATACTTACACTGAAGTTCCCCCAGTTTGTGTTGATGCTCGAGGTGTCAGACGTCATGCTGAGCTTTATTTGGTGTTCCTGTGTCACGTAGAACCAAAGTTATTGTAAATTAAATTACATGTAATTTATAAAGCATGTAATAACAAAAAAATGCTACTGGGATTTTAATGATGGCGTCACTTTCAAAAATGTCCAAATTTATTTTATTTTAGTTCTTAGAGACAAACAGAAAAAACATGAAAGAAAGATCTTTGAACAGGAGAGAACTTTCAGGATAGTCTTCGACCACAAGTGGGTGGGAAAAACCCGCAGAGGGCGGGGCTCCGGAGAGCGGTTGTGAGAAAGAGCAGCAAACGGCGAGTGTGTAGGAGAAGAAACACCGTTTCTAGACTGTTTTACGCCGTTTATATTTGGTGAAATGATTTTACTAATACACTCTGAGTTCTAAGGGTTAAGCCAAAGTGTTAAATTCTTAAGGGGCAATAAATGCACTTGGAGGTGCTACTACAGAGATGGAGAGTACTTTTCTGTATTTCCTGTTCCACTAGTTCTTCCCTGGTCAACTGTAAGTGCTATTATTCGGGAAATGAAAGCATCTAAGAGAAGTGGCAGCTCAAGCACTAAGCGGTTAACTCAGGACCCAGAGTGCGTAACGTGTAAATATCACCTGTCCTCTGTTGTACTTCGCAATACAGAGCTCCAAAATGTCTCTGGAATAACATCAGAAAAGGACTGTGTTTAAGAAGCCTCATTAAATGGGTTTCCATAGTCCAGCAGCTGCACGACTCCATATTCATTCCCATGGCTTTGAAATGGAATGTCTATCAAGCTCATATAGGTGAGATGATCAGGTGTCTGCATACTTTTGACCATGTAATGTAGCTATCATTTTAAAAAAATGTACAGAATATCCATTCTAGAAAGTTCCATCAAACTGATAAAGACCTTTACATTTTTTGAACCTTTAAGATGTTCTTCACATGCACAGATCTCTTTATCAAACATAGTCCTTTAGGCTAGCAAAAGCATTCCTCTGTGGCAAGAATCCTTTCTGGAATCATTTTTGATCAGAATTGATCATATTTTATGAAAAATACTTGTCTATAATTTTACACTAAAATGTTAGGGTTCTTGCTTGCCTCTGAAGTTTTGGATCATAAGTGGTTGGGAAAAAAATATCTATTAGAAATATTGTGCTTCACTTCTCTCTACCACCACTCCCACCAATCCTTGTACTTGGGCAAGGAAGAAAACTTTGTTCCACGCTATCCGTACATTTTCTACTTGTATTTAATTATATTACCACTACAGTAGCTTTACCCTTAAATAAATATGAATTTTCTGTTCTCTTTCCATCCCTGTAAGTCACAGTGGTTACTAAAGGTTATAAAACGCATAGAGATGCTGGATTAAGATCTTTCCAATGACATATCTTGTAAGAACTGCATCTTGGGTCTAATGCATGTCACAAGCTAAGATATTAGTGTTATGGCTTTTATGAGAATGAAGCAATATCGTATCTTCTATAAAGCTGCTCCTGAGAGGTTATTTTTGTTATCCATAATAATGGCAATGTCTAAAAGAAATGAAGTTTGTGAACTCCATGACTGTAGCTCTCCTGTGATAATACAACTTTTTAATCCCCCCATCTTTTGAACAAAGTTCCACTTGTGGCTCTCTTGATAAAAGTTAGTTCAGCTGCTGCCATGGTGAATTTGTGTAGCCCCAACATACATCCAGTCTGAAGTGCAGCCAGATAGATCACGATGGCAGCAGATGATTCAGCAGACTGTGCTGGACAGTCCTTGCAGTAGAACTATGAATAAATCAACAAGTGAATTAACAAAAGCAACAGTAACATGGAATGCCCCATTTCTCCTCGAGAGCCTCCCCTGTAACAAGAAGCCAAGAGCTGAATGAACAAGTGTCGGTCACATAGGAGTTGGAACCAATGATATATACATGATATGCACTCATTGTCTAGAATATGCATGAGAGAATGAAACTAATAAGGAATGAGTATTAGATTTAATCACGGGCAGAAAAAAAACACAGTAATACACAGGACGGCATGCTATGCCATTATTAGTGTGATTGCGATCGAGAGAGAGAGAGTCTGTGATGCCATGGCTAAGGAGGCCCGGAACAGAACAAAACGTGCAGAAAAACAAACACAGAGCAAAACACACAGCAGAGTAAAAAATAAACTTCAGGTCACTAAGCTCAGGTCAGTTTTGCAAAAAGAAGATATCCGTCACTGTTTGTTGTGGTTTAATTTAAAATAATCAGCCCGTGAATGCGGCTGTATGCTCAGCTGTAAACACCCATAAATGGCTTGGTAAGAGCCAGCGAGTTGACTCCCCCCTGGTGGTGCAGCGGTAGAGGGGCAGCTTCTGAATCAGAAGATCACTGGTTCAAATCTATGGTGTGAATGGATATTATCTTTTAACTCCAACTCTCAAAACCACTGGTTTTAAAGCAACCATGCAATCACACGTCACCTTTCCTCACAGAAATTTATCTAGTTTAGCTAGTGTAGACAACTTGCTTGATCACAGTGAGAGTGTTTAGTTTAGTTGTTGCCACTTGCATCTTACTTGCATCTATTGCTATTATGATGAGATGTTATGGTTACATTTTTTTTTAAAAATCAGGATACACTTTATTGTAGCTGTTATGTGTTTAGTGACTGGTTGTCGTTCACAGGTTGCAAGTGAGTTAAAGTGGAATGACGCTAAACGAGTGCCATTATGCATCTTTACCAATCATGTTCGGTTAGAAATAACAATTGTATAATTTGTAAGATTTGTACATTATGCATGTTTTTTTTAATGAGATCTGTTCTTAAAACTGAACTTTTACTCAGTTACATTTCTAAGACACAAACACTTCTTACGTCTTCCTTTTCCAATTCGAACTTCAAAGTATGTTGCATAACTGAAAAGCAAGGTTTTCACCATTTCTCTTCCCTGTTGGATTCCTGTGTTTTTGAATATATTGTTCTTGCTGAAACATCTTAAAATAATCTTAAAAATTCATATTAAACTCAAAACTATGCTAATTTGTCTTTGTGCATGGACTAGTACGGCTGATGAGTCACTACACGCCACACCAGCCGACAAAGCAAACTTTTAATTTATCTGCTAACACATTTACTTTTATGTGCTTGAGTATATTCAGCCATAGATACATTCACACTTTTTTGGCTTCCACTTTTTAATTGAGTGAGATTTTGACTCAGAATTCATATTTTCAGTTTAATTATGTTTTTTCCAGCCCTGCATTTAAAACAGTCCTGCTCAAAAGGGTCTTGTTGCCATGAATTTGCCCTTGTGAGAATAAATGTCATTCAATATTATTTCAGCCTGGGGTAAAAGCAGTTTTGGTTACTGCATCTTGAAGACAACAGAGAATTCTTTAATTCCATCTAAATTCAATCACATGTGGCTTAAAACATATCTGACTGTTCCTTTCTTCAGGGACCCGCTGGATCATCTGAAGGTGGTGTCATCAGGGTAAGTGCTGTGTAGTTCAGCTGCCTTTACCACAGTCAAGTATGTTACTCACCCCAACGAGGTTATAGTCAATAGGACTTATTTCTGATTTTTCCTAATTTCTCTTCATGAATTGTTGTTAGAAAGTTATCATGTTAAAGGTTAGATTTGGGTGCATTTGTTGTTCATCAAACCAAGTGATGTTTTGTGTTCAGGTTCAGCACAGAAAGTGAATTGTTGTACAGTAGTAGTAGTGGTAGTAATAATAATAATGATAATAATAATAATAATAATGATACATAATAAAAATTAAAATAATATTTTTTTTCTGTTTTTTTGGTGGACAATGAAGGGCAGTAGTGGTTTTCAGTCAGTTTGCCATATAACCATGGTAGTATTGCTAGGGAGCTGTGGAGAAAAACATTTTGTGATTTTTTTAAATTCTAATGGCAACACTTTGAATATGACACATTTTATGGTAATTATTTGCAAAACTAAAATAAATTTAGGTCACGTTCACTGACTGCGATGGCAAAATGCATGAGTTACATAATGTCGAATTTCAGTGTACATCGGACATTTCTCTTTTTAATCTTCAATCATGGATAAACTGCTTCAGTAGTTTATTATAGTTTATTTATAGTTCATTAGTTCATTATTGTGTTGCAATTGTTTAAATAATCAAATTGGTTCAATCTTCTTGTGGGCCACATAAGATTTTGTTGTTGATTGCAAAAGCCCCCCCCC
>JBBPCX010000088.1:3329869-3340146 GCA_037974365.1 Hydrocynus forskahlii | reverse complement strand
CCCCCCACTTAATTACTTGCTTTATCTTGTTGGAATGTTCATCACCCCCTTTTTGTGGTTCACCTCCTTTAAATGTTGGAGAAGACATCAAAAACAGTAAACCGCAATGTTTTAGGTCATTTTATCTTATGATGGCAGCCTTCATTATGCTATCATTATGTTTCTTAGAAAATTGAGGTGAACACATTGCAGTGGGATTCTAAAACACAGCTTGTTTTGCTGTCAGCAAGCTAGACAGAAATACACACAAGAGACTCAGTGTATCCATACCCCGCCTGCCTTTCTAAGGACAGAAAAGGACACACATCCCTCGCCCTGCCGATTGGCTTCCCTCAGTCAAACACTGCCTGCCTGCTCTGCATGTTAAAGAGTTTGCCATACACACACACATACACACACACTGAATCACTCTTCGCTCTGGACTGACAGATGGTAATTATGTACAGTGCTTTCGCAAAAGGTCTGTAATAATTTTTACAAAGCCCTGGGGTGCTGTAGTTCACCGGGGGCATATGAGGTGCATAAATATAGACGTATAGAAATATATATGCAGTAATGGAGCAAAATCTGTGTATTTATATGCACAGCCTCTTTTGCAGCTCTGGTGCTGTAGTTACATGCCTAGGTAGGTTACAAGGTCATGGCCTGTTATGTGTTTGACAAACTTTCAGTTGATACACTACAAGTCAAAAGTTTGGACACATCTACTCCTACGGGAGAAACAGGAAGGAACTAAAATGCCAGTCCGTATCGCTTTTCTGCATAATTCAGTGGTTGTACTTCAGAGTGATTTTACTTGAAATAGTACCTCGTAGAGAAAGTTACTTTTACAGATTTTTTTGAGTGGTGGGGATAGGAACCAGGGATTGCAATGTCTACAACATGAATATTATTATTACATTATTTACTACCTAAAACAAACAGTGAACATTACACAGGTCATGAGTTTTAATATGTAAAGCTGATAGTGGTCAAATAGTAGTAAACCTGAGAACCCTGATTTTGAATGTCATGCTAATAATAATGATAATAATGACAGTGTTGTTCTGCTTTTCCTTCTGTTTATTATTATTATGTTAATGTTGTTTTGGCATATACATCACACTCAATTAATATTATCATATTGCCATACCCCTTTAATATTTATTTCTGTGATGTTTATCGTTGAAATGACATTGCTGAAGAATGTAGACTGATGTTTTAGGATGCATAGCTTAGATAGCACTGAAATATTCGTTCTGGACTTGACTTGAGGCTTATTTGACTTGAGACATGACTCTAGACTCATACTGAAACTTGCCTGTATTGACCCTGGACTTGACTTGAAACATACTGATTTTAGACTAGAGACTTGGCTGTACTGACTCTAGACTAGAGACTTGGCTGTACTGACTCTAGACTAGAGACTTGGCTGTACTGACTCTAGACTAGAGACTTGATGTACTGACTCTAGAGACTTGCCTGTAGTAACTCAAGACTAGATACTTGCCTAGAGACTTGCCTGTATTGACTCAAGACTAGAGACTTCATAGACTGACTCTAGAGACTTTCCTGTAGTGACTCAGGACTAGAGACTTGCCTGCAGTGACTCAAGACTAGAGACTTGCCTGTAGTGACCCAAGACTAGAGACTTGCCTGTAGTGACTCTAGACTAGACACTTACCTGTGTTTATTCTAGACTTCAGATTAGGCTGTTATGGATCTGGACTTCAGACTTGTTTGTATTGACTTGAATGTCAAGACTTGAGACTTGCTAGTTATCTGCTACTCAGTTACCTGTTCCCATCTCTGATTAACAGGTTATTTGTGAATCATACATAATTCTAGATGTGTCTATGCCAGCCAAAGCAGTGATGTAACATGACAGGAAAAAATCTGTTCTGAACTTTTAATCAGTGGGATCTCAAAATGGAGGTTTGTGTTTGAGCAGTCCATTTGTAAAGACCTAATTAAGTACCACCCCTTACCCTCTAATCCTTCCTAAATGACAGTAATTGTGCTCTAAATACACTGTCTGAAGGGAAGACCAACTTAAGCCGTAATCGACCTCAACAGTGACAAATGCACCTGGCATTTGAATAGCAACGTCTAAGTTTTATTGCGAAAGAGGAACAAAGGATCTAAATCTCGACATAATTAAAAGCTGAGGGAGCCTAATGACTTAATAACAGGATGTATATCAAACCCTCCTGGCATTTGTTTGGTCTGTTTATTTATGTCCTTCTTTTATCGAGGGCTAGGAGATAGCAGCTCTGACAGATGCTGGGCTTTCAGAATATTGGAAGTTGCTGCTTTGCATTAATGTTGTTTAATGGATCAAGTAGTACGCATGTTCATGTCATGCATCAAGTCCTTTGCCTGTTAAAGGAATACTTTGTCTGATAAATGCTGATGCTGTGAATGGGACTGAATATTAGTTAGCACTATGTCAAAACAACCAGGCTGACAGATCTCCTCTAGCTTGGAGTCATTAACTACAGTTGTATGCAAACATTTGTGCACTTGTGCTTTGTCATTCTAAGCAAAGAGAAGTACAGATCCTCTTTAGTGAGCATGCAAATGTTTAAACACGTTTTTAGTATTATTTTATGATACACTTTTTTTGCCATTTAAAAACTCCCTTGTGATTGTACATCCCCTGTCATTTGCTGATTTAACAGCAGGTCAGTATAGTGCCATTCAGAATGAGTTGAAATATTTAGAAAATCTCTCTTTAAATGTAATTAGGTGTCAATTAAATATATATTTCAATATGTCAATATATGTCGTGTCTGGCATCTTAGCAAGCAGACTGTGAAGCTGGGTGCCATGATGCGCCAGACACCTTTGCTTTGCCAAGTGGGGCTTTAACAGTATACGCCCCTCTTGTTATCTGAACTTTTTATTCATTTATTTATTCATTTGAATTATAATTAGGCCAGATCAGACAGTAGAGAAAAATAGAGAAAGAGAAACAAGTGAACATAAAGAGAAAAGGAAATGAAAAGAAAAGAGAAAATCCAATAGAGAGCGAGAAAAAGGGGAAAGATAAAGAAGAGAACCAAGTGAAAACTGCTGCCACTGTGTCATCGCTCCGTATGCTGCATCTGAAAAACAAGAACCAGCCACACCAACACAGAACAAAATACAAAGCCACGGCAACACTAAAAGTGCAAAAACAACATACCCACCAACCGCAACAGTGTAACAGCGCAGAGACAACATACACACCTATGGTCAACACTACAACAGCACACAGAAACCTGTGATTCTGGGTAATTTTGTATTTATTTATATGCCTATACCTGTGTGCTTGTGTGTATGCGTGTGTATGCGTTGAGCGTATATGTGTGCGCCTGTGTGAGTGGATGTGTGTTTGTGTGTATGTGTGTGTATGAGTGTGTGCATTTGTGCCTCTGATTGTCATATGTATGCCTAGGTATATGCGTGGGTGTATGTGAGTGAGTGGATGTGTTTTCACGTCTGTAAGTGTATATAAGTATGTGCATATAAGGATGTGCATGTGCATGTATAAGTGTGTGCCTGTGCCTATATGTATGCATATGTGTACGCATGAATGTGTGTATGTGTGTGTGTGAGTGAGAGGACGAGTGCATGTAGAATATTTCAATATTTAATCTCTTTGAGGAATAGTGATTACTCAACTAAACATCCAACAAGAGCATGATGTAACGATAAATACTAAAATGTAGAGTACCAAATGTAGAGTATCAGAATCAGAAAACTTCTTTGATCCTGAAGAAAACTGCTTATGCTGTATGGAGTTATGGAGTCTGACAGGTGGGTGTGTGACGGTTATTGAGTTATTGAGTTTGATGGCAGTGGGGAAGAAGGATTTTCTGTGGCGTTCAGTGAAGCACTTTATGCTGGTGAGTCCGCGGCTAAAAGTACTTCTCAGTTCTGTTACCACGCTGTGGAGTGGGTGATCAGATGGACTGAAGTTTACACAACATTCTCCTTTCAGCCACAGTTTCCACGTTGTCGAGTTCCTCACCCACCACTGAGCCCGCTCTCCGGATCACCTTGTTCAGTCTATTGGTGTATGCTGCCACTTTCATGCTGCCACTCCAGAACACCACAGCATAGAAAATGGCGCTGGCCACAACAGACTCACCGAACATCCACAGCATGATGTCGCTCACTCTTCCCACAGCCAACTCAAACACATGAAAAGCCAGCAATGCCCACAGCAGAGTCAGGAATATGCTCATGCAGCCTTTGTCTCAGAAAAGTGTATCAGACTGCACTTATGATATTCCCTGTTGCATCTGACCGGTGCCGTAAGCTCACCCATTTGTTGTCTGGTGATCTTTTTTGCCCATGATTGTAACACATCCTCATTGCACATTAAAAATAGCCAAACATTACTTTTTACCTTTTAATCGAGGGATATTCATATCTTTGTGCTTGTATGCTTTTATGTTGTTTTCAAGAAACATTTATTGTTGGTTTATTAGGATCCCAAAAAGGCATCAAACTATTTCTGGGTTCCACCTGATAAATAATAAACCAACAATGATGACCAAGGAACTTGGACAGTTTCTTCAGTCTTACCACTGCAAGTCTATCTACAGATGAGGCTGCATCACTGCTAAATTGCCAACTGCATCAAACTGAAGGATGTAAACCAATTTTACGGTCCTGTCTTGTTCATCTGTTTCCTGAGACGCAAACTGCAAATGTCTGCTGTGACTGCTTTGTTCTAAATTGTTTGGGTTAGTACTAGTATCCGTTGACAGAATGCAGTGTAATTAACATGCTCAGCTGGTAGCAAAAATGCTCTCCTAGTCACTGCGAGCCATCCAAGAACATCTCCCATACAGACATGGTCCTGGAACTCAGGGTCACGGAACCAGCTCCTGCCAAAGAGGACCTGAGGGAGACCCATTTGCCTCTGTGCATCACTGAACCCTGACAAAAGGAGTGTGTGTGTTCTCAGCACTCCAATTTGCTCCTCTGGAAGGAGTGTCTGTATGTGTATGTGTGTGCTTGTGTGTGTATTTGAGCCAGCCCTGCCTTCACGCATAGGCAGTGGACTGTGAACAACTGAGAAAAAAAATAGCAAAACAGTGGAAAAGGCACACGGACAGACGGACAGACTGGGTGGCATCTGCATAAGGCTGTCTTGCCCTGACAGGGCACAGTGGGGTTTGACAGCTCTGTGATTGGATGACATGGTGGAAATGGTTAATTGGTGTTGGTTACTCACTGCAAACAGACACCGCCGTGGAGTTTCACCAAGATGGGCAGTGACTTTTACGACTTTTGGCGGATGCTTATCCAGAGCAGCATACATGGATGCTTCATAGTCTGCAAAGAAAACATGTCCCTCAGGCCAGTAAACCCAGACTTCAATTAAGAACTGCTAGCAGACTGAGATTCTACCACAGCTGAAAAAGGGCAGCTGGTGGCCTAGTGGTTAGGGCGTTCACCCTGTGGGGTTGTGGGTTCAATTCCTAAGCATGTCTAAGGTACCCTGAGTGAGGTACCATCCCCACACACTGCTCCCCAGGAGCTGTGTTCCTGGCTGCCTGCTGCTTCACTTGGTGAATGGGTTCAATACAGAGGAAAAATGTTGTGCTGTTCACACTGTGTGCTGTGGTGTGTTCATGTATGACAGAATGGTCACTTACAATAACACTTCTCTAGGGCCCTTTCAAATATGATGCGGAAGACGTTTTTTTTTTAAATGTTAGTTAAGGAGTATGTGTTTTTTAAGTCGGTAGGTGTTGTTGTTACCCACAGTGCTCAGTAAAGAAGTGCGTCTTCAGCTGACATTTGAATACAGCGAAGGACTGTTCTAATAGTCAGGGGAAGTTCATTCCACCACTTAGGCGCCAAAACCACAGAGGGAGGGGGCCCGGAGAGCGGCCAAGAAAAAGAGCAGCAAACGGCGAGCGTGTAGGAGAACAAACACCAGTTTTAGACCGGTTTTACACCGTTTATATGTGTTTAAATCAGATTTTACTAATACACTCTGAGTTCACTCTGGGTTAAGGTTTAAAATCTATTGCGAGCAGCCACAGCAAGCCAGTGAAGAATTCGCAGTAGTGCAGTGGTGTGTGAGAATGTTGGTGCATGGAAAACTTGACGTGCTACTGCATTCTAGATCAGTTGTAGAGGTCCTGTGGTCTTCAGAGGAAGGCCAGACAGGAATGAGTCACAGTACGAATGAGTCCAGTCTTGAGGTGACAAGGGAGTGGGCGAGTATCTGAGGTGAGGAGCGGATGAATCTGCAAGGTGAAGAAAGATTAGATGTGAGATAAAAAATGAGAGATCATTATCTAAAATAACACCTGGGTTTCGTGCTTCTGATGTGAGAGCGATGACGGCATTCATAAGAGTCAAGGTCAGGTTTTTGGGATGCATCAACTAGGGTGTGCAAGACTTCTACACTCCAAATTCTGACTGATATCTTTACTCTGTTTCAAGTTACTTTAATAATCTGGAATGATAATAGAATTGTTCAATAAATAAAATGTAAAATTTGCAAGTATTCATATGCAAACGTGCAAAGAAAAAATGAAAGTTCAGTGTACAAAGGATACAAAAGAATAAAACACATACCAACCCAGCTACATATTAAATATGGAAGTGAAAAATAGGCACTAAAAGATATAAAAACACCTGTCACAATTTTCTTTATAATACATTTTTTTTCTATATTTTTTTCTATAATAAAAGAACTTGATGTAGTATGTAAACATAAAATGTATGATATTTTGTATTAGCAGTTTAGCCCCTCCCATTTATGTTTGTGGTCTGCATAGCATTTTGAATGTGCACAATACAGAGCAGCCAGTCATAATTAATTTTTGAAAGACAGTAACTAAAAAGCTTGTTTGAAGAGAGGCTGGATTGTGATCATGTAAAAATGTTCCTTTTGTTACATAGCCCACTCACATGGACATCAAGTCAAGTTTATTTCGGCCATTATTATACACAAAGGTCATTCAGTGTGCTTTACAGGAATAGAATAAACATGTTAAGCATAAAAATAGTATGAAGTAAAAAAGTAAAAGAATAAAAGAAATGAAATAAATAAAAGTATGCATACAAAATCAATAAAAGAAGATTAAAAGTGCAGTAGAAGTGCAGCTACTTGAAAGAAGGCGGAGGAGAATAGTGAGGTTTTGAACATCAGGGAAGAATAAACACAGTAGACTGATTTCCTGCACAGAAATTAAACCTTGTCTTAGACTGTATTTTAATGATCATTTTATTGTCTAGACTAAGCTTTAATTTAGGTCTTGGAGACTGAATAGTGTAAACATTTTTATGATAAATAATTCTTTTTAATATTACAATGACTTTTTGCCAGCTCATTACTGATGCTTTTACAGATGTTTTTGTACTGGGGAAAAAAAATACATTTAGATATGCAGATGAGGCAAAAATTTTTACACCAATTTGCCTTTGGTTAATGTTAGTAGTAAAATGTTTATTGTTTATTTCCCTGTGAAGATAGACAGGATGTTACAGAATGGAAAGAACAGATTTTTGAGAAAACACTCTTCCCGTGTATTAAAAATTTTATTATATAAAACATTTTCAGATCCTTTTTGGTACTAAATGTATTCTGTTGAAGCCCAGTTGTCCTTCCTCAGGTCACTTTTGGTAGATGTTAACCACTACACTCTGAGGACACCCTACAAGACCTGCTGTTTTGGAGATGCTCTGATCTCGCCATCTTGCCACCTTAATTTTGAACCTACACTTGCCCATTTTTCTTGCTTCCAACACATAACCTTCAAAATTTGACTGTTTACTTACTGCCTATAATGATTATTTAATCTGTCAGTATTTGTAATGTTATGACTTGTCAGTGATTAAATTTGATATTATAGATACATTTTCACTAGAATGTTTGATTGGAACCATGTTGATATATCAAAAACTGTAGAAGGAGAAGAGGCACCAAACTCCAGCTATAAAAAAGAAGAATACAATTAAAACTTAATAAGAACAGTAGTGCGATTGCATCAATGTGTTCCGAATGGCTCTTTTTGAAACTTAGATGTGAATCTTACACTTTGAAACTTTAACAATGTTTGCATTCTACATTAAACTTTTTTCATTCTTTTTCCATGATATGAGCCGTCCAACTTTGTCGGTAATTGTAACGATTCAGTTTTATACAATCAGGGTTTCACGTTTCATTTGAAGAGATCCATGTGTTTTGAAGTGGATATTGCCTGAGGCTTGCTGAAAGTTCTGGTTAAGGGTTACAGCGGCAGGGCAAGTCAAGGTTAAGGAAGGCCAGATCTTTCATCTTGGTGCAGAGAACAGAAAGGAGGTCAGATTCTGGAGCGGCGTCAAAATCAGGCATGCTTGAGGCATCAACAGTTCCAACAGCTTAGCCTTTTTTAAAGACCAGTCTACACTTATAACACATTATGTGATCCAGTAGTGAAGCAGAACTACTCTGTGTTTTTATGACAAGATTTATTCTGAGACTCCCAGCGTTGTTATTACGTGAAGACAGCTGCATTTGCTTCCCTGATTTAAAGCACCTGAGTACAGTCAATAAAAGCCTGAAGGAGTTTCCTGCATGCAGCTGCAATGAGAACATCAAACACTGGCACTCCAGGGCAAATGCTAGTTCTTATCTTGGATTAAGGCAGCAGATTCCTGCGTCTTACATCAGAAAAAAAATGATGTTCTGGATTTTTTACTTCATCATCATGTGAAAAAGAGAATCATGTATGGAGCTGATGACAGAATCTAAGGCTAATAAATCTCCTCTAAAAATATTTCGAATGCTAACAATTCATCTCCGTTGTGAAAAGCCTTGTCATGTTTGTGATGAAATACAAATGTAATACTAATAAGGAGTGAACCATGAGTTCTGTGATCTAACTCCAAAGGATGAGTCATCCAAAGCTGGACCTGAAGAGAATTAACACAGATAATTTATTTCTGATTTTTTATTCCATGTGACTGTAATACCTCTTGGCAGATTATGTCTATTGGAGTCCCACTCGTGTGTCCAGTCTGTAGTAGTGAAAGTTAGTATAGTGTAGTGTTCAAATGGTAAAGAATGGAATCTACTAAATGGTAAGAACTGAACCATTCTGATGTGTAAGATTTACAGTGAGACAAGAATATACAGTTAACATAATGTCTAAAACAAAATATGGACATTATGGTTCTGAATATTACACTATTCAATGTCCTATTAAAAACAAGACATCATTTACTTGCTAGAAAAAACACATCTTCTTATCATTATTATTATTATGTGTAATTGCTTCTTATGTTTTATTATTGTTATTATTGTTATTATTATTGTTATTTTTATTTCTATAGCTGGAATTTGGCGCCTGTTATTTTTGGTGTGTCAAATATTGGCATCATCAGAACATCCCTTAATATCCAGTGTGGTGTGCGTGTATTCAGAGATTTTAATTGCTTGATCAGGGACCGAATACGGATAAAAAACTGATTTTTGTGATCGAGCTTCCTCCGTAATGTATGGGGAGAGAGAGCGGACAGTTGAATCACCTTATAAACGTGTGTCAGAGAGAGAGACTGTGATGTCATGGCTTAAGCAACCAGACAGGGACAAAACACTGAGAAACGAGTCTTGTGGAGAAAAACACACAGCAGACTCATAAACATTCTTCAAGACACTAAAGCAGTTATTAAAAAAGATGCATGTCACCGTTTGTTGTGTTTTAATTAAACATATTCAGTCTGTGAATGCATTCAGCCATCCTTACCCATAAATGGCTTGGTAAGAGCCAGAGAGCCAATTACTTTTTGCTCGTAAAACCCATGTTGAAATGTCCAGAGACACTGGTTTTATAGGAACCACACAATCACACTTTGCATATGTGATTGCATCTATTTCTGCTTAATATTTGTACTAAATTCTACTTAATTATTTTGCTTTTTCGTAGGCTTACATTTAATTGCATTGAAGCAGCACTGATAATTACTTTCACAGTAAGTTGCAGAAAAACAGAGCATCCTGCCAAATCTGGCAACAGTTTCACAGGCTGCTGTGCTGTTCAAGAGTGTGAGTTATTCGCAGTGATGACCTGTGTCAGCTCCTGACAGCAACTAGCTAGAGTGGCACTGTCATTTATTGTCCATTTATTCTTCAGTTTAGACTGAAGCTGGAGTTAAAACTGATAAGACAGTGAGGAACGGAGTCTCGCAAACTGTCCAGAGAGTCTGGTGTCTCGGCTAGCAGCATGCAGCTGGGAAGTGGGCAGCTTCGGAAAAGTGGTACATGAGACAGTTGCTCAAATGGCTTGTTCAAATGTCTATTA
>JBBPCX010000088.1:3327420-3329769 GCA_037974365.1 Hydrocynus forskahlii | reverse complement strand
AGATTGATCCTATAATCAGATATTTGCTGAAGCCCTGATGTTTATTGTTTCTCGAAGCACAAGGTTGCACGTTAGTGAATTAAACTCTTCACCTGTATGTTTTAGACATGCTAATGAGTGTGTCCTTGCTCATCTGAGTCACATTAGCAGCCACAATTTGCGTAAACTTCATGTTTGCCTGTTTAAATTAAGAAGTGAAAGTACTGAAAGCTGCCCCATTGAAGCAGAGCACTGATCCACTAGCATCCATCCACCCTTCCATCTACCCACCTACGCAGAGTAGTGCTGTAATGATGCTACTCCCTTTCTGTAGACTTAGTCTGCTGTGTTAAGCTGTTACTTCAGAGATGGAGGAAAATAGAGGCAGCATCAGGAACAGCCTGAAGGCGTGGAGCTGTGCAGCCAAATCTGAGAATGACGTAGTGCTAAATGAGGGAGAAAGCTCTCAAGATGCTTGTTTTCTACATTCAGAAAAAGATGTTAGACATTTTTGGCAGAATTCTCTGTCTCTGTTCTGTGGCCATTTGTCTTCTTGCATACCTTTTTTTTTACTCCCTGACCCTCACTTCACTCTCAGTCTCTCCCTCCATTTCTTCGTCTGTCATGTAGTCTTTCTAAGAGATCTCTTTGTGATGTTATCACTCATATTATATGAGCAGCATATTCCTCATCATCCATGTTTTATGAATTGTTGTTGTCTTCCAAACAAATCCACCTCCTCACGACTATCTTAAACTGAATATGTGAATGTGACTATAACTTAGGCTGGTCAAACTCCGTTTCCTTCAGGCCGCAGTCCCGCACAGACTTTATTCCCTCTTCTAAAGGCCCAGTCAGACTTTTGCAGCAAACCTGATCAAAATTATGTTGCATTTCGCATTCAGATCTTTGACCAATACCTAGACTGCTTTAGCAACTTTGATCTAGTTTTGATCTAGCTTTGGCTACATTGTCACACAAATGATCATAAATAACAGAAATGCCTAGATTTCTTTTATTTTTGTTCTAAGAAACAAATGGAAAAAGCACAAGATCCTTGAACCCTGGAGACTTTTGTATTTGTTACACTCAGAATTCCCTGACACGGTAATGGCTCTAAGGGTCAATAACTAACAATCCTACTCTCTACAATGCTGCGCTACTCAATTTTCTGTCGTTTGGTTTTAAAAAAGTGTGCGTTTCGAAGTGAACATTGCTCAAGGCTCACATCCAAAGCATATACTAGCCCTTATATCGCTCGCATCTCACATGGTGGTACCATGTGATTGGTTAGCAAGCTAGCTAGTGGGTGGAATTAGACATGACAGGGAAGAACTGGAAAACAAAGTTCTGTAAACAAAGTCCTGTGGATACATGAGGTGTCATGACATGAAGCTATGGAAGAGCACATCAAACTAACACGCACACACCCACACAGACAGCATTCCACCTCATTTAATAAACCTGGTGGAATGATATGTATGTTTGCCAGTTGAACTGACTCACTTGTCTTTGTTGATGGTGTGGCTGCTGACAGAAGCAGCAGGGCGAATTCTGAAGTGCAGAGCAATGTCCTTCCAAATGCTGTAAAACTCAGTGGATGGTGCTTTACCTTACAGAAAGACCACCACCTGCAACATTTTACTAAAGCAACTGTGAAGTATTTCAAGACCAAGAAGTAGGATTTAGTTGACGTGTTCAGTCAGTCATTCTAGCTGAACAAACATTTAAATTGTAGAAGACAGTACTAAAAGCAAAAAGTCATTAAAACAAGCGGAAACCACACAAAGGAAAATTTCCTCTAATGGTAACATGAAATATAATAATTGCTCAGAGGCGCCAGTCTAAAAAAATGAAGGGCAAATCACTCCTTTTGCTTATTTTTGGCAGCGGAATGTAATTTTTTGGCTTTTTTTAATCTAAATATCTAAACTTCTGTATATTTTGACTTAGTAAGTAAAAATGACTTTTGTTCTTTTTCGTTCTTGAAGAATAATCATTATTTTGACATACCAAGTTTGAATATTGAGACAAATTTTGATATATAAGCCAAAGCTGGTGTGAACATCTGGCTACCAGAAATGGAGAGGCAAACAACAATTACAGATTATTAAATTTTTTTGCCAACCTGGTGGGATTTGTGTTAAGTGGGTCATGTTAATTACAAAGTTGCACCAATGGTAATTAGCCTGGAAGTTGTGACTGTCAATAACCCGTGACACTGGTCACCCCCGCCAGCACAAACCTTGTTTAGATCATGTATAGTTAGCACCAATTTTCAAAAAATGGTACCTTAATTTTAGAATTAACTTATTATCCTTGTGCATTAGACTAAAGTGTAAGATTTGCCAAAGGTACAGCCATTTAACT
>JBBPCX010000088.1:3299920-3324920 GCA_037974365.1 Hydrocynus forskahlii | reverse complement strand
AACTCTACTGCATAAAAGCTTTCACTTACTGCATGATTGAAAAACACTCTAAAATTCCAGCCCTCAGTGAAAAAAAAGAAATGAATAAGTCAATTAGCATATTCATGTGAATGCAAATGAGATCTGTTTTTGAGCATTCTCTAGTTTATGTGCCCCCCCAAAAAAAACTATTGTAAGCATCCCAGTGTGTTCCTGCATGTTGGTGAATGTGGGGGAAGTGCTAGCAGAGGTTTCCGAGTGAAGAGGTGGATTCGTCCTCACCCACCAAGCTCAAAACGCCGGGACAGTGAGTGGGCTAGAGGCAGCAGCGCCGCTCACTTCTACAAAAGCCGTTCTGAAGACCTACCTTTTACATGTCTCTTTTTATAAGCCCTTTAAAAACATTTGCTAAACCGAAGTCCATTTTCGACCCCACGCTGCAAAGCAGCTCCAAAGCCCCACACCCAAGCAGCAGGGAACTGACGTGTCCTTGTGGGACCATAAGTGGGGTTTTGTTCAAAAGGCCCTCAAAGTGCGCTACCTTAAATGCAGTCAACTCCATTATCGTGGCTGCTCGTTGCGTAGTTGTCCAAGTAACGATTTAAAAGATAGGAAAATCATTACTGATCTACCCATGCAATATATCAGCAAAACGATCCCTAAATTAAAATAAATACATAAATAAGTAGATTGGTCAAATGGGACTGATTTACAGTCGATATTGTTTCTAGGCCATGGTTGTTCGAAAAATTAGGCCTTTACACACGGAACAGTATTTATGTAATTTATTTGGATGTCTGTAAATGCATTCAAAAAAGTGTATTACTGCCGATGTTGTTCATTCCAAACCATTTTCAGATAGTCCATTTCTAATCATTTTTGTTTTATTTTGTTTAACCTCTTTCAGAAGTAGTTTACAGAATTAGTTGCTGCTATCTCAGTTGAGTACATGATAACAAACAAGATAAACAAGCAATTGTGTCCAGAAACCCAGAATGCATCAGGAAACTTTTTTGCTTTCTTACATATGTGACTAACCTCTCCACAAGCAGTTCAAACAGGCCTACAGCCACTCGAGTTAGATTCCAAAACTCATAAATCCCATAAACTCTCAGCTTCTGAATAAAGTCCTGAAAATCTTATTCCAGTTTATTCTCCTCTTGTTTTCTATCCCCCACACTATGAACAGTAGAAAAAAGTGCTGCACTGTGTTGATAGTTTTGGGCCCAAAATAATTTCCGAATAATTCCCCTTTTCTTGTCATTTATTTGCATCACATCGGTTAAGTTGCGATGGCCCTGGGGGTTCACAGGAAAATGTATGTAGCAGTTCGAGTTCAGTGAAGCACTCAGTTGAGTGAAGCACTCAGCACTCAGTAAACAGTGCGAAGACTGAACAAGATAGGTAGGAAAAACTGTGATGTGGAGTATTCAGATATAGGAGTTAAGAAGCCTCATAGTAGTAAATACTACTATGGAGTGTGTGTATGTGTGCGTTCCCTGATGATGCCATGTGCATTCCGCAGGCACCACTAGCTGGAAGATATCCTGAATAGTAAGGAGTGTGTTGCTGGTGATGTGTTGTACCACCTCCACCATTCTCTGTAGTACTTTTTAGCCATAGCCAGAGCAGTTCCCTTACCAGACTGTGATGCAGCCCATCAGCATGCTGTCGATGGCGCACCTGGAGTAGTTAGTTAGGATGCTGGCATTCAAGTAATACTTTCTTGAGAGGCAAGTTGTTAACCTGGCACTGACTAGTTATGGTCGGTTGTAGGTTGTTTAATTGTTGTCTGTGGTGAGGCCCTAGATGGTTGTGTCATCGTCAAACTTAAATGATTGGGTTACAACAAAATCAATGCACTTACTTATGTAGCCTGTGACAGAATCTGTGTATTTACTGTTGTTTCTATCAGACATCTGCCAGGCAGTTTTCTTAAAGCAGTTCTGTAAGACCCCCCTCGACTGTCACTGAAGGCCTGCCATCTATTTGATCTGGTTTGTCAGGACAGGGAAAAAACAAAAGATAAAGGCTTCCTGACAGCTTTGAGTTCAAACATTGACATCCCAGGACACCTGGAGTGTTCTGCACAGAAAACACAAAAAAGGGCACAGACAAAATTTGTAAAAGTATCTATCCTACTGGTGAAGGGAAAAATATATCTGGTGTGAACACCACTGTACCTGACAATGCAATTTTATGTTATATAGTTAAAAATGAATATATAACCATCTTCAAGATGGTTTAATTTCTGTTTATATACTTTGCTAAATAAGAGCCTTAACAGATTACTGGTCCTCGGTATCGGCGAATATTTAGAATTATTACGGAATCAATATCATACATTTTTTTTTTTTAAATCTGTGCATGCCTACATGAGATCACAACATTTAAATAAAGCAAGATGTTAAATATAAATAATACTACATACAACACTAACAACATTTACAGGCGCACCAATGGTTCGTTATTATTCTAAGACTTATAGTCTGACTGAATGTCGAAATGATGATGGTCCACACAGCTCTGTAAAACACTTCAAATAAACACAAAATATGAAAGTGAAAAACAAATTAGGATGTTTTTGAACAGTGTTATACTCATTGTGTATACACTAAGGATGAAGTCAGACTATGCTGCTGTGTATGTGAACAGGATTATGAAAAGAAATGTATACAGCTATTGTACATGTCTTGCTTCATTTAAATTCCTAAACTGTTGGGTAATTGTGTAAGCACTGAACATGTGCAAGTTAGGTTCTTCAGTTTCAATTTAAGTTTAAAATTGGCCAAGCAACTACCCTTGAAATAAAAGAGTGTGTGTAACCCTTACTGTATGATCTGATTTGATGTGTTCTTGTTGTGTTTTTTCATTAGGGTGAAGAGGGCCCCAGAGGACCCCCAGGCCCTGTGAGTATTCCGTGGGTTCAGTCAGAGGTCCTGGTGCCACATACACACAATCTAAAGAACACAAAAAAGCCATGCAGCATAAGAGCGTGTGTGATTAAGAGGTATGAGCAGATTTGAGACATATTACCTCACGATTTGATGCTGAGGACTGATCCCCTTGGAGTCATCTCTAGCTCAATAAATAATCAGAGGAAGGTTAAATTTTCATCTTTTCCACTTCAGTTCAAGGCTTTTATTGAATTAATTGTATTATTCATTTCACCTCTCTCTTTCATTACCCTCTTCCAGCTAGGCCTCGGCTCCACTCAAACTGACCTATGCATAATCTTTTTCCATAGATTCAAAATCCCATTCAGCTTAATTAGAGTTAGAATGTTAAATGATGTATACTGTTTTTATGTATCGCACTGGTAGTATAGATGGGCCGATGTTTTATTCAGTTATTTTTTTAGATGTAAAATAAGCAGAAAGTCCTTAAGCTTTACCAACTTAAGGCTGCGTTCACATGTGTAGTTCAGTTCTCTTGCTTCTGAACCGAAGCAGAACATGATAAATTGTTGCATTTTAGTTCTGGTTCACTTAGCATTCACACTGACACAGAAGAGAAGTAAAAAAAGAAAATAAATAGATAAATAAATTAATAATAATAACAATAATAATAAGAAGAAGAAGAAGAAGAAGAAGAAGTCTGTTTGGGCAGGCTGAATGATATACATTCAGTGACAAGAACATAACAGTTACATTTATTGGCATACTTTGATTTTCATTCTTTCCAAAAAGTAACTGTGGTTAAAAAATGACATTAAAACAAATGAGAAGTGAATGTGAATAAGAATGAATGAGAATAAAATTTAATATTAAATGTAGTGGGCAAAGTTATCGTACCATTTCATGAATAGAATAATTAATATGTGTAGTTATATTTGTGTATGCACAATATTTTATTAAACATTTGAATATCCTTGAGCCTCATTTTACAAATATTAATTCTGTACTTACCTCTTCGGAGTTCATGAATAGTATATACAATACTGTATATCATTTGCTGAAAATTGAGAAAATACATTTATTATAATTGGTCCCATGTTGAGACAATGGCTGCACCACAGTCTTAACATTATATTCATATACCATTATATGTGGCTGTAAATAAGAAATCAGATTTGTATAAATATGTACTATTGTTATGTCCAATTCCTAATGGCTCAAATCAGGGCTCACTGCATGTCATATTGTACACAGATTATAGCGTGTGGAAGTTCTCATGTAGTTAATTGTGGATGGCTCTTGGTATAAACACCAGCTTCAGATGCATAGGGTTCATGAAGTGGCCAATAAGTTGGAGACAAGTAGCTGCGCCGCACTCTCATTGTTCAATACACTTAAGGGATTACGGGCATGGATCTTAGCATTTGCTTCAAGGAGAAAGAAGACTGTATGGAAGAATTTCCCTGAATTGACCAAGGCCTTCAATACGCTCATGCAGATTCAAGGTGATGTGAGTGAGCTGTCCAAATCACTCTTTGGAGCTTTGTGCTAATGTACGATAGGACAGGTGACACCATGGAGGTGAATAAAGCTAGAAAATATTTTTTTAGTCTAGAACTTTGGCGGCCATCCCACCCATGAAATCTGAACGACACATTAAGTTGGGTACCTATCAGGCCAAAGTGAAGCAGTGGACACCCAGTGTTGCAGCACCATGGGAGCAGTGTGTGGGGATGGTACCTTGCTCAAGGGAACCTCAGTGGTTCCACTGGCAGTCCTGGGATTCGAACCCACAGCCTTCTGATTGCAGGGGCAACTCCTTCACCACCAGGCCATCAGTGAAGGAAAACAACAGGATGGCAGACACTACAGACCACCCTTCCAGAAGCCTCCCACACCGGTTATGAACTTTTCAATTAGATGCTAACTGAAGAAAGTTTCAAGCCCATGTCATAAAATGCACAACACCTTCCATATATATCTGCTCCACTAGTTGAGAACGTTCAATAAGCATGCGGAGTCAAAGGTATTCCTGTCAAATTTACTTCTATCTGTCAGATTTCTGCACTGCTGATGTTCAGATCTGGCAGCAGGTCAAGCCTGAATCAATGGACGCTGCCCTCTTCTTGACATTGAAGTTAATAAGGAATCGAGGAGAACTGTAGCCCTTTTTTTTAAAACAATGTAGGATATCTCATAAGGCCAGGCACAAAAGCCCCCACTTTTAGTTCCTGCTGGAAAACTAATTGCAGATTTTTTAAAAATGGCCGGTGACTCAAGTTTAAACCGGATTTCAAGAGCCTCATTACTCCCTCCAGTTCCTCCTCTTTAGCTTATAATTTGATTGTGGCTGGCTCTGAATGCATCAGAGTCGGAGCAGTTTAATTATGGCAGGAGATTGTTAATGCAAACCCATGACTGTGAACTTAACCTAAATCCCATTTCAGAATTTAATTGTAATCCATTAATTGGCTTAGTAAGATACCTTTTTGAGCTAAATAAAACCTCAGAACACTGAGCATGAAAGCAATCAGCATACTATTGTGTTTCTGATTTAGACTGCCCCTTCAACTTCGCTCCAATTGCCACTCAGCTCCAGTTTTCTGTTTTGCAATACTGACCTGAATTACAGTAACTCTATGATTTGATGTGCTCGGCGCGTTTGATGGCACCCAGAGACCCTCACGATGCATTTCAGATAGCACAAATGACGATGTTATATTCTTGACTCTGACTCTTCCTGGCATTAACTCATTCCAGAGTTACTATGTTGCGTATCGTTTGTGACAGGATGGGAAAAAGGATGGAAAATGTCTTTGCATTTTGACAGCATATTGGCCATCTTTCCCAGAGCTCCTGGTGTTTGGGTCATTACTCTTTGCCTCCATAAACATCCCCTCATTCCTAAATCACCTGCATGGGGAGTAAGCCTGTGCGCCATCCTTGACTGTGACTTCTTTCAACCACCTTTTTTCCTTTCGGTTCATCAGGATAATGCAGTGAGGTTTACAGGAAACAGAATTGTTTTCCTCTGCCAGGGCCACCAGGGTGTTTTCAAGTGACACTTTTCACTTTTTAACTGCTGTTGCGGCGACATGTTCTCGTCATTAAACCTGATTGAACACAAATTTCGAAAAAGGCTACGACAGAGCAAGAGGATGTACCACATTAGAAAATGCAGTTGACTAGGGTGGGAGTGATCTGTCTCTGATCCGCCTGGTGCGCGGTATCTTTTCCTATTAAAGCAAGCTACTAACTGAGGAGACAGCCATTATTATAAAGTGTACGTCCACTGTCCTCTGACTGGCCAGACTGAATGTGCTCACTTACTGTGCATTTCAAACAGAAAGAATTATTTGAGCTGGATTTTGTTTTTTCCAATATCGAGTTTGCTGAAAAGTTAAAGTTCAGTGCTGAAGGTGTAGGGGTGTTAACTAACAGTAACTGTAGAATTGCTAGCTTGGTGCAGTTCTACTCTGGCTAAGAAAACAGAATTTGTTTAACACACAGGGACCGCGGGTGCATATTGTGGCCGAAAGTTTAAATAGTGTGATTTTGATGGTAAACATTCAAGACCACAATAACAAAAGCGGCTCTGACAGAAAATCTTTCCTCTGGTTCGACTCCATGGACGCGGTTTTGGGACGACGGCCGGCCATAAACTGGGGAGAGAATTGAGCTGCTCACATGTCAGAAGCATTGTTACCGGACTGAGCTAGACTGGAAAATCAAAGTGTGCTGCGGATTCAGTACCATCACAGTACGGTTTAGATGCAGCACAGTTCCTGTATGCCTATAGAAAAGTGCCTTGTGTAATGGGTAGCTGCAAAAAGGTCATACCACATGACTGAAATGACACACCCAAAGGGCATTTGACCTTCTGGTGAGTAAGTGCCACAGGAAGCCTCCAGTGTTACAGAAAAGAACATTAAACAGTACACACAGCACAGAAGGGTTTTACTATATCTTCACCAAGCACAGTCAGCCTCACAGAACATTTTGTACATTTCTCACACGCTTGTGTTTTTAGACACCGGTGCCTAAAGGCTATGGTAAACAGTGTCCATGTTCAATTTCACATAATTGTACTCCAAGTCATATATCTGTGCATAATCTACCTAGACCAACACGCGGCTTCAAAGCAGCACTGCCTCACTTCAAGCTTCAATTCTGCAGACAACCCCACCAAAGACCATAATCTCTTTATACATTTCCATTTCAATCAGGCAGCTGAGACCAGGATCTCTTATGTGTGTAATTAATTATAAAAAGCGCTGTTGTGTTCTCTCAGCCCGATGTGCAAGATGTTGTCTTGCTGAGAAAACAACAGGAGGTATTAAAGCTACCGTATGAGTCATCTTATCTCTGTTGCCGTGCAGGTGATGACCGCACACGGACTCAGGCACCTCACTGGACCAGTAAGTTTACTTCAGACTAGCTCTATGCCAGAATATTCTGAAGGATACGTCCTCTACAGCAAACATACTTCTGCACATTTGCTAAATGTAAAATATTAGAAAAATAAAACACAAAATGTGGTTTGTACAAAAGTTGTATTTTATAATTTTATGCTTTCCCATATGCTGGATTCAGCAAATAAATACTAATGATAAGTAGAATATCAACAAAACATCATTTGAACAATGGTGTTCAAACTTTTTGCATACAAATGGATATTCTCCATATAAAAATGTTTTATAAAATACCCTGAGTTGCCAGTTAGGTACCTGTAGCTGCTTACACATACCAGCCATTTAATCAGAAACACCTACTATCTAGGTTTGTACACATTTTAGTCCTTTATTAGTGCTCAGTTTCTGGATATCTTTGGTTGACAGACAGTTCTCAGGCCAGTAATGACAGTGAAGTGTGTAAAACACAATACATCTTTGGTTAAATGCGGATTAAAGGCAAGCTAAGCACCTACAAAGGATCTACAGGGAGCTATTCAAACAAAAGTTTAAAAATTCTGAGAGTAAATACTTTTTAGCGGCACTGCTTGCTGTTAACGCCTGACGATAAACCACTTCTGACCCTCTTTTCTTTTCCTGTCATATAAAGGGTGAAGCTGGAGAAAAGGGTCAGAAAGGAGAAAAGGTGAGTGTCCATAAAAATGTGTTTTACTCGGAAAATGACCATTGTAAAACTATTCCTTGCAGCTCTCTTTTATGAGTCTCTTTTGTGATTCTTTACGAGTCTCTTTTATATATGAGAGACAGCAGTTACTTAATGCTAACAGTGTAAACAAGTGCAGTAAGCTACTGGGGGTCAAGAAAACAGGGAAAGCAACCAAAGCATGTTTCAGAAATGAATAGCAAAGCCAAACCAAATGCTGTACTCAGAGGAGAAAATGCACAGACGAAGCATGACAAGCGTAGGCTCGGGCTCAGAAGAGCTCATCATTCTGTTTTCACAGTTATTTTAGCAGCCTTGAAAGTGCATCATGCCATTGTTGAAGTGCTATAGAAAGCTGAGAAGAATCACTTACGGCTTGCTTATGAGTTGCTCTCTCTCCATTTACCACCAGGGTGAACAAGGAATTCAAGGCCTTCAAGGCATCCAGGTAAACAGAACAAATGAGCAAGCAAAGACAGGCTGTTTTTGTAAGCTGTGTGCATCCATAGATATGACTAGCATGGAATCAACCTGTATACTTAACATATCGTACAAAAATCATGTTTTAAAAAATATACATTTTATAATTAACCATAGTTGAAATATTTCTTGATGTTGCAGATCAAAATATATCCAGTAAGTTGCAATAGTGTAATTTGTGATAACTGTTTTTTTCATTTTATTCAAGTTTTGTTTTTTTTTCACTACTTCCCAGTTTTTATCATGGAAAGCAGTGAAGGTAACACATAGATGGAGAGTTTAGTGGAGGATTGAGAAGTTTTTAGAGCTCCATGCTTGTCTGAACACAAGGAGAACCGCCATGGAAGCTTCATCCACTCCCAGAGCTCGCAACAAGGTCCTGAGGCTGTGAGCTTCAAGTTTTAGTGTCGCCCTCTCCAGATCACTATAGTTAGATAATAGTTCGATATTTGAGATAGTTCAGCAACGTTTTGTGCCGTCATACCAACCTCTCATTATATGCTTGCATTTTTCTGTTCCTCTGATACTTTAAAGTGCTCTCACATGTGTAATTTCAGCCAACTCTGTTCTTTGTGTGAAAAGCAGTGCATTTTTTTGGCACTCCGAGACACTGTGACATGGCAGTCTTAACATAACAAGCTGTAATTTTATTTGACACAGTGTGTTTTCGATTTTGGTGTCTTTAAAAAAGGACAAAACTTCTGAATACTAAATACGGAATTGAATACCAGCTTAACAAATAAATACTTGAGTATTCAAATTATTCGGGCCGCCCCTACACATCATAGTTGAACATTTTTGACATCTTTGATTGTACTGTTCATGTCAAGAAGTTCAAAAGAGCAATGCTGAGGCATTAATTCTCCCATCCCACAAAGCCTAGCTGGAATCAGTTTTTTTGGAGCCTCTCTCGATTTTGCAAGATTAGCTGTAATTGTGGAGAAAAACAAAATAGTTCTTTCTCTCCCTTGTTCGCTTGCTCTCTCGCTCACAGCCTCTTAACAACCCTGTTTTCTCCGAGCACCACTTTGTTTTTCCTGTGCTTATGTGTGTCTCTTCCTTTCTTACCCCTATGCAAAGGGCAACACTGGATTGCCAGGACTAGTGGGTCCACAGGTATGCACCTTACCTCACTTTTACATTTCTTTCATTGAATGAAAGGGGGGGCGGGGGTTATGGGGGTGTTTGTTCTCCGAGCAGTGGAGAACAAACACCAGTTTTAGACTGTTTTACACCATTTATATTTGTTGAAATCAGATTTTACTAATACACTCTGAGTTCTAAGACTTAAGTATTAACTCCTGTCAAGAGACAAATTAAACTCTAAATTTTGAATTGGACATTGTTTGCAAGAATCCATAATAAATAATACACAGCTGAGCAACCAACCTAGTGTTCTAAAATGGAAATACATACCCCTGACATTGACATACATTCTTTAAAGCGGATTGTGAACGTTCTTATCTAGTAATATCATTTTAAACACAGTGAAATGGTGAAACGGTCCATTTACTTTTTGTACTCCTCTGCCAGTTTACCCACAGAGAATACGCCTATTTTGTGGAAATGATAAAACCTTTCTTTTTCTTGCCCATATGCCCGTCAGTCTTAACGTATCAGGCTGAAGTGGTTTCAAGGTGATTTGTGATTTAGAAAGTGTTGAAGGCCAAAGCCGAGGCTACTCATTGAGAACATTAGCCCTATGTTTTTGGGAGGTCATGCCATGTAACCACTGTCACAAAAAGAGCTCCTGATTTTCTGCCCCCCTTTTGAGCCACTCAAGGTAACCAGTGGTCAGATTGCTGCAATTTTCACAGCTAGGAAGAAATCAAAAGAACCATGGCAGTCCTCTAAAAGCTTCCCCCTCCCTCTGAATTTGTGAAAACAGAACTCTCCAAGTCTCTGAGATCCGTTTTACCAGCCCATCAATAGTGCACGGCAATTACATATGGATCCATTATGAAGGGATGGTCACAATACGTCCTCTCTCTCTGTGAATTGGCAAAAGAGGAGCACAGAAGGTGAAGGTTATCCGAAGGGATATGTAATTGGCCCCTTATCTGTAGATGCTGTATAATACTAAAAGCATTCTAGCATGTCTAATGGCTTTTCAAACCGTTCTGCACACAGGGCAAAGAAGGACCAGCGGGTCCTGCCGGACTCCACGGTCTTCCTGGAGATAAAGTAAGGGCGCCCACTTCCATCATACTTTTCAAACCATCAGACCACTCTCCTATCCTGACTCTTTTCATTTGCACTGGCTCACTCTAAGATCATGGCACACTGTCTACAAATTGGAAATCAAATCGTGTGAACAGTTTGAAATTCTTTCTCTGTATTTAGCCCATTCACCAAGTGAAGCAGAGGGCAGCCGGGAACACAGCGCCCGGGGAGCAGTGTACCTTGCTCCAGGGTACCTCAGTGCTGCCACTTGCAGTCCTGGGATTCAAACCCATAACCTTCTGATTAGCAGGCCACCAGCTGCTCAGTGTGCTAACTGGCTAGCAGGCAAACTTTGTAAGACGGAGTCATGAAATAACTCAAGTTTGGAAGAGAACCTCTTTCTAGCTTCGCACAGTCGCTGTCAGAGCAAATTGTGCCTTCAAAAAATAACTTTGCAGGAGAAGGGGAAAAGACTGCCTGTTTAAATGGCCGCTGGTATTCTTAAATCATGAAAAGATGAAAAATGGATATACTAGGTTTAGTTCCAACAGCATAATTAAACAGTGTTTAACGTTAAAAGAAATTACATTACAGTTACTGACTTAACCATTACTTCATTGCTTGCAATACCCACATGTCTGCAAAAGTGCAATATATATTTCATTAAAATGTACATTTCTTCTTCATCGGTCCTTGTATGCAATTTGCTTGTGTTTGTACTACCTGTGAAAACTGCATGACTCTTACAGGAAGTGCCATAAATTCATGCAAATATGAAACTGATAGATAAAGATCACTATGCTGAAGCAATGGGAGCCCCAGACTCATTTACACAGGCCAGACTCAGTCTTTCATTTAGGAAGACTGAAATGGTAGCTTAATGTTTTAATACCACTGAGGATATTGGATATTTAAACATTTTACTCTCTGCTTTTCCTTTAATGACATCATTCTTCAATGCTGTTATCATTTGTATTTTGATTAATCTGTGATGGATATGAACAGTAACTACTCCTGCACTGCTAATAGTTTGTATTAAATATTATGTATTACATTACATTACCGTTCATTCATTTGCCAGATGTTTTTGTTATATATTCACTATATAGAGTAACATTTATATATATCACCTTTATATTTCTGTATTTTATTTCCTGTTTCTTGTTATTTGTGTGTGTGTGTGTGTGTATACATACATGACAGTCCAAAAAGAAAATTTACAAAAATACAGAACTGTGCAAAAGTCTTGGGAAACTGTGCAAATTCTTCAAAGCCATTTTTCTCAGCGTGTGATAAAGTGTCTTTCTGATAGCAACGTTAACATTTGAATTTGTATTCCACAAGGAATACATTGATATACTGTACACAGAAACAGCGAATACAAATTGTTTTTAATGCTTTATTTATGCATATGGACATTAAAGTCTGGGAAGTAACTTTAACATACTGTTACATACCATATCACACTCTTTTATTTAAATATTAAAAAAATAGGCACAATTTGATTTCTATGATATAGGCCCATTGTCCTGGTTTATAAAAAGAAAAGTTTACAGCAATTTCTGGTTCTCCTGCTGAAGTCTGCATTCTTGTTTACTTAAACCCCCGCCCCCTCTTGTCATTTACAAAACTTCAGTTGATCTCATACAGTAATAGAACATCTTTTATAGTGTCATGCTCATTGAAGTTAAGTTGATGTTGATGTGGTTATGTAAAAAAAAACTGGGAAGTAGGGAAGGTCTTTTTTTGCCAAGCATTCAAAATATGACAATTTCAGCGCTTTACAGCGCAAGATTCGAGCATGCTACAGTGACGAAGGATGCTGGGGCCAGTCTGTTTCCCACTCTTGTTCAAAGTTATGAGCTTTAAAGGCCACTATACTAGAAGCAGAAATGCAAGAAGTTTCACAAACTGCTCAGCTTTCTGAGTCTTACAAGCTGAAGGAGACTGTGTGTAAGAGGAGCCTTACTGATGGGTTTCTTTTTCTTTCCTAATTTTCAGGGCTCATCAGGGGAGCCAGGAGCGTCAGGACGAGAAGGGCCGAAAGGACAAAAGGTAGACTTTAAATATAAGCTCAGACTGAAAGACTACAGACGTTAGGGGAGCAGCCACCTGCTTCTTTCATTGAGAGTGTGATAATGTCAATTACATTCAAGGTTGAGTTCAAGAACATGTCTTTTTTTCGATTAACTTCACTCAGCCATTTTTATCTTAAGAGCACTTGATGGATCAGGAATAAGTGCATATCGTGGCTTCCATAGTTGAGTTGGTTTCATTGGTAATATCGTGCTTACATTTCATTAACTCGCTTGTGCTGGATGAAAAGGCTCAAGATCGTGAAACCCGCCCTTAATCGTGCGAACGCACTTGTAATCTCACTCCATCCACAAAAACAGCCTGGCCTAGTCAAGAGCAGCGCCTTTCAACTTGTTTTTGTGTTGCTTGCTGGTTTATTTACCCATTAAAGGTCTCATATATAAGCAGCAAGAGGTCACACTAACGTGCCATAGGGCTGTTTGGAGCATCGCCCCTCGTAATAGACTTGGCACCTTCACAAGCTCTTCACTGGCAGAGACTGCTGTCAGGAGCCCGTGCTACACTTCTGTTGAGTCTGCTTAAAAACTGGTCTGTTATTCTTAAACACAACAAAACCATATGTTGGACTACAAATAGTTTAACCCTTAGACCACAAGCGTCTCAGATCCGTGAACATGAGTGTTTGTGTGTGTCTGTATTTTACCTGCCCAAGTCCTCTAAGGTGACAGAAGCAATTAGTTCTAAGCCTCAGGTGTCTAAATGCTAACTCTTTATGTGTGTTTTTTGTGTCTTTGTGGGTAGGGCGATGCAGGAGGAGCCCCAGGGCCACCAGGCATGCCAGGTCCCAAGGGTGAGCCTGGAGTGCCCGGAGCGGCAACATTTGATCATGCAGTAAGTTATAACACCTACTTCTCTGTTCAGGTCATCATTTGAAATGATTTCACCTTCATGCAGTGGCAAACTGTCATTTTTTAGAGTTAACCCTCACTTTAGGCAAAGCTAGTTGTCACTATTTCACTTCTGAGGTTTATAATAGCTTGCTGCATCTACAGAAAATGCCTTGAAACCTACAAACTACGAAAAACAATGTAGATGTCCTCTGACTAATTTGAATGAGCATTTTGATAAAAAATGAATTTATCTAACAATTAATTTTTGGGTTAATATTTTGCTAGTTAGTTGCATCAAACACTTCCCAAGACTGTGCTCACTAATAAAGCGGTACTAGTCTTTGTCCCTGTACATCCATTTTACAGCTTTCAGCTCAGGTCCAGCTTTGTGGATGTTTTTCTCAGAGCCCGACTCAGCACACAGTTGGATCACACATCTGATAGGACTGATGCAGCTCATGCAGTGCGAAGCAATAGACATTCATTGCTTTCCAGCCCACGGAATTATGTTTGTTTAAATAAGAGGGATGTAAAACGTGTATATCATGAAAGCCAAAATCAGAACCATTAAGCCTGATGCTAGTGGGTCCGTTCAAGTAATCAAAGTAATTGGACAGAAATTCATATGTCTCTTAACAGTGGCAGACCTAGGGCGTGTATTTTTGTGTGTTGTGTTTCTGTGTGCATTCGTGTGTGCATAAGTAATAGAGTGCATAGACAGCTGAGCGGTGGGTGTGTGGTGCGAGGTGTCCCGAACGCAGCACTGCTCAGAGTCATCATTCACACTCATCACAAACAGACAGAGAAAGATCGTCTGGGTGGGTAGGATGGAATTCCTTCTGTCGCCAGAACTGAATGTGATGCTAGCCAAAGTGGGCGTCTGTTAGCTAATGCCACAGTATTGGCACTTAGTGTTCTCCTCCAAGCATGTTGAGCTGTCCAATGGCAGGGTATTAGCAGCAGATCAAAAAGATGCAGTATCATTTCATGTGACTCAGAGGATGCATGTGCTAGCCCACAGCCTCCTAGCTTTGGTGGGATTATGTGACTGGAGAGTCTGAGCTAGTGGGAGGAATTGGACATGACTAAATTGGCAGGAAAGTTGGGGGGGGAGAATCAGTGACAGAAGTAACACCATCAGATAACTGCACCTCTAGTTAGTGGGACTGCAGAACCAATCGCACTATTCTTCTTCTTTAGTTGTATTATTTTTATCATTTTTTTATTCCACCTGTTTTTTGGGGGCACTGTTTCTCATTTGATTCCAGTTCTCAATTCCAGTTCTAAAACGTTCTTTAATATCCTGTGATTGCATGAATTTTGATCGGTTGATCAGGGGCTGATTGATTGTTTAAAAATTTGTCACGGAGGGGCGAGCTGCCTTAGAAGTGTGTCGTGGAAAGAGAGTTATAGAATTGCAACGTCACAACTATAGCGGCCGGAAAGTGGCAAAACACGGAGCAACAAATGCATCTTGCAGAGCTAAAGACACAACAGGCTCTTACACAGACCATAAGACACTAAAGCTCAGGTCAGATGTGTGTCATTGTTTCTTGTGGTCTGATTAAAAATAATCAATCTGTGAATGCGGCTACACATGCTTTTCCCACCCATTTTTGGGCAAGAGTTTTCATTTTCAGCCATCCTTAACCATAAATGGCTTGGTAATAGAATGAGTTAACAACCTCTTCACGGTTCAGCGGTAAAACACTGTGGTTTGATACCCCACTGTGAGCAGGATGTCATATTTTGGCCATAAAACCAGTGTTTGAGTATCTCCAAACTCTGGTTTAAGCAACCATGCAAGTTTGAAAATGCTCAAAAATGGGAGGAACACTACAGGAGGGAAAGACGGTTGGCACTACAGTGCAAACTTTGGTAATGTGGCACTAGGATGTTGGCACTACAATGCAAAGTTTGATGATGTGGCACTACAATGTTGGCACCACAATGCAAAGTTTGAACTGTTTCTTTTACCTTAACTTTACTGTGAAGTAGCCTAACCATCACAATAATGCTGATGAAACAAATGCATGAAATCTCCCGTCTCGTAACGTACAGTCTCAGCGCACACACACACACACACAAAATAAAACAGAGAAACATGAATCTGAATGACTACAGAGAGAGGAGAATGTTTCGCAGTTATTCAGCATATCCAAACTCATTTATGTTGTACACTCTACTGAATCACAGATGTCCATGAGTGAAACGACAGCTGGTTCAGTTGGAGTGCTGAGTGGGCTCGTTTGTGGGTTGGACTGGGGAGCAATAAGGGGCTCTTGCTCTATGTGACACAAAATCAAACAGCAAATAATAGCAGCCTGTAGAATCGCATGCCTTTTATAAAAGGGAATTCAGCCCAAATGAATTTGTCGATTTCTAAGGCAAGTTTATTGATACTGGTAAGGTATACATTTAAAAAAGAAAACATATTCATTTCCACAGTGAAGATCAGTAAATGGCGTTAAATTTGTGTTCAATTATGTCTGAAAGCCTTTGCTCTTGGAAAATGCGTTTTTTTTTTTCAGGCAACAACAAGGCCAAGATAGCAGCGATTTCCACAAGCTTTATGTATTTTATTCCGTATTATTCATAATTGTTTGACTCAGTAGTCTTTCAGAGGTACTCTTTCTTTTCTTTGCTCTTTGACAGGGAGAGATAGTGCCTGGGCCAAGAGGATCACGAGGGCCAAAGGTGGGTTACAGCAGACTTGTAGTCTTTTCAAAGCAGTCTTTCACTCCCTGAAATATGCTCCAGACTAAAATGTCTCCTCTTTAGGTTTACTACACGGCTCCCTCTTGGTTGAACTTTAGAGATGATCTGAATGTCAAGTAATTGTCTGCTTCTTAACTGAACATTGTGGGCTAAAGCGTTCACACTGATCTACCCATTTATTAGATATATAATGGAGCAAATATGTTAGCATGGTAGCAGATCAACACATGATGGAGGAAAAGAGCTGCAGTCTGTAACTACACCTGGTGGGTAGAGAACCTTTATAAAGAAGCCAATGACTGTACATGCAAAGTGAGTGTTCAAAATAAAGTGGACAGTAAATGTGTTGTTTTGTCAAGATGTGACAAGATAAGATAAGTTAAGATAAGAAAAGATAAGAAAACCCAATTTGCATTGTTACAACAAAGTGAACAGAACCAAAAAAAGTAGTAGAAGCAGCATAACCTATAAAACTGTACAATATAACAATATAATATTTGAAGGAACTGTACACTGTACAAAGGTATTAAACTGTAAAGAGCAAATTAATAGTAAAGTGATTTGTTCACTGGTTCCTTTTGTTGATTTGAAAGCAGTGAAAGCACTAGTTCAAATAAAGTTCTGCTGTGTGAGTGAACTCCTACAGAAGTCATATGAGCCCTCTCTGCCCAAAGAGTGGTGTGAAATGAATCACAGTAGCTAATTTAACGCCATGCAGTGGTCTGAATCTTTCTGTTGTGCTTTGTTAGGGGGAGAGAGGAGTCCCAGGGTTGCCAGGAGAGCCAGGGGAGAAAGGAGAGCCTGGTGTTGGACTGACTGGTCCTCCTGTGAGTCGTCTTTCAAATTACTCTCTTCACCTTCTTTTATTATAACTAAAGTCATACATGCTAAACCTGTTCTTTAACCATTACATACTGTTACTATACAAGTAATGAAATGTCTGTGTTTAATGACATTATAATAAATGTTTTACAATACATTATAATGACTATAAGCTTAAGCATTTGACAACACATTGATAAATCATGACATTGCAATGTATAGCTATGACAATGGGTTTGTGGTGAATGGACATATACATTTTACCGTGCAATGCGATTGTATTGTGAACACCAAAGTTGGCAACACCAATCAACACTGCTCTAGTTTCATTAGTATATTTATGCAACAATGCATGAAAAGTAGAGCGCCACAGTGCCAGGATCTAGGGTGTAGCATGAACTAGACTGTATATGTATGTTTTGTTATTGTACATTATTGTAGAATATTAGAGGATTGAACAATGATTACACAAAAACAAACAACCAATACAATTACGTTTATTTACATTCCACGAAGAAAAAGAGTGTATGGTTGTCGGAGTGCCAGTATTGGGAGATATTGCAAAGCTGCAACTATTTGTGGAGTAATATGCAACAATTGCAAATACTGAATTGAGCTTACTTAGCTCATTAGCTTTTATGAAACTATCGCACATGCCCACACTGTGAAGGCAGTTGAAACTTCTGTAAAAGAAAATAAAAAATAAGGTAGTTGAAAATGCTGTAAAAAAAAAAAGAATGTCAAAAAGTCAAAAGAATGTCAAAACTCTATCCTAGCTTGTTTGTTAACCTAATAGCTGTATCAGGAGCTCTCAGTTCAGTCCTGTGGTTGCATGTAAATGTTAGTTCAATACCTAACACTGTCATATACAGCTCTGGAAAAAAATAAGAGACCACTGCAAAAATGTTCAGTTTCTCAGGTTTTATGTTTTATAGGTGCAAGTATTGAACTGAACAAGTTTGCCTTAGTTTTTAAATATTGCTGACAATATTTCTCCTAATTTCCAAATAAAAATATTGTTCTTTAAAGCATCATTTTAAAGTATATGACAAAACATCAAAATAAGAGAAATGATGCAGCGTTCACAAAACTTGAATAATTCAAAGAAAACAAATCTCTTGTTCCCGCTTAAACAAAATGGCAATAATAACCTTTGACGTACTTCTAGTAGTGTTTTACCATCTAACTGGTCTCATTGTGAGACTGTTCATTACAGCAGTGTTTTTATACTTTTCCTCATTAAATAAGATGTGATTCAGGTGATCACTAATTAGTACCTCATGAAGCAGAATGCAGGTGCTTGTGGAATTTAACAGACACTGGCATGGAATGGAATGGTTGTCATACTCATAGAGATGCTGATTTCAAAAGAAATTGCTGTGGACACTTATTTTTTCCAGAGTTGTAGTTACACTGTCTTTAGCAGAACATTTGATTTTGTGACCATGGCAAAAAAGAAGCACATTCTCGCTGATGAAGGTTTATGGTTACTCCACTCAGCAAGTGACACAAACATATTCCTGTGGCACCCTGTATATCTGCCTCAATACAGATTTGCCATGTGTTTGTCTCTTGTCTTTGAAAGAAACTGCAAAGAGTATGAAGTGCATACTCTTAACCTTTTAAATGTGAAATGAATGTTTGTTATGTGGACAGATTAGTGTAGGCCTTTTAAAATGACAAAAGAATCATTGTTTGATCTGCAGGGCTTCATGGGACCTAAAGGGGAGCCAGGAATTGAGGTAGATTTTTTAAATTTCCGTATGTCTTCTTGCTGAGGACAATACTGAATATTATATTTTATTATTACAGTAGAGGAGTTTATCTGAAGGGGTGAAGCGATATCTGTTGTCTTTCAGGGTCCGCGCGGACCTCCAGGTTTACAAGGCCACCCTGGAGCTCCAGGAATCCAGGTGATGAAACAGCTCACCTTCATTCCTCTCTCCTTCTTCTCTCTCTCTCTCTCTCTCTCTCTCACTAACACTTATTGGCTCAGTTTTAGTTCCGTGGATTAAATGATGAGAACATTTTCAAATCCATAAAACTTTCAAAATCCATTAAAAAAACCTTATGAAATTTAAATCATTTCTATAAATTTTTGCTGTTATTACAAAGTGATAGGGATACAACAAATGCTTGAAAATAAATGAAACGGTAAATTTACAGAATAACACCACCTAGTAAATAACGTCAGTGCGAAAATCTAGATTCAGTACCTCAAAACCCACATGTGACGTTCGTTTTAACGTAAAGGTTCAAACAGCACGAAAATACAAACACTGCTTCACTACCATATTCTTTGGAGCCAGTTCACACTTGTGTGCCAAGTGAAATGAAACTTTGTAGGCGCCTTCATAATGGCTTGTGGATGCTTTTCACCCATTATGTTATCATTATGTTATCTTTTCCTCTGACATGGTTTGGTCTACCTCTGAAATTCATTTAGCCTTTAGATATTTACGTAACATTTACAAATTTCACATTTTTGCCAAGATATATAACAAACCTCTCGGACTATTTCTACCACAAATGCTCATAATAACACATTACTTGAGACACAAAAGACCATATTACACCATTTAAATCTCATTCTCAGCTTCTATAAGGGCCATGTTACACACCACAGTGTACTACATCTCCTTGCATCAAGTTTTCCGTGCCTATTCTCCATTAACTGGAAATGGGTCAGCATAGGCTATGACCTTCAGACTGTTGTGGAGTTCTGTCCAATTGTGTTACTTCATTAGTTTCTGACTGTATCTCTTGCTGTTATATAAAGGGAACCCCAGGTCGTGATGGCAGACCAGGACCCCCAGGCCCTCCTGGTGAACCGGTGAGTTCTATGCACCTCACGTTCATATGCTCAGATGTCATACTGCATATAAAGGCTTATGTCTGCCGTGGCCTAGATTTAATATAACAATGCAGTGTTACAGTGAAACAACAAATGTGAACAACATACCTATCATGTGCTAGCCCAGACGAGTGAAAGAGGCGTGACGGAGGGATTTCTGTGTTTTCTCTAACGTAACACACCTATGTCAGCTCCAATTATTGACTGATTGCATCAGTGTTTCAGGATGCAGTAGCATTTGAACAATTTTCATTTGACATTTATATATCTAATTAAGTCTTATGCACCTTGTACTTTGAAATGCAATGTGTCAATGAGCCCTTCCCACACACTGGAATATTTCGCCAGAAAAGCGTGTGATCCTGGTATCTTAGGTGTCCTGGAAAAAATCATGTTGGTCACACACTGCAGACCACTGCTTTCGGGCCCAGTCAGCATGCAAGCAATATGTAATAGGCTATTTCAAACACAGCCATAAAGAAGCACATAACACTGTTGACTTTTTTTCTAAAATACATCTGTGTTTGCAGAAAAGATGTTTTTGTCCAGCAGACAAAGTGCACTGTGGAGCGAGAAGCTTGAAACCTGTTTACTCCTGCATACCGTGTCATTGCTAGTGAACGATCAGACAAAACATATTACAAGGTGCATAGTGTGCAGTAACATACAGTTGCATACAAAAGTTTGGTTGTCCCTAAAGTCAAACTTAAAGTGAACTTTATTGTCGTCCTAACAATATACAAGTATGCAGAAATGGTGATGCTCAGTTTCCATATGTACACAGCAGACATAAGTGCAAATAAAGTGCAAACATAAAACAGTGCAAATAGAGAAGCATAAGTAAGAGTTTTGTTGAAAGTCATATAACATGAACTGTAATTAAGTACACATCCTCTAGAGAACGCACTTCCGCAACAGTTACGGTCACAACTTCACAAGCAGAAGCAATACCTGAGCAAGAAACACTGAATCTAAAGGGGCTGTGTATACACATGCACGAGTAAGACACACGTAGGGAACCCCCAGGTGCCAGTCAGGTAGGACTAGGGAGGAGGCAGGACAGAGGAAGAGAATGGAGCTACTGAAAGAAAAACAAATGGAGGGAACCGGGGAAGAGATAGGAATTCAAAATATGAAGACAAGAATACGTAGCTCACAAAGTGCAGGCACTATGAAAACAGGTGGTAATGCGAGCTGGGAACGAGGAGGAACCCTGAGAAACAAGAAGAAAGGACAAACAGCAGAGGTTGGAGTGAGATGCAGTGTGATAGGGACCAGCAAAAAGACGGTAAAGGGGCTGCAGAACAGTGTGAAATCGGTCTTTACATTTAACCCATTCACCTGAATGAAGCAGTGGGCAGCTGACAATGCAGCACCCAGGGAGCAGTACCTTGCTTAAGGGTAACTCTGTGGTGTCATTGGCTGTCTTGGGATTTGAACCCACGACCTCCTGCTCACAGGGGTAACTCCCTAACCACCAGACCACCAGCTGCCCAACAGGAAGAGTGATCACTCCCGCTAAGGAAGGAAGAGGCAAGTCAACACTGATGGGGACTATCCAGGATTCGGAACACTTAATGGGACAGACACAGATGAAGAATAAACGAGAACTGGATAGGCTGGTTCTGGAGCTGCACGAGAGAAGAAGTGATGCTGGTCAGGACCTAGACAAGGACAAGGGCCAAAAACAGCACCTGGGTTAGGAAGAGGCCTAGGGACAGCGCCTGAACTGGCAGCAGGACTAAGACTGAGGGTCTGGTCTGCAGAGGCGCTTGAATGAGCTTGGAACAAAACAGCCGGCAGCAGGTCAGGAGAACTCAGCAGCTGAAAAAGCCAAACATTCAGAACAGCGCACTCACAGGGGCAGAGTCTGGGTTAGGGTGCAAATGTGACTCAGGTCCAGAATCAGTGATAGAGACCACGCTGACCTGAATAGGTGAGGGCAAGATGGAATTCAGTGTGCTGTCTGAATCTAAATTTAGCCGATTTTGAGGTTCAACATGTAATGCTTCATCAACCTTATGAGCAGAAAGCATACTCGCCGTTTCAGCGTTGTATAGCAGCATCAGGGACTTCTGAGATGTAGAAGACTCTAAAGCATCCTCTGGTGATGGGAGACCAATAGTGGCCTCCAGCTTAAAAAAAACCCTGGGGCTAACGCCATGGCCTGAGGATGAAGGGCATTAATCTGGGCAAACTTGAAATGTTTTGCAGCCAATGGAGCAGCAAGAGCAGGAGCAGTGTCAAAACTGATTTCAAGAAAATTTCTTTGACAGAGTCAGTTGAGGGAGGCCACTCCAGATGTTTAAAATAGAGGTTGCACTCCATCATGAAGCCATCACAGTTACACAACTCTTCATTGTAGTCACTAAGGACATCCATAAGCAAGCGACGAACCACAGGCTGACTGTCTTCGTCTTTGGAGAGTAGATATAAACTGCCCATTGCATCCTCTCCTCTTGCAGTCGTTACAGAGTCAGGCATTTTGTCATAACTTGAGAAGGATGCAGGTGGATGTAAACCCAAGCTAGTTCTTATTCAACAGAAAACAAACACACAATAGATTGTAATGCAGATAGAACAGGCTAAATACTCATGTTAAACAAGAGAATAAGCAAAAATAGCAAACAGGCAATACAAGGACACAGTACAGCTCCAGAAAAAAATAAGAGACCACAGCAAAAACGTTTAGTTTCTCAGGTTTGATCTTTTATAGGTGAGAGTATTGGACTGAACAGCTTTGTCTTAGTTTTTATGAACTGCTTCCACTTAAAATATTGTTCTTTAAAGCATTTTAAACATCATTTATACATCAAGAAATTGAATTCTTTTTTGCTTCACCAATTAAAAAAAAAAGTGATATTCATGTGTTTTGAAGAGGTCTATAAAGGTCTATTTTTTGCCGTATTGACAAATTCTGGTGTTAATGACGAGTGCACAATATTGTCAATGTTATCTTATTTTGAAAGTTTTCTGGGTTTGACGTCACCTACCCATGCACAATTAAAAAAGATTACATTAATGCTGGGCCCCTCTGAATATAGACCACATGCCCTTGCAGGTACTCCGCTTTGAGAACCATGGCTGTAGAAGCTGTGATTTAGAAATTGTTATTTAGAACATTAACGGGACTTTTTCATACGGCTGTACATGTTGAATCTCCAACTTCTCCAAAAGCCTCCAAATATCCAGTTACTTGGTCCCAGTAAATAATTACAGTAGATGGTCATTTAATGTAGCAAGAAAAAAAACACCAGATCAGTGAAAAAACTATTTTCACTGAGGACATTTTCTGTGAGGTCTGCATCGACACAACCAATCAAGCTCCTTTCTCAGAGCTTATCTAGCTGGATGAAGTCACAGTGCTATCTAGAAAATGGAACATACCCTGTGAGATCCTGAACATGACTGGAAAGCAAATTACAGAAAGAGGACAGAACCATGGACTATAATGAAAAGTAATGATTAGCCTTTGCTGTTTACCTGTATTTTCCACTGGCTATTATAGTGCCATTTAAGCCCAATATTATGAGTTCAAGGCACTGAGGATTAAGATCTGTATTTAGTTTTTTTTCTTTTTAACCGGTGCAAAGCATGTTGCTAGGACACTTCTTTTAACAATAGGGACTAGACATAACAGACCCTTTTACAACAAAAACACAGCATTAATAATGATAACAATTGTAATAATATTAATCATTGTCAGTCAGTGACAAAAATAACTGAATTACAGCATTAATCAGTGCAGTGTTGGTTCTTCTGGCATTGGCTTTCCATGCAAATGTTTCCCAAGCTCCAAGTTTACATTTTTTAATTTTAGCTAGTGTACCATAGCACTCCTTTAGAAGGTTTCAGTGAGAAAGAACTTCATTTATTACCTTCAGTGTTTCTTTCTCACTTAGCTTTCTCTTGTTTAGGGCATCATGACTGATTTCCACTATTTCACTGTACCTTTTTGAAAGTCCCATATCATGGAAAACAATGTTCCTGCCTTTTTGTGAAGTTCTTTGTAGAAGTGCTGCAATGAACTGTCCACTCCCCCCACTCAGTACAGTCAATGTCGGAAATGAGCTGCAAAAAAATAATTGTTTTTGTGATGTTACAGCAATTAACATATCAGCACATATCATGTCATCTGCATTTATATGCCTATGCACTTGTGCCCCACAAATTTATGTCAAAGATAAAAGTAGTGTTTCAGTCACATGTACAATACAATACATGGCAGCTCACAACAGAGTTCATGTACGTATTTGTGTGTGTGTGTGTGCGCGGGCGTGTGTGTGTGTGTGTGTGTGTATACAGTAAACCCCCACAAGCAGTCATTTGCGGATTTGTTCTTAGAACTAAACTAATAATTGTTTGCGGAAACTCCCACACATTTGGCAAAATATAATTTTTATGCATTTTAGTGCTAAATTATTAAGAAAAATATAATTTACTAATTTTGTAACAGAAATATTCACGTAAATTCAGCTACATTTCCATAGAAAATATAACTGTATAAATGTTTTAGTACTGTTGAGAGAACACAAAGAAAGCACGTCTTAGGATGGTGAAATACCCCTGTACTCAGAGACGGGAGGTTTAAGAGTAGCCAATCCGAGAACGCTAATTATTTCTCCTTGCTGCCCTGTGACACAACTCGCGTGGAGCGTCTCATGTGTTTCTCTGAGTGTTCTTGTGTTTTTCACTTTGCTCTTCTTAGAGCCCTGTATTTTTATTACTGTAAATTAAATTGAATTAATTTATTATTTAATGTATTTACTGTGCTTATACCAAAAACAAAATGCCTGTGCATGAATTACAGTACAGTCTGTACAGGGGTAACATCAGTATTTTACATTGTAGCACTGCGAGACAGCAGTTCATTGTAAACTGTACAGTACGTATATGGGTTTAAACTGATATTGAAGTGTTTTGGGAGCATATTTGGAGGCTTATTTAGGGTTTACACTATAAAAATTGTCATTTTTTTACCACATCACAAATTCAGTTTTTCCCTATTCACTGGGTGCTCTTAGAACATAACCCCCGCGAATGTT
>JBBPCX010000088.1:3268346-3293913 GCA_037974365.1 Hydrocynus forskahlii | reverse complement strand
CATAGAGTGGGAATATTTTAAATTAAAACATATATTCGCTGCTTCAAACTCAAAATTCTGCAATCCACATTCACGAGTCTGCACCACCAAAAAGAAGATCTAAAGAATGAAAAGAAGTTATTTGGATGACTATTGAAATTTAGTGTTCCTTAACAACATGAGCCCCAGCTCTGTACTACAGAAGCAAAAGTTGGACAGACATGTCTTGACCATTCGACCACATTTGTGGTAGGCATAACAGCATAAATTAACTTTTTCTGTGAGCTACTTCTTTAACTATATTATTGGGGAATTCAGTATAGCTCAGGTTATTTAGTGTATATAAAAAGCAGTCAAGCCTGAACACAAGCCTGTGAGTCCTGGGTTTCAATGTGGCAAACTTAGAATCTTAAAGGATCACTTGTTTTTCAACATAGTTACTGCCTGCAACATCTGTAGCATATGGTCAATTACCGAGGAAGATAATTTCCCAGTAATTAGAAAAGAACAGACAACCCACTGACTCGAAACACATTTAAAATAGAGCGCAGCAGGCAGCTGCTGAAGCTACAACATGTGCCCACTGGCTTCTATTATAAATTCTATTATCAATGCTAGTGTCAACAGTTAGTACAGCAGAGGGAAACACAGTAAAATTACTGTCCATGGTAGCTGACTGTACACTGCAGATGCAGTTGGCATGTTCCTTTAAAGGAAAAGGCCCCGGATTTAAAAAAAATGTTGAACGATTAAGAAGTAAATGAAGTCGCGATGGCCTAAAATCCACTCATGGTAAATCCATTATTGTAACATATAAAAACTCACACTTTTAGGTTCACTGGCCATTTTGAGTCAAATGTAAAATGGCTTTGTTTGTATTGTTGACATTGTGAACCCTATCAATAACACTGTAAAAAAAAATCTGAGATCTGTGGTATGTTTCACTACAATGTACCATTTCACATCGAACCAGTCAGAATTACTTTTTTTTACTCAGCAATGGAATTATGCAGAAAATGTAAAACACAGATGAAATTTGCCTTTAATAAAAGATGGCTATGTCCTATTGCCTGAACAGCCTTGTGGATATTGTGCAAGAGTGCAGAAAGCCACAGTTAATGATTTTCTTCCTGTCCCCGCTGATTTCTGTGTTAAACCTAGTAACTAATTACAGGAGCTGGATTAGGTGTGTAAGTCTGCGGTAAGTACCTCAAGGACCAGAAAAAAACACTCCGGAATAATGTATGCAGCCATATAGCATTTTTCAAGGTTTTTTTTAAACGTTTTTCATTTCTTATACAATATGCTAATTAGAGTTCCATTTGAGTTGTGTGGTTTGTCCTAGAGAACAGCAGGGCTTTTCTATTTGCTCTAATTCTCTAATTCAAGCACATCCTAGCATCCTGACCAAATAGTACAATGGGGTCTGTTTTCACAAACCAAGTCAGGAGTGGAAGTACTAATCTAAAGATTTGCTTTTAAACAGGACTCACAAGTAATTTGTTTTTAGCGCACATTTCAATGTAAAAAAAAGTAGCAACTGAGCTATACTGAATTTGAATTTGAAGGAATAATTAACCCTTAGAAAAAAATCTTAACGAAGATATTAACAAATGTAAACAGTGTAAAATAGTCTTAAACCGGTGTTTTTATACCAACACACTCACCATTTCCTGCTCTTTCTCTCGGGCGCTCTCTGGACCCCCTCCCTCTGCGGGTTTTCCCCACCCACTTGTTTAGAAGATCTTGTGGTTTTTTTTCATTTGTTTCTAAAACCTAAAATAAAAGAAATGTATTCACTTTTGTTCTTTATGTGCATTTGCAAGTGACACCTTTTTATAACCCAGTAGTGGTTATTGTTACTATGTTTTTTAATATTTTAATTTCAATAACTTTGGTTATGGGGGCAACTTCTGTATAAGGAGTTGTTTTGCCGTATGACAACAATTTACCATTTGTTGAGCTGCCGACGGCTCGCATTCTATGGGTTAAACTCAATTTCTAGATCTTTATTAAGGCAGAGCAGACTTGGTGGATGTGGTTTAGAACTTGACTGGATGACTGCTTTCAATGCCAGAGCTTGTTGCTGAAAGGCTGAAAAAAGTGTTAGTGAAGTCTTTTTACAGAAAATATTAAGGTGACTGTTGACTTCTAGTGTTTGTTGTTAATGTTGTTTGTTTTTAACTAAATGAGCGAAGACTGGACTCCAAACATGTCTTGGCTGACTAGATCTAGAGTTAGTGGAAAACTGTAAATGTATTCATTATTTTTCTCCCCGAACTGTTCTGTTAATTGCAAACACACACATATACACACATGCCCTACAAACAGCCTTTTATGTCTCGAGCTCCATCGCCAGATTTATAATTCATCAGCCTCTGTCTTCAACCTCTGTCTGCCCTCAATTTCACTCCACGCATATCCTCCACAACTTGCTTCCAGGAATGGAGCTATAATTTTGTCCACTGGATATGGAATCACATATTGTGAGAAAATAAATTGTTTTCTTAAGATTAAGCATAAGGCCTTTTGGCAATTAATAAACTGCACTATATTGACAGAAGTATTGGGACGCCTGACCATTACACCAACAGGGATTTTAATGACATTGCATTCAAATACATAGACTTTAATATGGTGGTGATCCCACTTTGCAGCTAGAACAGCTTCCACTCTTCTTGGAAGGCTTTCCACAAGATTTTGGAGTTTCTGTGAGAATTTGTGTCCATTCATTCTGTAGAGCATTTATGAGGTCAGACACTGATGTTGGACGAGAAGGTCTGGCTACAATCTCCGTTCCTGTTCATCCCAAAGATGTTGGATGGTGTTGAGGTCAGGGCTCTGTGTCGGACAGTCAAGTTCTTCCAACAAATCATTCACCCATGTCTTTATTGAGTGTGGCCCAATACTTTTGTCCATATAGTGTATGTTTGAATACTTTTTCATAGTTTATCCCACTTCATTTTTTGTTTTTTGTTTTTTTTGTTTGTTTTTGTCTTTTTTTGCAGACACCTGAATCACTGAATCTTCTTGTTCTCATGAACATTCACACAAAATCAATACTTCCTGCTATGTTTTCTGCCAAATCAATATATTATTATATATTATTTTTCTATTTTCAAATTTCACTGCTACAGCACTGCAATGATCTGCCCTTCGTCTTATATGTTTTTTTTGTCCGCTTTCTTTTTTTCTCTTAGATTATGTGGAAGTTGAGCTATTGATCTCTCTCAGCATGTCTTTAAGACATAACAGAGCAATTCTGGTGTGCCCCTGTAGGTGTTTTGTAACAATCTCTCTACAAAGGATGTGTCAACAAGCCACTTTGATAGTGCGATTGGAAAAGCCAGGGCTGTCAGCTAACTGCAATTATTTTATTTGCAGGGTGTTCCTTATGTGGAGGGGAATGGGATGAGCAGCCTGTACAAGCTTCAGGTAGAGGAGTTTTTTTTTTCATTATGTTGCTAGACGAAACAGTTGCAAATATCTGCATTAAAGTTGCTCTGTAGTTCTCAGGAAACCACAAAGTGAACATTTTCTTACAATTTTGTTTTGTTCAACTACTTCTGATTACTATTTGCTGTTACAGGGCAGAATCTTTCAATTTTCTGCAACTTAATCTGACAATACTTCTTTCCGTCACGTTTTATGTTACAGCACTTTCAAACTTATAAAACACAACAATGCTAAGATTTTACCAAACCCACAAATTACTGCCTTATTCAGATTGAAAAAGTTAATATTTTTTACACACCTCCTCAGCAATAATACTCATCTAGACAAGAATAAAATGACCATGCAATGTGTAAACCTCTGATGGGTTTATATTTTCTACAATTCCAAATATTCACCCCTGGTCAGGATCATAGTGAACACTTGATATTGTGCATATAAAGTAATATTTTAAGCTGCAACTGCTATTATAATGGTCCCTTTGACCTTTTCCTGTAGGCTCCCTTGTAGCTGTTCAACCAGTGGAATGAAAATTGATTCCTCATATAATTATTATCAATATATTCCAATCAAATATATTCATTAGAACTCAAATGAAACAAGAATATTTTCAAATTATAAAATGTAATAAAAAAAACCCTCAAATTCAAGGTCCATTGCATTTTATGGCGACTCAGAAAAGACTAAGAGATCGCACCTCTTTGATTGACTTTAGAGGATAGAGATGAAGTTCTACCACTCAGACCAAATAGACAGTTGAAGCAAACATCTTAATATGGCGAGCAGCACCGCCATATTCTGAAACCTGTTTTTCAATGCGAGGCGAGATCTGAGAGCCTGAAAAATCGAGGAGTAACCGGATGGGACTAAAATGATCTGAGCACCACTGAGTTGAAAAACAGTAGGTTCTTCGAGCTATAATTTTCTCAGAGCAGGAGAGACAAAAACACAGACATGGCCAATCCAGACGGAAATAAAATCACAGAGTGGCACCCATGAAAGAACAAATTACCTCATGACCTTATGTAAACACCACCCTTTTTCTGCAGTCTTCTCATGATTTGCTTGATCCTGCCTCAGATGCATGTGTATGAGACTGAGAAGCACATTTTTCAAGGAATGTGACTGTGCATTTAGGTTTGCATGGATTTACTCAAGGACAGCATGCATCCAGTCTCCAATTGAATCTAGGCCTGAAGGCTTAGTACTTATAGCCTTTTATAACTGTAGAAAATTCCGTGTAAATATTTAATTTGTCCATTTGTTGGTGCTTTGTATGTCAAAATAGATTTTTTATATAGAATAGTTGGTATATTTATTGCTATGATGACACTTTGCAATGCATTTATCTTTGAACATGTACAAATGAGCTTTCTTAAAAAAACATAAAGTGTATCAGTGGGTAAATCAACTGTTTTTCAAACAAAAAACATTTAAAATACTATTCTAGTTAAAACAATGCAGGCCAATAACACTTCATCAGTTTTTTTTCGAGAAATATTACAATACATGTCACAGTCACAATACTAGCATTTTGTCTTTATTGTAAAGTATTTGATGATGTATACACTGTTTATATGTTGTGGATTCTGATTTTGTGTTTTACAGAGTGGTGGAGCAAGTATAGGTCACCCAGGACCACAAGGACCGCCGGTATGCATTACATCAACTTTTTTAGTGTAGTAATATCAGTAGAGTTATCACGTTAGCATATTCTGAAGCTCTTATTCATTTAAGAGGCTTCTTCAGTACACGACCCAGGTGGTGGAGTAGCTGCGTGTGACAGAGAGCTAATTGAAATGCAGAGCAGTTTTAAAAGCCATCAGTATGTCCCAGCCAATTAGCTTATCAAGGTGGTGATACACAGGCTCATCTCTACCATCTGTAACAAGTTCGTACTCCCCGTGAAGAGCGAGAGCTGTTTCCCTCCCACGCCTTGGCAACCAGGGCCACACTAAAGCCTTTTCAGGTCTTGAAGACCCTCCAGTCTGCCTCTGGTGCACTACACGCAAGGACCCATGTGAGAACCCCCGTTGGGGGGTGTTCTACTGCAGCATGTCTTCTCGTGAACTCATGTGATGACACATCATATCACAAAACTTTTCGCAATAAATTATACATATACTTGTTTTAGTTTGTTAGTTTACTAAAACTATGACTATGATGTTTTTATTTGGAGTTTCATATAATACACTAATGGCACTATGTGGCCTGGTGTTGAGGGAGTTGCCCCTGTGATCAGAAGGTCGTGGGTTCGAATCCCAGGACTGCCAGTGGCACCACTGATGTGTCCTTGAGCTCAAGTTGGTATTTTTGGGGTTTATTTTGAGGACTGATGTGACAGACATTGAAAACTTTATTTCTGAGAACTCACAATTAGAGCTGTTTAGAATCAAGACTTTTAAAAACCAAATCAAAAACTGAACCTGAGCTTCAGCTTAAAATCATATCAACCCTGAAATGTATGTTTTGTCCGCTTAAGCGGGGCCAGTTCTGCCTTGAATTGGTTTAATTTGATGGCAGCAAGGCAAAGCCTCGGAGAGCTGCTTCATGTGGGAGATTCGACTAAATCTGTTTTTAATTAAACACGCAGTTGGTTAGATGATCAGTCTTCCTTACGTACTGACAATAATTATGCTTAGAAAAGGAGGGTGTTCTTTACCTTTTGCTTTAAGAACAATGACGCTCAAACTCACATGCTACTCCTACTGCTACAACACAATTTAGAGTTGGGTACTGTCTAGAAGTAACTTTTTGAAAATGTGTTGCTTTCATTATTATGCTTATTATTATTGTTATTCTTTAATTATTATCATTACATTCGATTTTGGCACTGCTTCTCCTCCAAGGCCATTTCTTGGCACAGTTCCAGCTCTAACTCTTTCATTATACCACCCACCTAATGTGATTGTGTACAACTGTCTGATCAGGGACTGAGTATCGGTCATCATGTGAAGAAAGATACATGTTACTTTGTTGAGGGCTATAAAAAATAATCAGCCCTGCTTGATTTAGCCCTGCTGTTTGAGTATTTGTACCCCATTTTATGGGCGTGCATCTGTGAAAATAAGCTTATGTGAGCACTGGAGTGCAATCGCACTTCGCAGTTTCTCACATAAATGCATCCAAGTTATTATTATTATTCGGTGAGTACTTACAATTAGTAATAGTGCATGAGTCGTTCATCTTTGCCAAATAAATGAACACAATAGACGTGAAACGGTGTGGGTGTAGTACATGTAAAGATTAGAACTGAGCTGCGTTTCTACAAGTTTAGCGATTCAAGCTACGTTGAATTGATGTTATATGTTACACATTATAGGTGGCATTATAGGATGTAGGATGAAAAAAGCCTTTTATGACATACAAGGGCATAATGCATATGTATGAGATTTCTTCGAGTAACAGTGCTTTACATTGATTTATTTTATTAATGTGCACAGAAAGAGAAATAAGGTGGCCCTAGATCAACCCTCTTATCAGTCCCTGGAACTGTTTGTGAGAGTGGGAAATATACTTAAGTGTATGATAATGTGGTTACATTAGTCTGCATATAGATTGCATACATACAAATTGTGGTTCAAGGGTTAGTATGATATGATAAAGTGCCATCCATTTGTATGTGAATAGATTTAGCCATAGAAATATTTGAATGTATTTGCATAAGTGCACTATAATGTGAAAGCATCTATGGAAATACGTTGAATCCACTTTTCCAGGAATAACACCAGGATTTTCTTTGATTTTAGGGGCCAAAGGGAGACGAAGGAAGAATTGTAAGTCGGCAGTTTCTATTTATTATTTGAGCTTTGTTGTTTTTATGCCTTTCTTTGTTGAGAGACTAGAGGACAGTGAAAAGGAATCTCTGGTGTTTTGGTCAGTCAGTAGCAACCAAGTCTCAGAGAGGTGCTCTGCCCTCACTTAAGACTGTCTGATGAAGACTGTACACAAAAAATCAGTACTAAGATGGCTACAGTGTCTTATTGGCTGTCCACACTGCAATCCGAAATAAAATAAAGAGATTCAGTTTGCTCTGAACAGAGCCAGTATTTCAACAATTATTGCATTCCAACCACAGCAGAACATTCTTAAAATGATTAAATCGAAATTAAAAAATGATTAAGCTCATTCCATTTCCATAGGCTATAAAATGAAGGGCGTATAATTTTGCTGTAGGTAAATTGATAAGTTCTCCAAAATATATAACATACGGACCATAGTGATTTTGTAGAGGTTGTTATATTAGCAGAAAAGCCTCTAATAATGAGGTTTTGGTAATAGCCTGCTACGGGTCATGGCAAATGACATGTCTGTTAAATGTTTCTCATTTTGTGTCAGTGGTTCCCAAAATAGAGTACGCGTACCCTCTTGGGGGTTGGGGGGGGTATTACATGCCTAAATTTGCACTAATACAGTTTGTCGTGGCTATTAAATACATGTGTATATACCGCACTCTGGTGTTCATAAAAAAAAATTGCACTGACAAAATACATGGGCGTGACAATTGACTGACACCTGACTGTCGAAGTTGCCTCCAAGCATTCAGTACAGCGCCGAAATGGACAAAGGGTTAACAAGAAAAAAACGCCCTACCACCGAGACACCGGCCACTACCACCAATCAGCTCATATCTGAAGATGCATTTGCCAGTGACCGCACAGGTGATTGTTCAGCAGCAGTGTGTTCGTCAGATTGGGATGCTAGCTCAGATGTATCTGTGGTTACTAGCCAAGTGGCTAGCATAGCTGGAGACAGTCATGTGGAAAGTGATGAAGGGTCTGATGCGGAGCCTCAAAGTGGGAGAAAGTATGTTACCTCGGACTGTAACACCTCATCAAAGAAGCGCAAATATGATGACGATTATATTTCGCTGGGGTTCACGGGTATAAATATTGGTGGATTTTCCCGGCCACAATGTGTTAATTGTGCAAAAGTATTGTCTCACAACTCTATGAAACCTTCACTGTTGCGCAGACATTTAGAGACGAATCATCCCCATTTGAAAAATAAACCAAGAGAATATTTTGAGCGACAGCTAAAATCACTTTCAACAAGCAAAACCTGCATTCGAGTGCCAAGCATCTTACATGGTCAGTGACAGAGTGGCTAAAACCAACAAACCCCACACTATTGTGGAGGACCTCGTTCTCCCTGCTGCTTTACATATCGTAGGGACAATGTTGGGGGAAAAGGCAAAAAAGACGATACAGTCCATTCCATCATCAAACAATACTGTCTGACGGCGCATCAGTGCAATGTCAGAAAATGTTTTACAGCAGCTACTTCAGTGCGTACGCCACAGTGAATTTTACGCAATACAGCTGGATGAGTCCACGGATGTGGCTGGCCTGGCACTTCTCCTCATATGTGTGCGCTACATTCATGACGGAACTATCAAGGCGGACATGCTGTTCTGTAAACCGCTGGAAGAAAGGACAACCGCAGTAGATATTTTTCAAAAGCTGGACACATTCATGAACACACATGGACTCGTGTGGGACAGATGTGTTGGCATCTGCACTGATGGTGTTCGGGCCATGACTGGGAGACATGGAGGTGTGGTTTCGCGTGTGCAAGCAGTCGCGCCAGATGCCTCTTAGGTACACTGTAGCATCCACCGAGAGGCTCTTGCTGCAAAGGGAATCCCTGTCCGTCTAAAACATGTTTTGGACACCACTGTAAAAATGGTTAACTTTGTGAAAGCCAGGCCGCTGAACTCCCGCTTATTTGCTGCGTTGTACAATGAGATGGGCAGCAAGCATGAGACTTCATTACTCCACACAGAGGTTCGCTGGCTATCAAGAGGGAAAGTGCTGACCCGTTTCTTTGAGCTGAGGGATGAACGTAAAGTTTTCTTCAGTAACCATCTCTTTGAGCTGCCTGAACATTTGCATGATGAAGAGTACCTTACGGGCCTGGCTTATCTGTGTGATGTATTTTCTCGTCTGAACGAGCTCAGTCTCGGATTACAAGGCGTTTCTGCAACCATATTCAATGTTCAAGATAATGTTGAGGCCATGATAAAGAAGTTAAACCTTTGGAAGAACTGCATGGACAGAAACAACACAGAAGTCTTTCCCGTGCTGCATGATTTTCTGTGCTCAAATGATCTCACACTATCAAACAGTGTAAAGCGCGACTGTAACATGCACTTTGAGGAGCTGGTGTCGCAGTTACGCCAATACCTCCCAGAGACGGACGGGTCAAATGATTGGATACATCACCCATTCACCACCGTGCCTGCTTCGTTATCAGCGTCTGACCAGGAGAGCCTAATTGAGATCGCCACAGACGGATCTCTAAAAGTTGAATACACTCAAAAGACCCTGGCGGATTTCTGGATAGGACTGCGCTGGCTAAGCACGCTGTCAAGACTCTGATGCCTTTCGCCACCACATACTTCTGCGAAAGTGGATTTACTGCTTTAACAAACATGAAAACAAAATACAGAGCAAGACTTTGTGTGGAAAACGATTTAAGACTCAGCCTTTCCCAAATTGAGGCCAAACATTGAAGAGCTGTGTGCCTCTGCTCAAGCACATCCATCACATTAAATAAAGTTCTGTTTAATGAAAGTTCACATCTGGTCTTTATGTTCTCGACAAAATGGTTAAGTCTAATAAATCTTTTGATACACTGCTAGTATTATGATTAAAATTGTGTCATTGCTAAAATATATTAATACATTCATTTGGTGGTGAGAAATAATTGACAGTGCAGTATTTATTTTTATGCATGCGGTATTGCAATCTATTTATAGACGCTAATTAAGAGTCGTTGGTAGCAGGGGGTATGATTCTGGAAAAAGTTTGGGAACCACTGTTCTATGTCATCTATTTGTAAAGGGACCCTGAGTTTGAGAAAGGTGCAATACAAATAAAGATGAGTGTTAATATTATGACAAATTGCGGATTACAGGGCGTTTCTGCAACCATATTCAATGTTCAAGATAAAGTTGAGGCCATTATAAAGAAGTTCAACCTTTGGAAGAACTGCATGGACACAAACAACACAGAAATCTTTCCCATGCTGCATGATTTTCTGTGCTCAAATGATCTCACACTATCAAACAGTGTAAAGCACGACTGTAACATGCACCTTGAGGAGCTGCTACTATATTATGTATTGTATCGTAACATTATATATTGCTGTGATAACTGAACTGGTGTGTTGTATGTTATGTTATTATATGCATGTGTTATTTTGTGTTGTGTTGCCTGTGGTTGTCTGCTTTTCAGAGCAAGATGGATTTTTTAAAAATCATGGTTTCTTAGTTTTCGAAACAAGGGTTTGCTTGAAAGAGTTAGAAGGTAAACAAGATAACCTCACAGGTTCCCCAGCAGGCATAACACCTTGCTTCACAAGAGTCTGGTTTTGATCCTCCCTTTCAACAAACGCCTGTCCCTACACATCACACTCAAAGAAAGGTCTGTGGTTGGTCATGTCAGTCAAATCCCCGCTTCCCATAGACATTTCTTGACCTTTGAGCAACATAACTTGCCAGATAATGGACAGAGGCCTGGCTTGCAAGACTGGTGGCCACTCAAATGTGACTGGATAGACACACACCAATCTCTTGGACAAAAGAGTGATCAGGAGCACTGCCAAAACCCAAGTGCTGCCATTTATTCTTCTGCCAAGGCCACAATTTTGTGAACCAACTTAACACATGTGCACAAATACACGGTCTCAGAATAAGACATCGAGCTACAATAGCAACAATGCATTTCCGACTGTGGAAAATTCGCATTCTGAGTCCTCATGGGGGCAATTGTGGTTTCTTCTCCTTTTTTCCCCTGTGTTATGCTGCAGAGTGATTTTTCACCGCCATGCTAATTTGACATTTGAATAAATAGTCCCCAGCAGCCCCGGCTCTGAGCCACAATTGCCCCAATCCGTCTCGCAGCTGATCCTCCCGCCTGGCTCACTCCCCTCTTGGCGGTGCTCCGTTATTCATGACAATCCACATGTGTGACAATTACCTTCGCCATACGTCTCTGTCTCATCTGTCAGCCGTGCTCTGCTATGAGGTCCTGGTGAGGTCTCACTCTGTGCAGACCTCATTGCCTCTAGAACTCTATTCTTAGACCCCACTGGCTGCAGAAAAAACTGCACTGTGAGGAACTTCTGTATGCAGTAAGGGCAGGTGAGGATATTCGCATACATGTGAATATTGAAACACACCTTAGAACTTGTGTACTTCATTGGGTTTTCTTATAAAACATGTGTAGTATAAAAAGTGAAAGTGATAAGCATAATGAACTAATCAACAAAATTAATTACTTTGTAAATTTTTAGTAAGCATATAGCCTCAAAGAAGGGGAATTAGCTCAAATGGTAGAGTGCTCGCTTAGCATGCGAGTGGTTGTGGGATCGATGCCCGCATCCTCCATAGAGGATGTTGTTTGGGGTCTTATGGGGCTCTTATGGTTAGGGAGTTGCCCCTGTGATCGGAAGGTTGTTGTTTTGAATCCCAGGACTGCCAATGGTACCTTGAGCAAGGTACGCACACTGTCCCCATTGTCGGCTGCCCACTGCTTCGCTTAAATGGTGAATGGGTTAAATGCAGAGGACTCAAGCTATTTCATCAATGTAGTGTATGAAATTAAAAAAGTAATATTTGATTATGTATTTAAGTATATTAAAAGTAATATTTGATGCTAGATGTTCTAACTCTCATTTTTTTCCCTAGCATATGATAGCCACAAAGAATGCAAGAGAGACTCATAATGTTTGCTAAATGGTTTGAATGAATGAACCAAATATATCTAATAATAATAATAATAATACATTTTTATAGTGCTCTTTTCATTACAAGATCTCAAAGGGCTACAGGTAAAAAAAAAAACAAGGCAGGCGTCTAGAGTACTATTGAAATGACAACATAAAGTTAATTTCCTTTACTTGTAAATAACTGAGAAAATAAGCAAACTGTCATAGTTTTTTTATTCTTAGGTCACCAAGTCACCTAGGACTTTCTAGGCAGTCATTTATCCATATAGACCCTGTGGGGCAGCTAGAACATCTAGGACATCTAGAATGCAAAGATGTATCACTAAATCAACAATCATGTCTCAAGCTAACTTAAATGAATGCTAAATAAATGAATTTTAAACCTGTTTTTTTAATCTGTTAAAAAAATATTTTATCATTGAGATATAGACCCCAACAGAATTCAACAGTGCACCTCTTGAAAAACATGTCATCATTAACCCATGAGAAATTTGCATTTACTTTAAGGACATAATGTTACGAAAGTAATAAAATGTCAGCTTAGAAATCACAACTCACCCCTTTTCTCCAAAAGCCTGAGACAAGATAAGTTAAATAAGTAAGATATTGTAATGGCAAACAACCTTTAAAGAAAGTTCAAGTTCAAGTTTATTTATATAGCACATTATCATGCACAGAAGGTCATTCATTGTGCTTTACAGCAATGGAAATTAAAATAAGAATAAAGAAAAATTAGAGAAAAATAAAACAAGATAATGAGAGGGGTAAAAGAGGTAAAAGAATACATAAAAGTGCAGTAAAAGTGCATTAAAATGCAAATATTTAGAGGAAGGCAGAGGAGAATAGTGCTGTTTTTAGCAGTTTTTTATAGCTGGCTACAGTCTGTGCAGATCTGACAGTAATGGGCAGTTTGTTCCAGCAGTGAGCTGCATAATGAGCAAAGGCCATTTCACCATGTCTGCTTTCGGATCTTCTTACCACTAAGAAATTCAAATAAACAAATTCCGTTTTTTTCCAGGTTAAGTCTGATGGTTAAACACAGAGGAGTTGACTAAAGGAGGAGAGCTCAGTCACTAGTTCAGAGCTGGAGATAAACAGACATAGGGTTACAGAGGCCCAAGATTCACTGATTCACGTGTTGAGTGAAAACTAACCTATCTGGTCTGATCCCACAGAAGAGCTACTGTCGTACAAATAGATGAAAAAGTTAATTCTAGCTCTGATAGAGGGTGTCAAAACACAATGTGTATGTGGATTTGTAGCCACAGTCTGGTCAGAGTGCCCATGCTGATCCCTTTCCACTGCTGAAAGCACTTACAATACTACAAAGAACACATTTCTGCATAATTTAATGCTCTTTATTTTATATTTATTTAATTACTCTTTGTTTTCTGAATTTAGCTCATTAGAACAAACTAACACACAAAATTTAAACTTGGCAAATGTTTTTCAACATTTTCAGTTCTTCGTAATTTTCCACTATGTTAAACTCAGCAAATAAATATAAATTGTTCCCTAAAATTGACATAAAATGTCATATTTACATTCCTTGTAACAGATGTGTTCACTAATTTTAAATCAACAAAATGTTTTTTGACTTGTGGGGTTGAGACTTTTGCATCTGACTTCATATACTGTATATTTATTATCTCTTCATTGTCTCCCTCTCAGTTTTTAACATAATTTGAACACTTCCGAACTTTACGTTAATGAAGTGCTTATCTTTACAATCAAAATTTTAAATAATAACACTGCACGGAATGTTTTTATAAGAACTTACTATGAACATTTTTCCTTCCTCTGTAAAGTTGAAGTCTTTACACCCTTAACATTTATTTAAGGTTTTTCTCTGTGAAATGTATATATTTTGTATTGGCTCATTAGTAATGACATTGTAACACAAGGTTAAAGGCAGTTTTTAGTTCGCAGAGGTTTTCCTAATTAAAAGATTTTGTCCTGACAGTAACAACCTTGACAATCCCTTCAGTGGAACTAACCTTAACCCTAGCCCTAACTTTTGTAACAACTCATTTTGCATATTCAGTTTTAAAAATAGTTTTGTAAAGAAGCTCTTTACAAACCAGGACCGTTTGGTTGGTCCGGACCCTGTTTTCCACTGCTTTTCCTCCAGAGTCGGTACTTTTCTGTCCGGTAAATACACACGTCAAGCCTCACTCTATGCTTTTCTTTTCTTTTCTTCATTCAGGGGGATCCAGGTCCAATGGGATTGCCTGGGCTTGAAGGACTACCAGGTGCTAAGGTACGTTTAAAAAAGGAAACTGTGAAGACTTTCACCTCGCCTGGCATTTTCTTCAGAGGCCCCTCAATCACAGTGCGTGACAGAGCAAATCCATGCCTGCAAGAGAGATGTATTTTATTATTCACACAAATGGCATTACTATTTAATCCATTTTACTATTGTTTAGGATACGACCATGCCAGCAATGCACTTCAATTGAATGAAATGCTGTGCGAGACGGAGTGTGCGTGAGTGTGACAGAGAAGGATAGTGCGTGTCAGAGGCAGCCCAAGTGGCTAAACGAGTGAGCGAGGAGAGAGTGGTAGAGCGGGGAGTAGGAAGGCCTGTCCGCGTGTCAGCTCTGACTGTGTGATTAACCCTCGGGAGTGTGTGCAGACAACCTGAGGCGGAGCACTGGTGTGTGATGCTGCTGCACCTCCGTGACTACAAGTGTACAAGCCTCTCTGTAGCAGCATCGCGCTTCCACTGCACTGCATCCGCACAGGACTAGTGGGAACACAGTTCTACTATGGCATACATAGACTAGAAAGTGCCCTGTTATGTTTGTTTTTATTCAAAGGATGAGAGATCATATGCTCCCCATTTAACCCAGTGGTTCCTTATTAGACACATCTACCAGTTCACCTTGTAGTTCTTCAGTTACACACTGTAGTTTTATAGTGTAATTTGTTAACCTTTTATTTCCCCCTTTTTTGTGTTTTGGATCTTTCTCAGCTCTGCCGTGACTCTGACATTGTACTGTGTGCTGCACTGGTACAGCACTACAGTGTTGTCCACTTACTGTCCATTATGTTACACACATCTCCCATATAGAAGTAAAGTAATAGTTAATCTGTCGCTCTGAAGTGTGTGTTGGTCCTTCCCTTATTCAGTTTCTGGCCACAGGACACTGTTGGTGGACTATTTTCAGAAATGACAAGGAGATGTCTAAAAACTCTAGAAGCACTGCGGTGTGTGATCCACTCTTTGCAGCACACACACACACATACATGCACACACACACAGACACACACAGCAACATGCTACTACCATATCAGTGTCACTGTGCTGAGAATGACCTGCCACCCAAATAATACTGTCTCACTGGTGGTTCTGTAGGGGTCCTAACCAAGAGCCTAGAACTGGGTAGGGACAGTAGGGACACATCCCTAAAAATGTCCAGTGGCTACTGCATGGTCCTGCAGAATAATTTAAACAAAAATTTCAATTAAAACCACGGTTTCATGTGAATGGAGCCACATGAATGTAGAGGATGAGTTTATACTCAAAAATGTGTTCAAAAATGTTCAACACATCGCATTTAGTGTCGATTCGGCAAGAGACTAGTGTTGCACAGTATACCGATACCCTGTCGTATTTATGACGTGGATATACTTAACACATCATAATAGATATTTATACACATTTATACACATTTCTAGATCATTGGTTTGACAAGGTAACAGTACCTGCCTTAAAATCCAGTCAGGTGTCAAATTAAAATAAATAATGTCTTGTGTTCTGTGATTACAGTTTTTTGTTATTGGTTATGTGGATGACAGTCCTAGCCTGTATGTACATGTACTTTGATGTTAATGTACGAAAGATGTTAGCGATTGCACTATTTCTGAAGTAGAATTATCATTTTTGTGCCCCCATCAATGTAAAAATCAAACCTCCACTATTGATCTTGACTTCTGAAGAGAAAGGGGCCTAACAAGTTATGTAGAGGAACAGTTTTTTATTTTTCTGTTTCTGTTTTAATATGATTCATTTGACGATTAATAATGATTAGGAACATTTAATGAAGTGTTTTTCAAATGTAACCTAATGTTAGGCTTGTTTTTCTCACGTTTTCTTAAAAAATCAGGATGTTTTTCATCCTAAAAATGTATGAAATACTCTCTAAAATGTGAAGGTCTTTCCAGCATGAGCTGTTTATTTCTCTGTCACTGCAGCCAGAAGTTAAGAGAGCCTCATTAATTCATAAAGTTTGGGGGAAAAGTGTTCATCTGGGAGAACGCTCTCCAAATACTCACCCGCACACAAACATGCACGTACAGGGTCTTTGGGTGAGGTGTCAACCACCGCTGGTTCAGAAAAGAACAACAGTAAAAGTAAAGAGACATGTTTTCCTACTTAGATGGTGTGTTTTAAAGCTTTGTTTAGTTCATGCAGGGCGAGGGGTAACCACATTATTTTCTGCAGTATCAGCTATGGAGGAATGGACAGTGTGCTACTTTTGTATTGATGTAATATTACGTACATGTTAATATGGCGACAGCCAGGATCAAACTTGACTTTTTTTTTTTTACTTGACAACTCAAAAGCCCTGCAGTGTGGTTTTGTAATGCTGTTGTTGGTGTGTTGTATTTGTGTTTATTTTAGGGAGACCCTGGCATGCCTGGACCCCCTGGAATCCCAGGCCCTGCTGTAAGTGGAATAGAAAAGAAACACTCCTGTCAAAATAATAACTTTTTTTTTTAAATTAAGACACAAGCAAAAGGTTTACTGTATTTACTCAGCTGTGAGCTGGACTTTAAGAACCACTACCCTGCTCATTTCAGTCCTTTTATTAGAGTGTGGTTCTAGATAGAGGCTAATAGTCACATGGGGCTAATAGTTTTTACTACACCAATTTTAAACAAACTTTTTATACAGCAATATAGACATTCTTCAAATAAAAATGCACCATTTTTTTACATTGATGAATGGTTTACTTTGTAGAGTTTCAAAAATAATGTTATTTCTCATAGGGGGCTAATACACAGCTGTGTGTGTGAGTGTGTGTGTGAGTGTGTGTGTTTGTGTGTGTTTGTGTGTGTGTGTGTGTGTGTGTGTGTGTGTGTGTGTGTGTGTATGTGTGTGTGTACATATATTCCACTGTTTCCTTCTAGTTCCTTCTATTTCATTTTTACCTTGTGCGGGTTTGTGTACCACAAATATAACATAATTCATTCTTATATGACCATTTTCCAACATATGTTTGTCCCTTAACACTTACTTAGAGAGTAAAGTAATGATAAGGGCTACATCATTTGAAAATAAAAAGTGAGCAGATCTTTGTTTAAGTCATTACCACAGATGAGGAGAAGTCAATTTAATGAATAACACGAACAGCTGTCTAGTTTCTCGTTCACTTATTTTAGTATTTGAGTATAGTTTTCCGACATTAGTATGCCTCGCAAACGTATGTGAATCTGTTCAGTTTAGGAGTTAATAAGGAGTGAGGATGTTAAAGTAATTGGAGAACAGTCAAGCATGACCTTGCTTTATTCAGAAAACATCAACTCAAGTCTTCACTGTCAAGAGAGCATACCACACCTCGGAGATAGACAGGAAGAGGTTACATAGCGGTTGCCTGTTTGAAGTCTCTTAAAGACCTCCTAGATGAGCCAGAACACTCGGGTTATGTTTGGCAAAAAACAAAAACTCATCCCAGCCTTTTCTTTTTCTTCTTACTTGTGCAGACCACACCGTAAGTCATACATAACTGAAACTTGGTCAGTAGATAATAGGCCCTTCTGCTACTCAGAATCGAATGTTACGTTTTCTTCTACATGTGGACTGCTGGGTACGGCAAATAGGTGTCATTTCCATTTTATGCAAAATAACGTGCAGCTTTCAGAAAGGTCTGTTTCCAGGGTTTTGCTCAACTGGCACAAATCTCTTAAAGTCAAATGTATCCAAAGCAATTAACCTTTAATAATCATAAGACAAATTGGAATTTCAACATAATAGAGTCATCAGAGGCCAAGAAATTACAGGGACAGAACTTCTGCACCTGTTAGCCACCAGCTAATTCATTAGCTATTCATGTTCATCATTTTCAAACAATGTTAGCATTTGTGACAGAAGTGTTCCTGTAACCAGAGCAACACTAGTGTTGAACTTCTCTGATTAGTGGATGTTCTAATTGTGGAATTCTTCCTCTCTGTTTTGTGTGGCTGGTAGGGAAAACCTGGTGCACGTGGTGAGCCAGGCATCCCTGGAGAGGCGGTGAGATTTACTTTGTCATTCCTTAGCAGCTGTCAGTCACATTGCAGATTTTCTAAGCATTCAAAGAGGGGTTGTGATGCCAGGCTCACTTTCTTCCTTTGTCCCCTCTTATGTCTGTCAGGGAGAACGAGGGCCTTTGGGAGAGACAGGCTTCCCTGGACCCGAGGGGCCACCTGGTTCACCTGTAAGGAATCATACCTGTTCTGTTTTATGCTGATGCACTCTTTGTAATCTCACTGTACTTTTACACTGTGGCCGTATTGCTCACTACCAAAGCACAGAACTCAACAGACTCAACAGCTCTTCATGATTTGAATTAGATGTGAACCAATCCCACTATTGTTGGGCTTAAGTTTTATTTTTATATATTTTTTCATTATTATTATTTTTCATTCTTTTTATAGCAGGAATTTGGCGAAACTTCTTCAACAGATTTTGAAATATTGGAATGGTTCCAACACAAAGATAATATCTGGTGTAGCGCGTGTGCATTCATATTTTTGATGGGTTGATCAGGGGCCAAGCATTTAAAAAGTCTGTTTTTGTGGCTGAGTTGCCTCTCTAATGTGAGGGGAGAGAGCGCAGAGGGGTGAGTTACAGTGTGTAGCAAAGAGGTCACGCCTATAGTGGCCGGACAGCGACAAAACGCAGAGCAACAAATGAGTCTTGCAAAGCTAAAGACACAGCAGACTCATAAACAGACTTTAAGACTCTAAAGCTCAGCTCGCTGTTTGTTGTGGTTTTATTAATCAGCCCATGAGTGCAGCGCTATGTGCGCTTTTCCTCGTTCAGCCATCCTTAGCCATAAATGGCACTGAATGAACTGAATGAAGAGAGGCAGAAGAGATGCCATTTCAATACCACACTAGCTTTTTTTTGCCCATAAAGCCAGTGTTTGAGTGTCACCAAGCACTGGTTTCATAGCAACCACACAATCACATTTTCTCAGAGAAATGCAATCTAGTTTTAGATTATGTTTATTTTGTTGGTGTGAAATGCTGTACTGATTGGATATTTACATATTTGCTACCGTGCCTAGTCTCTTAGTAGCACATTTATCACAACACAGGCTACATTCATTATTACGCTAACATAACCTATAGCACTCAGAGTAGATTGGATTAACAGCAGCTGTGGAAATCGCCAACAGCTTTCTAAACAGCAGCAAACTAGACATGAGCAACGTTGTTCAAGCTAACGTACTGGCATAAATCTGCTGCGTAGTTAAGATTGATTGCTTCGTAGAAAAGCAAGCTACCACTGAGTGTTGAACAGGTCTGTATTGGGGTGAGGCGGACAGTTAAAGTTCACAGTAGCAGTGAACAGCAGCTGCCTAGTTTGTATGACACAGACAGCTCTGAGTGTTCCCAGAAATGCTAATGACAGTGAATGAAAATAAGCGAGGTACAAGTTAGCATATTGTTTGAATAATGCTTCCTGGCATCCAGATACTTGCACTAATTATTTACACTGGAAACAGCGATAGGCTATGAAGACTAATTGCAGCGTTTCTTTTTTGGCCCTGTGTAGGGAAGACCTGGAAAAGATGGAATTCCTGGATATGAGGTAAGATTTGAAAAAACCTGTAAGCTCTGGCCTAGGAAAATAATACAAATTAATCTTTCATGAAGCCCTTTTCAAGTAGCACACTTATTTAACATATGTTTAAATGAATAAAACTGAGGTGGTTTTGTGGAATTGTTCCCAGCTGTAAGTAACTTCTAGTTTATTTTTAGATGCTTTGCTGTCTTGTTTGCTTTTATGTGTCTTGTTTCCCACAGATTCTGTAGGAAATAAGCAATTAGAGTCTCTTGATTAATGCCATTGTGAATTTGACAGTGATGTTAAGACTCTAAGACTCTCATAGACTCTCATAGAAGGAAACTAGGGATCTACAAGGAATTTCTGGGAATTTTTACCAATAACTAACAACTTCAAAGCGATGCCAGTTTTAGAAAGGACAATTAAGGAGTGTAAAGGACCTTTTAAAGAATCACATAAAGGTTCCTTACGCATTCAAAGGTTTTCCAAGAACCATTATATTACATGGAGGTTGTTTAAACTTTTAAAGGATTCTTCACATTCAAACATTTTATCTACAAAATGGTTTGAGTCACTGGTGTGTGACATTTATTGTAATTAAGATTAGATAGCCATCATATAGCTATAACTAGAAATAACTTATTGTAAGCATTTCATACTTAGCAGATACTGTATTACAAACTTATGACTTAGTGTGGTAGGTGAATGCAGCATTCTTACCATAACAGCTTCACTCTTGCCTGAATTGGGAATTATATGTCGAGTCATGCTTTTTTTTTATGTGTAACGATAAAGATTTTTAGAATTTTTTATTTTATGAAGAGTCAACTCTAAATTTAGGGAATGAACAATTAATCAGCTTGGGCCAGCAATATTATCCACGATGCTGTCCATTTTAGTGAGATCCTTCATAAAATGATGTTTGAAAAAACAGAAAAGAGTATTCACTGTCGACTACATGAATCTGAACAAGAAAAAATTGGGCTCCAAGTTATGACTTGTTAATATCAGCCTTAACTTTAGGTTTCACAGAACTTAATGGCAGTGTCAGCTAATTTTGGAGTGTGTGTAAGTGTGGGTACCTCTTTCACTCTCGCTCTATTTCTCCTCATCTTCCTGATGTACATGAAAGCATATCGGTTATTAGCCTTATAAAGCTTTTAATGAAAAGCTCTCCCCTTAATCATGCTGCTAATGCTCTCTAAAGGGGACGGAATGTTAGCCACAAAGGGCAATATTTCATGAATAATGCATTTTTATCACTAATTAAATGTTCCTATGCAAAACAGGAAGTCTGAATAAACTCTACGGCAATGAAAATGTTCTGTTATGCCTTTAAGATAAAAAAACTGCTCTAAAGCATCTTATTGACTGTCAGACACCTCAGAGTTTGCAACACGTATTCAAATAAGTGTAAATCTGACATAATCGATTAAACATGTTTACTTGATTAAAAGATTTGTATTTTTATTATATTTTTGACTCTGCATATCCCCTGCTTTCTCCTCTACTTTCATCTCCTCAAAACTGTTTTTAATCTTTAATGTTTGAGCCTCGCACTTGTGCTATTGACAGAATAAAGCACTGAGGTCCATATAACAGAAAATTCAGTACAGATTAGAGCAGCCGAGTAGTGTTTATAGTGTAGCCAGATTTTTGCTTGACAGGCAGGTTCTCGTCAGGCTCAAATTGGATTCTGACGGTTTTGTGTCGAGTTTGGGTGGTGTTCAGGCTCGGGCCAGGATTTCAGGTCCGATTGAAGCTCTCCCACCATATACAGAGGGATACAAAGCCTGAATGTATGTGTATCTATGCTATCGACTTTCCTGTGTCTGCCATAAAGCGTGAGAAACATATTTCAAAAATACATTGTTATTAACTCTCTGAACCTTAATTAGATTAAGTCTGGGAAAACATGTGGAGGTTGAGTCAGAGCACTTCTGCGGCTGTCACGTTAGAAGAAGCTCGACTGTAGGGGCGACTTGGCATTATTTTCATATACATCCACGTCATCCTCCTCTCAAATGGCACGACTTGCGGCGCTTGAGGGGCTCAGGCGCTCTCATCAAGATTTCTCTCTCTCTCTCTCTCTCTTTTCCTTCTAGTCGCTCCTCCCTCCCTCCTCCACGTCCCTCTGTCTTGGCAGTGCAACAGTGCCATCTAGCAGGAAAGATTCCCCTCCATCAGCTCCCCCAGCTACACTTTTGCAGGGCCGAAGGGAAGCGCAATCTACTGGGCACAGTGATGGGTTTAAGCCTCCCCCCTCAGGAGCCGGGAATACAGAGAGAGAGAGAGGGAAAGAGAATGTGATAGAGACAGAAACGAAACAGATGAAAACAGGTTCAGGAGAGAGAGAGAAAGAAAGCGTACTTTCACAACAAAAAAAAGCCAGCCCATTTTCGGAAAGCCGAGACAGGCCCCGATTGTGCTTTTAGCATGGCAGCTGTACTGGGACGGGAGAATTTTGATGTGAAAGAGGCTCCCAGAGGAAATAGGAGAACTTTTGACAGGAGAGCGAGAGCAAGACGTAGAGCGAGGAAGAGCGGTAAATACAAAGATAGTTCTGGAGAGTTGCATCCTTTTAGTATTAGCAACAAGTGTTAGGCAGTACGCTGTGCTGACTCTGGGGAGGAAGGTGTCGTTTCGTGGAGTCACTGCGTTCTCTTTTCTAGACTTTTATGCACAGCATGCCAAAATAAAAATAAGGGTACCCGAAAGGATTCTTTGGAGCGATGCCATAGCAGAACCACTTTTGGTTTGGATAATGATCGCATAATGATCGAGAAAGGTGTACAACGTTGAGAATGGAATATTCAGAGTGCCTCGTGTTTCAGAATTGGTGATCCAATCTCAGATAACATTGTCAAGAACTACCATAAATAGATAATTAATCCAAGAATCCAAACCAATTCTTCAAGCCAAGGACCATTTAAGGACCTTCATTTTTGAAAGCATGTGTGTGGATGGATGTGTGAGTGCCCATGTACTGCCACTATCTCAGCTCCATAGAAAAGCAATTGATTCGGAGTGCTAGTTGTACAAGAAAGGTTTTTAGCCTCAGGGTCAGCTTCATTCTCAATATCCAATTATTTGCCCCTGCCTTGTGCTCTGAAAAGGGACATCTCTGCTATTGACCAGCCCTCCCTCCATATCTCCACTCAGTGCCTTCTAGTAATTTCATATTTCATCCCTTCTCACAGGGCGCGAGGGGCAGGCCCGGGGACAGAGGTTCCAAAGGAGAGCGGGTAAAGCCCTCACTTCTTTTCTCTCTTCTTGATTGAAAACAACGCCGAGTTCTGTTTGTTGCAGGCCAACAACTGTTATTGTGAAAAATAATGCATCTTCACCCTTTTGTTAATGGGTCCACGCCATGGACAGATGAATTTTTCTCACATTTGTGGACATAGACACTGTTAAAGGTTCTAAATGTGTCCCCATGTGACATAGTCCGTGGAAACTAACTTACAAAACTAAAGTGTGTTTGTTTTGTCAAAAAACACACCATATATACGTCCATTTGATTTGGCTGTTGAGTTGTCCATTAATGAAAAGATAAAATGGTGCTTTACTTGATTTGGAGGAAATACATACTAGCCTTTACCCTCCCAGTGTTGGTTGTGTTGTGTGACTGGAAGAGTCCAAGCTAGTGGATGGTAATTGGACTCATATTGGAAATAATGAATGCATTTAAATCAAGGCAATTCCATCTATCGCTCCATCATGTCAGTGTATGTATTCATTTTCCATAAGAGATTTTAGCAACGCTTGTGTAGGCCCAAATTGTATTCGCCTCTCTCTATTTTGCCCCAATAATACAGCAAATGGTAATTGAATATGTTGACATGTAGTAGGCTACAAACCCTTGAGGAGTCATGCCGCTACACAATAGCTGTTACATGTCAATCAATTCTAATAAGACCTCATAACAGCTGGTTAGTGCTGCTTTTTGATGTTTGCATTTGCATTGAGCTGAAGGTTTGATGTTTCAGGGTGATCCAGGGATCCCAGGAGCAAGAGGGGTTCAGGGAGAGAGGGGGCGACCTGGAGAGAGAGGGGTTTCTGGACCACCTGGAGAAAAAGGAGAACCTGGTCCACCTGGTTCTCTAGGATCACCTGGTATCTCTACTCCACTGGTATGTGTCTCTTATCAAGGCCTCTTATAATGGTGGCTTGACTGAGTGGCACCCGCATCCAGATTTCCTCTGCTAAAATGCAGCGAGATTTGAAAACGCCAAATTTGCTGGAAAGACGCAGTATCCCCTGACTATTCAAACCAATGAAGTGACCCCAGTAGCACAGCGTTTTGCAATTTCTTAAACTAGGGGATCAAAATAAGTTCCTGGTAGCCAGGAAGTCTGCGGAGATCTGCTTTTTCCTTCTTCTAACACTCTGAATTAGACTTATGAAGGGCTTGCTAATTAGCTGATGAGTTGAATCAAGTTTGTTTAAAGAGTTTGAAGGCTCGACTCTCCTATGCCGTAGCCCACCAAAACACATCCACATGCTTAATTAGAGCTTTTGGGGGGGCATTTTCAGCCATGTTAACTTATATTACAGCCATTAGCTCGCAATAGGCTTGCTGTCAGTCGACTGACAAACACATCATTGTTCCCTGTTCTGAGCCTCCCTTAAATTCTCACCGGTAATACTTCTATGTTCTCACCTGCATTTAGTCTGAAATATTTCACGATTTTTCCTAAATCGCCAGTCTAAACCTCACTAATTATTAAAAACATGTTCCCATTAATAAATAATATTGCTGTCACATGCCAGTCCTTCATTTCAGGACTATTTTAGACTAAAACAGCCACAACTCATAAATTCAAATAATTCATATGCACCTTCTGTGGAGTCTCCTATTTGCTTTCTTTTGTTAAAAGGAACTGCTTGACCTGAAAATAATTAAACTCAACTGAACTTGATGCTTTATTGGTGGGCTTTATTGATGGAACAAAACTGGAAGCCTAAAGTTTAAACTGCAGAAGGCCATATAGGCTGGGTGGGTAGTTCTAGTTTGAAAGTTGTTCTAGTTGTAGTTGTTCTAGTTGTTCTAGACTTGTACACTGTAAATGTGCCATTCTTCTTTCCATATGCTATAGAAAAACAATTTATGGATCCCTGAAGTTTAAAAAAAACTCCACATAATGCAAAGGCTGTAGAGAGAGAATTCAAATTGGGTTCTTTGAAAGGTTCTTCACATGTAGATCTCTTTATCAAGTATGGCTATTTAGGGAAGACAAAGAGGAGTTCTGTGGCATCACTTAAACAGCTTAATTATATACAGCTCTGGAAACAAATAAGAGATCACGGCAAAAATGTTTGGTTTCTCGGATTTGATCTTTTATAGGTGTAAGTATTGAACTGAACAGCATTAGTTTTTAAGAACTGCTGACAATATTTCTCCTAATTTCCAAATAAAATATATTGTTCTTTAAAGCATCATTTTAAAAGAAATGACAAAACATCAAACAAAGAGTAATGAATAATTCAAGATAAATAAATCTCTTGTTCTCTCTTAAACAAAATGGCAATAATTACCTTTGACGAAATTCTAGTAGTGTTTTACAATCCAACTGGACATATTGTGAGAGGAGAGTGTTGATTACAGCAGTGTTTTTATAC
>JBBPCX010000088.1:3237810-3258701 GCA_037974365.1 Hydrocynus forskahlii | reverse complement strand
AGCATCCTCCTCCCAACACACTCAGTCTCTCCTCAACATCCTTCTCCCAACACACTCAGAGTCTCTCCTCAACATCCCTCCCAAAATACACACATTATTGTTGGTGTGTTTAATGTTCTTACAGAAATAAATGTATGGTTTTATTGAACTTGGTTGAATGGTTTAAGGCTGGGACTACAAACCTAAAGGGGCCTACAGTTGGAAAGTGGCCCACTGGTGAAGCTCTCATGTGCATGTGCAATATAGATGTTTAACTATAATAAAAATTCAAATAAAATTACTGCTCATGGGGTCACTGTCACACTCTGTCTCATTTTGTCTCTTTCTGTTTTTGTTTTTCTGTGCCATGAGGCCTTTTGTTTTGGTTTTCAGCTCCACCTTAGCCCTGCCCCTTGATCAGTGGATTCACCTGTGTCTCATCCAATTCTCCGCCCCTCCCCAGGTGTTACCTAGTCTGACCCTGTATATAATTGCCCCTGTCTGTGTGTTAGTTGGTCCACTGCGGCCCTGTCTTGTTTTCTGCCTGTGGTTTTCATCATGTCTCCTGTGACCAATCCCTTTATACAGTTCCCTGTTATGGCACCTTTTGGTTCTAGTTATTCAACTTCATGTCTTTGGATTCCTTCCTTGGATTCAGTTTCTACTTGTCCTTACAAACAGTCACTTGTGATTTTGTAGCAATATGCTACAAGGATGAGAGTCCATGGATGTAACATAAATTAGTGTGCTGAAAAATTAGCCTCAGATTAACTACAATTAAGTAAGTAGATCACATTACAAAATAAACTCTTACACAGGAAAGAAAGTTCTGTTAGTCAGCAATATTGGTTCACTAGGTAGCTTCTTGTGTTATGGATGACTCCTGATGTTAAAAGAGCACAGACTAAGGAACTTTGTGTGGGTTTTAGAGGGTGTGTACCGTTGTCAGAGGCAGAAAGTGACATTTGGTGCTGCACTGCGGGAATAGGTAATGTTTAGATATATTAAAGTGTCCATTTGTCATCAGTGAACACACCACAGTGGCGCCACTAGCAGTCCTGGGATTCAAACCCACTGCCTTCTGACTGCAGGGGCAATTCCCTAACCACCAGGACACCAGCTACATGTCCAGATATGTCCTCATTACAAGATCTGGTCCAACCCTCACTGTCGGATTAGCTTAATTTAAATAAAGCAGTGCTTAGAATGAACTTAAATCAAATTTCCGCATCAGTTCCACCTGCAATTATAAGTCAGAGGTCAGGAACGATCCAGAGATCTGTAAAGAGCCTAATGATCTTACCATTAGAGCAAGAGCCATGTCTTATCGCGTATGCAATTTATATGATAATGTGATCAGTCTACCATTGTTCTTAGATATTTGGATGGTTCCTGACAATTGTCTTGCCTTGTACATATTTTTCCACATTTCCACATTTTCCATATTTTTACATTACATCAGTGTTTTTAGGGTATTAAAAGTAATCTGAACGCCCAAACATTTTTAAGAATAACGACTCACCTTTAGGACCTTTAATGCCCAGTTGGCCTGGTGGTCCTTTGAGGCCAGGGAGTCCTCTTGCTCCAGCTTGTCCAGGGAAACCGCTGTCCCCTGGGGGTCCGGGAGGACCAGGGGGTCCAGGCCTGCCAGGCAGCCCAGCAGCTCCAGACTCAGGCCTCCTCAGACTGGCAGCTAACTGGGCCAGTTGTTCTGGAACAGCCAAGGCCAGTGTGTGAATACATGTAAAACTCTGCCAACATCGGACTTTGTCTCAAATTCAAGCGGTTACTTGACTTTGCACCTGTTCTCCATAAATGATCTTCCACTCAAGATCGGCCTCTGTAAACTGGATACTGCGTGGTTTTCTGTTTTGTGCTGAATTTATGGTGTACCGTTGAGAATTCTAATCTGTATTTGTCTCTTTTTTCATTTCACATGAATACATCATGTGGCCAAAGCTATATGGACACCGAAACATCATGTGCTTCTGTTCTTGTGTATACCATTTCAAAAGAAGGGGCATTAAAATGGAGCTACCCCTATTTTGCACCAGTAATGTCCTCTGGTCTTCTGAAAAAGCTATGCACAATATTTTGGAAGGGTACTTAAAGGGTGTCAGGAAGGGAGTCTGAAGTCAGGACTCCCCAGAGTTCACAGTGGGTGTGGCTTAAAATCAGAAATGAGTGTGCAGTGCTGGAGGTGTGATAAAAGTGTTAACCCCGATTAATGTAAATTTTTGCCCAGCTTTAATGTTTATACATTATTTGCAGATAAACATAAATATAAATGTACTACTATTAACCCTGATCCACTATTACAACTACAAAAATAAGTACACAACTATAGGAAAATAAACGTTAATATGGAACTTAACAACCTGGAAATAAATAAAAGCTTTTAATTCAGGGTATTATGTTTAACTGACACCCTCTTATCTACTGTTCCAGTGTGCATGTTTGCAAACATTTTTTAATTACTGTTTGCTTTGTGGTTATATGAAAATTGCAAAATAAAATATACAAGAAAAAAAGCATTTAGTTTTGTGCAAAATAGCTCTTCTTTTAAAGGCCTTATTTGACCAAATACTCCTGTTCTGGAACAAGGCATGAGTTTCTGGGGACATAATGCTGATTTTACACCAAAGTTATGACTCTGCAAAGAAACTTTTAACTTCCTAAATCCCCTGCAATAGTGCGCTGGGTAACCATTAGTTCACAGGATTTAGAATATTCAATCAAAGCTTTTCGAGACTGCTGTAAATCCCCCGTCTTTCTCTCCCATGCTTTGATGTTCTCTCATTCATCTTTTTCCTTTTCAATTTGTGGCGGCACATTGAGCAGAGAGAGACTGCGGGTGTTTTTTTTTTCTTAAATGATGAACTCTGTTCTGATAGTAAAATGATTATTCACGATTTAGAAGAATCTAATGCTCGGGCCTTAGAAATTGTTCACCCTACAAGTTTGTTGAATGTTAACCCCGATTTAGAGGGTCTGCTGTGAAAATATGTGCACTGAAAACTTGAATGAGTGCCTGAGAATTTAGAGGAATGAGCTTGGGTTGTGAAGATCATCCGTCTAGGCAGAAAATGCAGCTCAGCTGATCATTTTTCAGTGAAACACCGAGGAAAAAATCATAAGCCTGTGGAAGAAAATGGCAGAAAGAGATGCAAAGGAGGAAAAGGAAAAGGAAAGAGACAGGGAAAAGGGGGAAAGAAAGTAAAAGCAACAGCAAATCCTTGCAGTTTAAGCAAGTTTGTTCTCTTTCATTTCCCACCGTCTCTTCTGGTGCCATCACTGCTTATCTGCTTGCGTACCTAAAGAATTCTGACGTTGTGAAGAATTCTAAGTGTTTATATTCAAGTGAGAGCGGGCCAGACTTCAAACAGCACCACAATAAAGAGGAGGAAAAGAGATTTTAGTTTTTCGGCTCCAGATGAGCCAAAACTTAAGGCCGTCAGACTTACCCTGCATTACCCGCATGCAAACTTGTCTGATTTGCTGATCACTTGGTTCTTTACCCTGAAAACACAAAGGAGAGCCTCGTCTGAAGCCAAATTACACTGGAATTTTCCCCCCTGACAGCAAAAAGGCTTGTTTCTAGTATATTACCTCATATAAACTCTTTGGTGGAAATTTAAATGCAGCAGATGCATATTCCTTTGTTTAAAGAAAATAATCCCCCCCGTGTGGGAAACTTGGAAACACACCAGTTATGACTAACTGTGAGAAGCCTCGAGGCTTTAGACGGACTATCCAAAAAACATGAAGCACACAATAATCATTGTGCAGATAAATTTTGCAGATTATATCATTTTTATCCAGAATCTGCATCTTCCCACCTACATTTCAAGCCAAAAAGGTCTCTGTTCTTTTACTGTGTACAAGGGAACAAGTCCACAGAGTAATCATCCATATTCTACAGATGCAGCAAATAGAAAATGACATCAAAACAAGTTTTCCTTTAACATGGTCTTATTCAATTCCTTTAACATTTAACTTGAAGACCTCCGTTGTGATTGGTAAATGCCACTGCACCCCCCACCAAACAGAACCATGTCCATTTAGACAGCTTTTCACTACGCTTTCATTGACCTTCTTTTTGTTATGCACATGGAGCTACATGCAAAAAAAACACACCCATGTTACACTTGTTCTTGGACACTGTCTCAGAGTTTCTGTATTTTCATAGATTAACCATATATTTATTATTTTGAACCGCTGCTGATCTTTTGCACATTTAAAGCACATTTACATTCTAGTACTGTTGCTTTCTGGCTGACTGCTGACACACCATTTGCACAAAGTTTTAAATGTTCAAAATAACCTTGTACCAAAGGTTCTAGTTCAGAGTTCATATTTATAGTTCATTTATATATGTTTACTCTGTGTAGCCTGTAAAATCTGGAGAGAGGCCATCTTGTCTCGCTGTATACATGTATGTAGCTAAGATGACAAAGTTCACTTTGACTTTCTGACTTTGAAAAGCGACATGCTGCTGTGGGTACTGGGTGGTACATTCAGTTATTTTATTTATCATCTATCATTTTCAAATCAGGATTTTTTCTGATTTCATTTTTCTGTGAATCCCTTACCAACCTCCTGCTGCCCCCCAGGGAGCCACGCCCCCCAGTCTGAGAACCACAAGAGCCGCATTCTATGCATCATTGATTTTGAATGGATTCTAAGTCTGTTCTCTGTTCTTTGGACTCACCGCTGGTCCTTGTGATCCGCGAGGGCCTGGAGAGCCTCTGTCCCCCTGCATGCCACGAGGTCCAGGACTGCCGGCGGGTCCTTCGATGCCAGGCTGCCCACGTGCTCCTTCAGGACCTCTGTTTCCTGGTTCTCCAGGGTTACCAACCTGGAATCAAAGACACTTAGTGAGTTCCACTGGTTAGAAAACATCACAGCTAATCTCCTTATCACGAATGTTTGAATGACTGTATGACTACATTTAATTTTAAACTGTACACTATAAAAATTGTGACCGACTCATCCCCTGCACGACTGCAGCAGTGTCCTTATCACACGACTTAAAGCTTCAGTTGTTTCAGTATATAATGTGTATAATTCATGTATTCATGAACATAATCTGCATATTTAAAACACTATAAATCCAAAACTTACTGCTCCTTTAGGTCCAGGCTCTCCAGCACTACCCTAAAAGCAAATGACATTTGCACTTTTTCATATTGTTTATACTGTTATCTCTTAGTAATACATACACATTCATTAACAATTACAGTACAAAATAAAGAATATAATTCTTCTTACAACATCTCCTTTGTCTCCAGGATTCCCCTCTGCGCCTTGATCTCCCTACGACAAAGATAAAAAAGTATTTTAAATACTTGCATCATGACCCTAAGGAATGGAAAGTGTAGTTCTTATTGTCTGTGATGTAGGGAGATTTCTGTTTAGCTAGTAAGAATAAAACATCATAACACTTTTTATTAAAGACTAACAACTGGTTACCACTTATTTTGGTTTCACTCCTACCTGTTCTCCTTTAGGTCCTGCTTCGCCAGCTTCGCCCTGTGAAGACAGATTGCTTGTCATGTATTCAAATCATTGTTGATCTATGCATTGGAAGAGATCATCTAACCTATATGGACAAAAGTATTGGGACATGCCTCTAAATTATTTAATTCAGTTGTCATAGCCATTGCCACAGGTGTAAAAAATCAAGCGGCAAGCCATGCAGTCTTCATTTACAGACATTTGTGAAACAAAATGGGTCATTCTGAAGAGCTCAGTGACTTCAAGCGTGGTACTGTGGTAGGATGCCACCTTTGCAATAAGACAGTATATGGCATTTCATCTCAGCAAGGTACTTAAAAGTTGCCCACTCTTTGCTGATTCCAGACCTAAAGAGCTCCAAACTTCCACTGGCATTAATGTAAGCACAAAAAAACGTTATATGTATTTGAATGCAATGTCATTAAAGTCTCTGTGGGTGTAATGGTGAGGCGTCCCAATACTTTTGTCCATGTAGTGTACAATACACAGAAACATGCTTTGTCTTTTGTCTTTCATAACTACATTGTCTATGCTAAAAGATGGTCAAATAATTTGTTTACAGTGTAGAAATAGAAATTCATGCTCCCAGAAGGTTCTTGGGACAGTTTGTTTTCACTTGTCTTTCCACCAGAGGGAGCTGCATTAAGAGTAAAAATATCAAATGAACACAAAATCATGCTAATCTGATCTGATCACAACAGCTGAGTGAGTGCTTCTGTTGGTTTAAAAGACAGTTCTGTGAAACTGGCTGCTCTCTTCCCAACTGAAGTAATTCTACATCTTTATTTCTAGCTAAAATGAAAGCAAGAACTTCTGTCTCAAGTAGGATTGCTTTGAAGCCGCATTGCTCACCCGCTCTCCTTTCTCTCCGGGCACACCCGGTGGTCCAGGAAGTCCAGGCAGGCCGAGGTCACCTTTAGGACCCTGAGAACAGCATTAATATTACATTAAACGGACACGAAGAATTTCCATTTCTGTGAGCTCGTGCTGGACAGTTGAATCTCGCTGCAGAATTATTTGGCTTGAAAGGGAATTCAAAGGCTAAGCTCAGGAGGTTCAAGGCTGTTTTAGTCTGGAGCACACGGAATGAAGACAATGTTATTTACCCTGCTAAGCCAAGGCAAAAATAGTCTATCGGTTCCTTTTAATATGCTTTTATATTTCACTCCTGTAAAAGGTGGGCTAGTAACAGAACATATCCCCCCACATGATAATTCTCATGTAATTTAACATGATCATTTAAATTTAACTAATTCCTTTCTGTAACCTTATTCTTCACTAGGGTCAACGGGTGTGAGGCAGGGACTCAACCTGGGCGGGGCGATCATTTAAATTATCATGTTAAATTACATAATTTTCCAGCTTCTCTTGATTTAAACTCTGTGCCTTTAAAATTAATATATTTGAATTGTTTTATACATTTTAATGATATTAATATTTCAGCCACAACTACAAAAAAAATGACAAGTGAAGAGAATAACATTGATTATCTTATTATAATGGTACCAGTCAAGGAGTGCAATATATTAGAGAGCAAGTAAACAGTCAGGTCAAGTTAATGTGCTGGAAGAAGTAGAAGTGTAGAGATCTAAATGACTTGACAAGAACTAAATTGTGACGGCTACATGATCGGCTCAGAGCATTTCCAAAACAGCAGGTCTTGTGGAGCGCTCCCAGTAGTGGTTAGTACCTGAAGCAATGACAAAAACAGTCTCGGGCACCCAGTGTTAACTGATGTACAGCTCCAGAAAAAAACAAGACCACTGCAGTTTATTTTAAAATCAGCATCTCTATGAGTATGATGACCATTCCATGCCAGTGTCTGTTAAATTCCTACACACACATCTCATTCTGCTTTATGAGGGACTGATTACTGATCACCTGAATCAAATCTTATTTAATGAGGAAAAGTATAAAAAATGCCAATGGAACCAGTTGGATGGAAAAACACTACTAGAATTTTGTTTAAAAGTGAACAAGAGATTTGTTTTCTTTGAATTATTCAAGTTCAATAAGCACTGCATCATTTCTCTTATTCTGATGTGATGTCTTTCCTTTAAAACAACGCTTTAAAGAACAATATTTTTATTTGGAAATTAGGAGAAATATTGTCAGCAGTTCTTAGAAACTAAGGCAAAGGTGTTCAGTTCAATACTTGCACCTATAAAAGAAAAAACCTGAGAAACATGTTTGCAGTGGTGTCTTATTTTTTTCCTGATCTGTATGGATGTATTGTTTTCCGGCTCAATCCCGCAGAAGAGCTACTGCAGCACAAACTGCTGAAAGCATTAATGCTCCCTATGATAAAAAGGTGTCAGAGCACACAGCCCATTACAGCTTGCTGCAGAGTGCTGACCTCCTGTCAGCTCAGGTGAAGTGAAGGCACCAGGATGCACTACGGCAAGAAGGTAAGCAATAGGGGTGTCACTCTTTGCCCTTTGTCGTTCATCTGTTGAAACAAATCACTAATAAAGCCACAGCGATCTGGAATCTGTTCTGAATGTGTTTGCTTGCTCAGAAGCTATCACAGCTCATCCAGCAATAAAGATGGTACTTTAATACCGTTAAAAAAATGATTTCTCCCAGATATCTCAGATTCAACAAACCAGGGTTGGATTCAAGTGGTCAATCAAATAAAGTTTCATTTTTAAACTTCATTTTAAAAGGGCACCCAAGTTCATCTATTTAGTTGTTTGTTATTCACTTTGAAAATCCACAGAGATTAGATTGAAATTTTGCTCCAAAGAAAACCTTTCAAATTAAAATAATGAAGGTCTGTAGGTACTCCACTTGTTCCATTGTTCAGAGGCGGGAGGGGGTTTACAGCTCTTTTAAACAATTCATTATTGTAATTAAAAATAGATTAACTAGTCAATTAAAGTAATTGTAACTGCTCTGCTCTGAGCTTTAATCTGGTCACTATTAAAGCCTTACTGGTCGAACTTGAGCTGTTGCTGCCTATTAGTTCAAAAAATGACTAATGATTATCAAGACACGATTAACATTAATGCGTCCCACCCACACCCATTGAGGAGGTTTTAATGTTTTAGGCTTTAATTTGAAGCCTCTGAATGTATTGAGAGCGCAGCCACTATACAAAACGGGACCTAAAGCAAAGGACACTTGACTTTGAAGTGATAAGCATAAGCAAACACACACAGTCTGCAGCTCACCCTGGCGTGTGTGTGTGTGTGTGTGTGTGTCTCTATGTGTGAGTGTGTGTGGAACAGAGGGATCTTTGACGAGACAGTGCTCTAAGACAGTCTCTCCTTACTGTGAAAATATTTCTCTTGCGGGATCCCATTCAGGACCAGTCTCCAGAGACCACCGCAGTCAGCATTCTCCTCTGCAGCTATCAGCACATCTCCCTCACACCTTTTCTCTTTTAACATCCACATACCTTCTGTTGTGGCCCTCGTCCATTTCTTGCTGAACTATTTTAGCTTCATACTAAATGTACTTGAATCAAAAGTGCACGTCATTTCCTCTTGTTAGTTAAAAATAAGAACACTGAAAGACAAAGCTGTGTTGATTTACTATATTTAATATATGTGGAAAAACACTTTTTAAAATTGTATTTCTAAATGACAAGTTGATATTCTTGACTGACAATAGGATAAATATTACATTTATTACATAATCATTTCTTTTTTTTTGGCCCCGAATTATGATTTCTTTATTCTTTTATTGATTTTATATCTGTATCTGTGTGATTGAGACTGAGAATGAACGTGAAAACTGTCTCCACTATATTTCACTTTCTGTTCTAGTACAGTTATAAATGCTGTCATGTAAAGGGACAGCACAAGATAAATTGTTCAAATGTTATTGGCTTAAGTACCCGTCTGTCACTCCATTTTGTGTGTGTGTGTGTGTGTGTGTATGCCCAGTGTTCCAGTATTTATTTATACATCCACTTATACATACATATATACACACATATGCTCACTGTGTAGATACCGATATATAGTATACAATTTTTTGCACATGCACATTTTTATTTTATCCTATTTTTACATTCCTAGATTGTATAGTGCACATTTGTATTTTTATTCTACTTTATTCTATTCTATTGTTTTTAATTTTTGCTGCTCTTTGTTTCTGTCAACTTTCTGCCATGACAATGCAAATTTCCCTCTTGTGGGATCAATAAAGGTTTATCTAATCTCAGCTTTTTCTTCCTCAAAGGAGCCACTGAGAAGCAGAAATGATTTGTTTTGGAGAAGGCTTTGTTCTTTTTGTTCTTAGGGCCAAGCAAAATAATAAATCCATTTTGTGAAATTGACGCAGATCAGAGTGGCAGGTTTTGTGCCAATTTTCCACCACTTTTACAACCGGGGTAAATTTATGTTGGGGTTTAACCTCTAGAACTCAGTGCTTCAGTAAAACCTGATTTCAGTCATTATAAACGGTATAAATCAGTCTAAAACCGGTGTTTGTTCTCCTACTACTTGCAAAGCGTTTGCTGCTCTTTCTCTCGGCCGCTCTCCTAGGCCCCTCCTTCTGCGGGTTTTCCCCACCCACTTGTGGGCGGAGGCTATCCTGAAAGTTCTACCGAGTTCAAAATCTTTTTTTTTTTCTGTTTGTTTCTAAAAACTAAAATATAATTCATTTGTTCATTTTTGTTCCACATGTTCATTTGCGTGTGACACCATTTTTGAAACCCCAGTAGTGTTTTTTATTATTACACGTTTTTAAAATACAAAAATAGGAACACCAAACAAACCTCAGCATGACGTTTGACACTTCGAGCATCAACACAAACTGGGGGAACTTACATATACAGAGTGGTTTTGCTGTATAATGGCAGTGTACCATTAGTTCTAAGGGCTAAGACACTTTAATTACATTTACAAGAGGAGGACTGCGCAATAGACATAGCGAAAGGGACACAGCACTTACTCTCGCTCCTGGCTTTCCCATAGGTCCAGATGGTCCTTGCTCTCCCCGGTCTCCCTAAACACAAACAGAAGTACAAAAAATTCAACCTTTACACTCTACAAAACCATACCCAAAAAGTCCTGCAGATTTTAGAAACATGTCACTCACTGGTCCACCAATAGGTCCAATAGGTCCAAATTCTCCCTGCTCTCCACGTTCTCCCTGTTTAGAAGCATGAAAAGTGAATCAGATGATCCTTGCGCTTTAATTCTGCTATTAAAGCTATTTAAGGTAGGTTTTACCAACTCACCTGTTTTCCAGCAGATCCCATAGTCCCGATGAGACCTGGCTGTCCAGCATTACCCTGAAATCACAACACAGCAGCTGAAACAGAAACTATTCCAGGTGGGAAATACGATATGCTGTGTTTAACATGAAAAATTACACCACAGTATGTTTTCCTCAGCACATTATAGCTTCATATAATGAAGCTTCAGATTTAGACCAATTATAGAAAGTCCCATAAAAACAACCTGTGGTGTCACAATGTCAGAACTGCAAAGCTACAAAGAGCCGCCTAGATTTCACCCAGTCTCTTTCTGTATAAAAACTGGCAGTTGTTTTACTGGTGCATTACATCTATTTCATTATGTCTAACCCTAACAATTTTCGTCATGTCCAGTTCTTCCCTCTAGTTAGGAATCCCCAATCACACTATGCTACCAACAGGTGAATAATAGCACCTGTGAATTTTGTCACATTTTCTGGATCTGATGCTGATGCCATCTCCCTGGAGAACACAGCACACTTTGAGAATGCAAACCGACTTGCACAATATGGACAAAAGTATTGGGACATTAATTCAGGGTTTGGTCTAAGCCCCTTACTTCCAGTGAAAGGGCAAAGTTAATGTTTCAGCACAACAAGACATTCTGGTGTTATCCATGCTTCCAACTTTGTGGACACAGTTTGGGGAAGAAACTTTTCTATTCCAGCATGACTGTGTCCCAGTGCACAAAGCGAGCTCCATAAAGACGTGGTGGGATGAGTTCAGTGTGGAAGAACTTGACTGGCCCACACAGAGCCCTGACCTCAACCCCATCCAACACCTTTGGAATGACCTGGAACGGAGATTGCAAGGCAGGCCTTCTCGTCCAACATCAGTGCCAGACTCTACAGGATGATCAATGCTCTACAGAATGAATGGACACAAATTCCTACAGAAACGCCAAAATCTTGTGTAAAGCCTTCAAAGAAGATTGGAAGCTGTTCTAACTGCACAGGGGGGACCAACTCCAAATTAAAATCTATGTATTTTAATGCAATGTCAATAAAGTCCCTGTTGGTGTAAAGCGCAGGCATCCCAATCTTTTTGCACATACAGTGTATGTCAGCTCACAAGCTGTGGCTATGCTGAGTAGCATTGACCTGGTTGTGGTTATGGGGTTGATTATGCTCCCTCATCTAGGTTCCTCTTTTTCCTCTGCAACTGCCTTAATGAAACTGCCTTAATTAAGTTGGTTATGGGTTGCCTCACTCACCTTTTCACCACTAACTCCTTTTGGCCCTGGAACACCAGGTAAGCCCTGCAAAAACACAAGTACAATCCATCAACAACAGTACAAATGGGACTCCATCTCACTCTATCAAATCTACAAACAAATGAAAGGGACATACTTCAGCTTGCACATTGTTAAGGTTTTGCTTTGTTTTTACTACTGCAAAGCACATTAGTACATTCTTGCTGCCTAACAATGTATAAAACGGTCGATTTTCACAGACCTAAGGTACACTTAAATGCTTACATGTTACATCTAGAATCAACTCTAGACCTTGCAGGCTTTCTTGTGCCAAAAAAGAAAGGAAAAAAAACAATTCCCTTGGTCCTCTAAAAACTGTCTATATGAAGAACTGCAATTATTACATGGATCACCTGAATCCATGTAGTAATTGCACGGATGTATACTCTGAAATTAAGTAGACAATCTGAATTTCATATCATTGTTTAGTTTCAATTCCAATGTGCAACAGAGCCAAAAGAACAAAAATGTCACTCTCCAGTGGTTTACAGGTCATCAGATGGCATTGTTCAGGCCATAGCTATAAATTAAAAAATAAACGGGCCAAACTTCCCATAAAACCTGACTTATAAAGTGCAAGATTCAAAGATGGTTTAAAACGGCAATGGGAATTATACAGCACTTGTAAAATGTACAGTGTATTTATTCCACACATTCATCCTCAGTGTAATCATAATATTATGTCCACCAAACCAATAAACAGTACCATAAAACTGATAGTCTGACTTCATAAACCCAAGTCACATGACTAACAAGGTCTTCAGCCATGTAAAGTATGAATCAATGGCAGGCGCTTCTTGCAAAGAGGACTGGAATATTATCACCATGATAAAATGGTACTATAAGGTCTAAGTAATGATTTGTCATAAGCTTGTTTTACAGATTGAAAGGTTAAAAATTCACTTTTTCATTTTGTTTCTATTTCTAATTGAGTAATTTATTCTTATACATGTACATGGTCCTTATGCTTCTCTATTTACTCCTTCACCAATTAAGGTAAGGTAATTAAAGCTATGTATACTAATGCAGCATTAATTATGCTAGGATAATTATACAGCTCTGAACTTACAAAAATATAATCACATACTGGGAAAAATGCTGTGCTGAATCAGGGCTGTTTATATCCATTTAATTAAAACAAAAACATGTTGACAAAAGTAATCAGAAAATATATTTATTAAGGCATGCCATGGGTCTTACAAATAAACAGTTCTAATTTCTGGTGCTGAATGTTAAGTTTGTTTGAGCTGGAGTCTGTTGTCATAGGAAATGTGTAAAAGGTCTGAAGTAGGATTAAACTCCATTATACTCCTTTTCTTTTCAGGCTGATATTTCTAGTACAGGCTGATATTGTTTTTCCTGAAAAACTGCCTCACCTTAAAACGACTTTGTTTTGTATTATTTATATATTTATATTCTATGCTCAGTGTATCTAAACACCCTGTAACCCACCATTACTTTTAGCATATGCCTTTATCGTGTGGTTTCTGATGCTGCAATATAGCCTACCCAACTTTCCTTTATGTTTTATGGTGTTACATATTTCACGGCACATCGAATCAGATTCATTTAGATTTTCCTCCAATTCCTTGCTTAAATTGGATTGGTACAAACAATCAATATAATTACATCTGAAGTAACACAATTTGTAATTGTGACACTTATCCATTACCCCAGCCTATGAAGTGAGCAACCACATTTTCTTAAGTGTTGCTCCTAACCATGTTTGATGACAGAATAAATTCAGAACATGGATAAATAGCTTAAGTATAAGACATTGTTTGTGTTTGGTACACCAAACTTACTGGAAGCCCTTGTTGTCCGACCTCTCCAGGAGATCCAGGTTTGCCAGGGTTGCCCTGTGTGAAAAACAGTTCCCAGAGTCGTGATGCAATAAGTAATAACTTATTGTTCACTTCAAACTTCAAAATGTTCTAGAATTCATAACAGCCACTTTTAATTACTATACCTTAGCTCCCGGGATCCCTGGAATTCCCTCACGTCCATCTACACCAGGCAAACCCTTTAAACAGCAGATGTGCAGAGAATAAAATCATTAGGAACAACAAACACACATGGAGTGGACCAGAGGTGATGATAGAGAATCTATTCAAATTCTTTATAGTCTAATATTAGGCTAAATCTGGGTCTGGAAACTGGTTCATGAATTCATAAGTGAATGAAGCTGGCCAATAATTCCATTAAAGCAATGGGACACAAGAGCCTTCATTATGCATAACACTAAAATCAAGACACAACCTTGATTTCAATGAGGTGATAAAACACAATATGATAATAATAACCACAACAAACAGTTCATTTCGGTAAGACATTTATGAAGTAGGTTATGGTTGCAAGGCAACATAATATTATTATATCAAAAACTTGCTGCATAAAAAGAATGAACAGAAATGTTTTGTTATACATGTGTATATCTAGTATTTTACAAAGGTATCAAAAATGGCTCAGCCAGTTAGGTTTATGACACTGAACTATCCATTTTTAAATAAGAACAGAAGTGTCAGTCAGTGTTCTTGGATTCCAGCATTTACTCACACTCCCACCCTTCGGTCCTGGAAGACCAGTGATGCCTCTTGGGCCTAAGGATCCCTGGAAATAGAGATTATCATTCATACAGCAGCTTCACACATTTCATTCCCTTGAACCCCACTGCTGTAGAGTACTATAGACATTACTTCAGTTACCTGAGGACACACTGTATGGACAAAAGTATTGGGACACAACTCTTCATTCAGGGTTTGGTCTAGGCCCCTTACTTCCAGTGAAAGGGCAAAGTTAATGTTTCAGCACAACAAGATATTCTGGCGTTGTCCATGCTTCCAACTTTGTGGACACAGTTTGGGGAAGAACCTTTTCTATTCCAGCATGATTGTGCCCCAGTGCACAAAGCGAGCTCCATAAAGACATGGCTGGATGAGTTCGGTGTAGAAGAACTTGACTGGTCCACACAGAGCCCTGAACTCAACCCCATCCAGCACCTTTGGGATGAACTGGAACGGAGATTGCGAGTCAGGCCTTCTCATCCAACATAAGTGTCTGACCTCATAAACACTCAACAGAATGAATGGACACAAATTCCCACAGAAACTCCAAAATCAGAGTGGAAGCTGTTATAGTCACAAAGGGGGACCAACTCCATATTAAAGTCTACGGATTTGAATGCAATGTCGTTAAAAGTCCCTGTTGGTGAAATGGTCAGGCGTCTAAATACTTTTGTCCATATAGTGTATCTAGCAATATATACAAATAGATAGCATTCTGGAAGTGCTCCCTGCTGTACATACTTGTTCACCCTTAGGGCCCTTCTCTCCCATCTGTCCCCTCAGGCCACGATCCCCCTGCAAGAAGGAAACATACTTGCATCAGCAACTGCAACCTGCAATAAAGTATTTTTATTTTACCTCAGTTTTTATGAAGAACGGCATATCTTGGTGACCAAACAATTTCAGTGTCCATTAACAATTTCACTGACACCCAAATACTACATTGTGGTGTTATATACTTTTAAAATGAAACACCCAGTTTATCTTTTTGCTGTAAAGTCTTTTGGAATTTTTGAAACACTTTACATTGTTTAGTTAATTGTAGTTTTTTTGCTTGTCCTTTTAAACCATTCAAATTTTAGTCAATTGTTAAAAAAAATCACTCCAGATAGCGACAAAGCTACTGAAAACGTAACTTACAGCAGCACCTGCAACTCCCTGAGGACCTGGATCTCCATCGTTTCCTCGAGGTCCCTGTAAGAACCAGAGAGATTATAGAGGAGTTTTATAGTTTTACAAGCAAATCAGCGCATCTCCCATGAGGGCAGCGTCTATTGAAACCTTTACTTGCCATCTCTCCTTTGATACCCATCATTCCGGTAGCCCCTTGAAGTCCCTGTGGACCCTGATAAGACAAAACAATACCTTCCAGTGCTGTCTTTTGATAATAATCTTTAATATAAAGGCTGAAGATGCAATAGTGAGGTTAAAGCGCTCACAGTCGGGCCTTGGGATCCAACCTCTCCTGCGGCTCCCTGATCTCCTTCTTCTCCCTGACACGTGGAATACAGGTTACTTATTTAGTGACAGCAGTGAGAATCCAGAGACAAATGAGAACAACGATGTAAAACAACAACTGTATAAGACATGGATGTAATGTAGCAAAAGAGATATCACAGTCTTAATCAGAATCAGAAAACTTTATTGATCCCGGAGGAAATTGCTTGTGTTATGACTTCACAGAGAAACAGAGACAAGAAAAATATAAAATATAAAGTCTAAATATATCAAATAAAAACTCTGCAGAACACACGAAGTACAGATATTAAGCTTTTGCACTGCATAACTGAAAAATTATATGTTTTACTTTTTGGCCCTGTATATCTTATTATTTGATGTGTCATGAGAACTAGAATTACATCTGGATAAAACGTATCCACTTGAAAAAGGCAAGTATAAATATACTCAAAACATATTTAAAAAACATATACATATATATATATAAATATATATATATAATCTTACATCTCAAACCATGAGATTTAAATTTGTTTGTGAAAGGTGGTCTGAGACACATTTAAGCCGGATGTTATATCAGAGTAAATGAATCCATTTCTCCATTTTCAACCACTAAAACCCCTCCCAATATTATAACAGTGTCTCCCCCTGCTGTACTGCTTATAGAGAAGAGCCTTTCCTGCAGTCACTTAATAGCACTTAACAAAGCATCTCTAAATTTCCCCCTAATGTTGGTATGTTTGGCCAGTTTGGGGTGAAGCTAATTAGGATAAATAAAGTGGCTGTTTGGATAAAATTTACCTAATCACTGTTGTGTTTTAATGTGTTTTAATGATTAGGAGGGCAATAATCCAGAGGGTATTAATCCTAAACAAAAGTCTTCTTGGGATAGAACAAGAAAATAAAGAGAAATGCAGGTAATCGATTGTTCTATTTGAGCTAATGTGCATATTACATCCCACACACTAATCAGATTTTAGTATGACTAGCGATTATCAGTCAGTATCAATTGCATCTAATTGATATTTCTCACATGTCCAAGTTTAAAAGGGGTCTATGAGGTGAAAATATTCTCACTTAACCACCAGATGAATATTCTTTATCATTCTCTCATATTACATCAGGTTGTTATTTAGGTTGTACGCAGGTATAAATCATTAATAATCAGTACAAAACAAGTTTTAACAGTTGTCATATATTGATGCAGGCTCACTATTTGGTAAGATCTCGTGTTTTAATAGCAGTAACGTTAACAAATACCCGATGAAGTTCAGTTTAACGTTCTGCCTGAGATAAGCTCAGCAGCTAGTGAGATCTGACATCTTACCAAATACTGAGCCTGCATCAGTGTACAACAAGTGTTATGACTTGTTTATAGCTGCTTGTTAATGTTTTATAAACTGTTTAAAACCTAATTTACAACCTGATTATAAATCATTTATATACACTTTATAAAGGTAGTCTTATTTTTACAACATCTCTTTCTGATATGTCATATATCTGTTGTGTAATTTATGTAACGACTTATTTTTAGTTTACAGTCTTTAACAAGACTATAAATAATAAAAGACCGCCATCACAAAAGCAGCTCTGGCAGAAAAACCTTCCGCTGGTTCGACTCCATGGACGCGGTTTTGGGACGATGACCGGCCATGAACTGTGGGAGAGAATTGAGCTACTGATGCGTCAGAAACTCCCTTACTGGACTGAGATACACTGGAAAATCAAAGAGTGCTGCAAGTTCAGTACCATCACAGTACAGTTTGGGTACAGAATGGTTCCTGTGTGTCTATGGAAAAGAACATTTAGAGGGAAGTGTCACTGCAACTCACGCAAACGTATTCTGACTGATCACCTTCTTCTTATTATAAAGCGTCTACCCTGATCAGAGCAGCCTCCTCCAGAATAGCAATGCCCCAATTCATAGGGTGTGAGGGGTCACTGAATATTTAGAAGTGTAAAATGATGTAAAGAATATGCAGTGGCCTTACTAGCCTTGAGATTTCAACCAAACTGAGTGCCTACAGAAGATTTTAGATCTTTCCGTCCTTGTATTACAGTCCCAGAGGCAAAATTCTATGCCAACATGCACTGAGGCTTACGAACACCTTGCTAACAGGCTTGGCTCCTGTCTGTATATCACTGTCCATAACTTGACAAAAGACCTTCTTAGCAACAGTGCAGCACCATGAACAAAGATTCAGACCCATCTGGGCCATTTTCTACTCATGACTGGGTTTCCCTGAGAACAAACACCGTCAAATTCGTTACAGCTGGCAAATAACTGAATAATACGTCTTAGAATGAACTAAATGATAACAAAAATAAATTGCCTATCAACTAAATATGCAGCAAGCCACGACTTAACATGCCACCAAAAAGTAACCATTTAATCAGTATTTAAATATATATATTTTTACAAACACAATGCAGTTCCACGACAAAGTCTGATTAGACCAATTATTCAATAGAAATCTTAAAGCAGACGGTTACATCACTCAAAACAATGCTACAGTCTATTTTATCCAGTCATGTAATGGTACAGTTAAGTTGATTGCAGTTTGCCGTCTGTCCAACAAACTGCATATTTCCGTGCAGAAGCACTGAAGAAAGAAAAGAATGACTCAAGGACCACTACACTGAACGGCATGAGCAACAGATTTAAAAGTGTTTCCGTGATATACATTTCAAACTGCCACTGCTTCAAGATTTTATGAATTTCAGGAAGACTCAGCAGAGGGTCGTTTTCCATTTGAAAGGGTGGATATGGGATGTAGAGACAGATTATTTTTCCTTTCTGCATTAATAAGAGCTTTATTTTCCATTTCATGAAACTATAAGCTCTGAACGCTGTAGCACTGATGGTGGAATGGACAAAGAGCAACAAACCAATGGTAACAAACCTAGAGCACTAGCAACGGAACACAAACTTCATGAAGTAAAGCAGCTAAACTGGAACTGAAAATATGTAGCTAAACAAAGATTTAAAGAAGTTTAAGTCTTAAATATACTTCTGTATAATCACTGCTATCTAAGTCAGCAAAAAGCCTCATTTGTCTCCTGATCTTGAAGTTAACTTAAAGCATAATGTAATACTTCCCTCAGATTCTTTATAAAAAAGTATGAATAACATTTTCAAAAGCTAGAATATTTATGTTTTAATACAAACTCTAAACTGTGGATAAAATGAAACCAAAGCAGAAGAGTTTTTTGGGAACAACTGCTTGAAAACACCAATGAGCATTCAAAGTCTAAGAAATGCTACTTGAGCCAGCTTTACTGAAGCTTCTTTTTTTAATTAAACATTTGTTTCAGGCATTTTAACAAAAAGACTGGGGGTTTCCATCAAAATTAATGTACATGATGTAATAAATATCATCTTCAAAAGATCCCTATCAGTGAAAAACCAATAAACATGAAAGGTAATTGTTTATTATTATTCTTTTTCATTTTCTATTTATTACAATTTACTTCTTTAGCAACTCTAAATTCAAATTCTTATATCTGTACACAGATTTCTGACAAATGCCACTCCCATTATGGATCATGTCAGTCTTTTCAGGTCTACAGCCACTCAAATGAACAAAGACTCTCTAGTAATGTCTTACCTTGTGTCCCTGTTTACCAGGTTCTCCAGACTCTCCCTTCACACCTTTGTGACCCTGACAGGCAAAACAAATTGTATGTGATTACGACACTAAAACCGATTAATTCAGAGACACATGAAGAAAGAATTTTTCCTGAAAAATTGTTTGTACTTTATGCCATTAGAATCTATGTTAGTTTGCCCTGCTCTAGCATACCATAGGTTCACCTCATTCGGGGCTTGTTAATTAGTTTGTAGGTTGAATCAGGAGTGCTAGGAGCAGGGAAAACTTTTAAATGTCAGTGGAACTGTTCTATGCCAGAACTTGCAAAAGTTTGAGTGTACTGCTCACTTTCATGCCAGGCAGTCCTGGATGCCCTGGCGCTCCAGGTGGGCAGGCATTGGGGCACTGAAAGGCAAGAGAACATTTAATACACTGATCGGAAGCCACTTGAACTGTTATCAGTTTAATACAGTACTGTAAACAGCTTTTACCAGTTCCATTGTCCCACCCAGTATTCCTGCAGCACCCTGAAATCACAGAGGAGAAACTTTTAGGATTACTGTTTAGATAGCAGAGCAACAGTTTTCTTCAAGGGTAATGTGTACAGTGATACTTTAGATTCAGATTTCACAGTTGTTCCTCCTGTAAATAGGTACTTACACGAGGCCCTGCTGGTCCACGGGGTCCCTGTGGTCCTCGGACACCCATCGCCCCCTATATTACAGAAATTCAGCCTGTCAGCCTCAGTATCAATCAGACTTACACCAATTATATATCATCTTCCGGTTTGTTTCTCTACACCACTATATTTCCCAAAAACCATAAATCCTCTTCCAATTCAAAGTGCAGCAGCTCAGGTCCTTAAAAAATTCAAGAGCGTGTAACACGCCTATTTTAAAATATCTACTCGGGCTACCTGCATGAATCTTATTTAAGTTATCTTATCGAGCTTTGAGCTCTGAATAGCCATAAAGCTCTCAGGTGGAGCATAACTATACACCGATCAGCCACAACATTAAAACCACTTTGAGGAGAAGTGAACACCAGCAAGTATTTCATTTCAGTGCACAGTCAGTTCTTGAAGTTGGTGGAAACGTGAAAAAGGAGCAAGCGTACGGATCTGAGCAGCTCTAGGTAGACGACTTGGACAGAGCACCCCCAAAACAGCAGGTCTTGCGGGGTTTGTCCCAGTATGCAGTTATTAGAACTGGTGAACTGATAACAGGGTCTTGGATGCCTATGGTTCACTGATGTGTGTGTGTGTGTGTGTGTGTGTGTGTGTGTGTGTGTGTGTGTGTGTGTGTGTGTGTGTGTGTGTGTGT
>JBBPCX010000088.1:3221341-3237710 GCA_037974365.1 Hydrocynus forskahlii | reverse complement strand
GACGAACCCGACCAACTCGGCACAAACCAGAGGTCCTGCATGGAGCTACAGAATTATTTCCCACTTCTGGGTAACCTCACCATTTTTAAACCGCTCGCAGTTCAGCACTGTCCTTTGTACCATTTCATGCTATTCGCTGGACTTGAACTGTTTGAATTTTAATAAAAAAAAGCTTGAAACTTTTGACCGGTAGTGTAGATACAACTAAAAACAAAGTGCGTAAAAATAAGACATTTGTTTTTTTACTTATTTTTGCTAGTTTGTGGGCTAAATTTTTGATGTGCCATATTACGTGACCAAGACAAGCGTTTTGTCCGGTTTTTTTTTCCAAAATAAAAGATCTTTCAGACTATGATAATCAAAAAAATATATTTTATTCTGTGTCTCTGTGCGGCCTGGCACCAAATGACTCATGGACCCGGTGGTTGTGGACATCTGTTCTAGGGTACCCCACTGTTAGCTTCCCCACACCATACCATCCTTTCCTGTCAGTTTTGTAGAGGAAGAGTAAACATTTGGCACTTTTCCATAGGTACACAGGAACCGTGCTGTTCCTAAACTGTACTATGATGGTGCTGAACTTGCAGCACTCTTTGATTTTCCAGTGTATCTCAGTCCGGTAACAGAGTTTCTGACATGTCAGCAGCTCAATTCTCTCCCCAGTTTATGACTGGTCGTCGTCCCAAAACCACGTCAATAGAGTCGAACCAGCAGAGTTTTTCTTTTATTAGTGTGGTTGCGTCAGCAATGACACTATTGTTCTTCATTAGTTTTATTATTGTTTTTATTGTACCCAGTTTTTGGAGCCGCTTCTCCTCTTAGAGCTTTTAAAATAAGAGAATGGTTCCAATGTCAAAACGTGTCTTAATATATCTGGTGTATTGCGCTTGCACAGCGTGAATTGTTCTGTAGTCGATCCTCCACTGCACTGAATGGGAGAGAGAACGGTTGAGTGAGCGTCCTTATGTGTCTATTGGGAGAGTTAATGTGACATCACGGCGTTGCCTGCAAAGGGCAAAACATGCCGAGTAAATGGCGTGCATCCAAAAAATACACATCAGACTCATAAAACGAACATCACGTTTGAAAGTGAAAGAGCGGAACACGTTTGAAAGTGAAAGTATTTTGCTTAAGTGGACTTCTCTGCTGTTATTAGTGCAGTTTGAAATAAGTTGTTTCCGTTTGTTGTGATTCATTGAATGCTTGTTTTGCTGTTGTCCGTGAATGGTGCTACACGTTTAGCCATTCCCATAAATGGCTTGGTAAGAGCCGGAGCATCCCCCACGCCCTGAAATGTATTTTCACCCCAAACTGATAGAAGTGCTTGTACTTTATCAACTTCTCGTTGTTAGTTTGTATCTCTATAGTTGTTTTTTTGCGCTGGGAAAAAAACCCCCAAAACAATGGTCCCTTTCCATATTGTTATGACAGCATTTTGACCAATCAGAAAGCAGTGACTCAGTCAGCTTGGCTGCGGCCCACATTTGGCCCTGCCATCGTTCATTACTGTAACAGTATGGGTCACTGTTTTTGAAATGGAAAACATATTTTCGCGGTACAGCACGGTTCTTTGTGCCAGTGGAAGAGCGCCAGTTTTTTAGCCAATTCTTATCTTGTAGCAGGCAAGTTTGACACAAGGGTAGTTTTAAATCCTGGCAGCACTGCAACTGGATATTCTTGCGGATCCTGCTGGATGATGCCAAAAGCAGACCTGTTCCTGATATTCCATGTAACCTTGAAAACTTTAGTATCAGGTTTTGATTGCAAAAACAATAGAAATAGAGCTCTGTCTACATTAAAGTAAGGTGGCCCCTTATGAACACACCACACCACAGTGTGAACAAGGACAAATTCTTTCTCTGCATTTAACCCATTCACCAAGTGAAGCAGGGGACTGCCACCAACGAGGGGTGCCTGGGGAGCAGTGTGGGGACAGTACCTTGCTCAAGGGAACCTCAGTGGTGACCCTAGCAGTCCTAGGATTCAAACCCACGACCTTCTGATCACAGGGGCTAAAACTAACCATTAGGCCGCACAACTGACCCAGAAAGTGGGGGTTTGAACATGCAACTTTGTGGTCATCGGGTTCACAGGCAAGTGGTTTACCCATTAGGCTACTGCAACCCCTATTGGTGAAGGAATAGTGGGTCTACACTTTTGACTTCAGGAATGCAGTTTTGTTTTCTGATGAAACTGCAGTTCAACTGCATGACAGCTTTGACTAAAAAAACAGCCCTGTGTTTGAAATAGAGCACATTTATTCAACATTTTCATTATTGTCACCCATAAGAAAATATTTCCGCTTTTGATTTTTTTTGTTTTGTTTACAAAGTAGTGTGCAGTCTTGGAGCATATTCACCCTTAGAACCCAGTAGTTGTTTTGATTTTGTTAATAAAGTTGTTCTGCATTTATTTCAAATGACTTTAGTGAATTACTTTATTTATTTTAAATCAAGTGTTCTTGTCTCTGTGTGACAGTCGTGAAATAAGCAGTTTCCTCCGGGATCAGGAAAGTTTTCTGATTCTGATTTGTCACAGGAACATCGTGTTGGGATTTTAAGTCCAGTGCTCTTGAAGGCCGTCGTTATTTGTATCAGGTGTGATGGATTAGGGCTGGAAATAAGCTTCACCTTAAACTGTCCTTTTAGACAACTGTGCACTTTCAGCTGACACTAGACTGGGATTTATTGTTGTGTTTCTTCACAGTTACGCTGCAGATGATTTGAAGCGGGCCTTGCTCCACCACTGACGCCAGTATGAGTGAGGTCCAGGCCACAGTGGAGTTCTCTGTAGAGCTCCACAAGTTCTACAATGTAGATCTATTCCAGAGAGGGTAAGTGTCCTTCCTTTCTTTTCAATCATCTTGTTATTGAACTTGAAACGAAATGAACCTTAGACTAATGATGAAATAGGTCCCATATATGCTTGGGTTTGGTCTGTTATTTATTACTGTCAGGTTTAGGCATGCCTTTACACTGTGATGGTCCAGATGAGTGTCTAAACATGTGCAGATGTTCAGAAAAGGTACAGCTAATGGTGATAACTCTACAGTGGTTTAGGGGTATTCATTAATCCTAAAAGAGAAGCAAAGAAAAAAGGCCAACAACTAAACTGACCCAAGCGGCCGAGCAAAATTAAATGACAAGTGAACATAATGAGCATAGACGTTATTATAAAAGGTGTCACAGTCTGTGGAAACTAAAGTGATATTAATGTGCAGAATAGCAGTGCAAACTAGATTGCATTTCTGCAAGAAAATGCGAAGTGTGATTGCATGGTTGCTATAAAAACATTGGAGACAAACAGATATTGGTTTTATGGCCACAAATAGAGTGTGGGGGGAGAAAAAACTGCTCACAGCATGGATTCAAAACAACACCTTTTCTGACTCTGTTCTCTCAGCGTGTGCATTTTACCGTTGCACCACAGAAGAGATGTGTTTACTTGCTGTTACCAAGCCATTCATGGTTAAGGATGGCTGAAAATGCGTGGCGCGAAATGTTTTCGGCCAAAAAAGCACAGATAGCTGTGTTTACTGATTATTTTTTATTAAACCACAGCAGTCTTTCTTTTTTTTTCCAACTTTTTTTTTAATAACTGTCCTGAACTTTTGTTTTCTTCAAGTCTGATAGAGTCTGCTGTGCCTTTGGCTCCTCAAGATGGACTTCCTTCTGTTTTTTTTGTCGCTTTCCGCCCACCATAGCTGTTATGTCACATGCTCTCTGCTGCACACTTTTAAGGCGACTCACCCCACTGCTCTCTCTCTCCATGTATTACGGAGGTGACTTGACCACAAAAAGCGAATTTGTAAACGATCAATACTCGTCCTCTGATCAGCCAATTAAAAATCTGAATACACGGATATTAAAGAATGGGTTAGCGTTGAAATTCAGTATGGAATTTTACCAAAACTCAAAAAAAGTGGGACCAAAAATGGGTGAAATAAATACTGAAACTTTAGAAGAACAATCACATAAATTGGCGTCTGTTTTTTTAAAAATTATTATTAACTTCCTGTTAAAGAAAGGCAGCCAATCTCAAACTTCTTTGCTGTTTTCATTGAACAGAAAGGAAGAGAGTCCTTAATAGTCACAAGTCACTTTATGCCAGTATGAGTGAAGTCTCAAATCTCTGAAGTGCGAGACAGAGTCAAGACTTTAGTCTCTGAAGTACAAGACTTTATGATGAACTTTAGTCAAAGTGCTGTATTATTTATGCAGAATGCACTGCAGATCCCACTGAACAGGATGCAGCCACGTATTACAGTTCTTGCTCCGTTCTGATATACTCAGCAAACCCACACATGAACAGCAAAAGTATATTAAATATATTTAAATTATTATTTTCAAAAGATTTAATTGTGTTGATATTCGTCTATACTTAATGCTCAGATGGGTTGTCTTGAACTCTTTAGTCCCTCACTCATATCTTCTGAGGGGAAAACAACTCCCGGCCTCTGTGCCTGGCACGTGCAATGCACCTGAGAATTCTCTCACCGCCACAATATAACATAAGCTGTGTTTTCCCATGGACCCACCTTTGTCCACCCTTGATGGGCTTACGTCCCTGAAGACAAATAACCAAATTCAGGTTGGTGGTTTTACAGTCATTTTGACTGTTTAAGCATGGAACGTTTGATTAAAGGAGTTTAACACAGACATTCAGTTAGATTGCTCAGGAACTGCTCTTTATTCTTTCATGCACTGCTAAACAAAAGATTTTCTTGAACTCACCTACGTGAACAGAAATCCAGTCAGATTCACTTCTCTGCAAGGGAGGTATACGTGCATAAAACTAAATGAAACAAATGAGCATACAAAAATTATGGCTAAATATGAAATGTGAATGGAATTATTTAGAAATGTGAATAGAGACATATTTAGAATTACAGTATTCATTCAAAAACAGTAACAAGTGTTAAATGCTAAAATGTTCTCTGTATTTTCACAGATAAACAGATTCACCACTGCTGATCATTTGCATGTATGAATTCACAGTTACACTCCAGTATTGTTGCTCTCCACCTGACTGCTGATGCAACATTTGTAACAATGATGCAACAATTTTTGAATGTTAAAAATGGCACAAATTTGCTTCTAGTTCAGAGTTTATATTTCTAGTTTATTTATATATGTACATTCTGTGCGTGTTTTTTGTTCTCTGACTATAAAGCTCTCTTTTTTGTCTTTGACTTCATTTGCGCCAGGAGGCAGACTTCATTGATTGCAGATTTTAAAAAATTAAAATGTAACAGCAGGTCCCAAAAGTTTACAAAGGAAGAGGATGGTAATATGCATAATGGGGAGGATTCCTTTGTTTATATCAGTTTAGGTCCTTTTTCAGAAGTTGCTACACCCATTTCCTGGGGCACTTGTTGGATGCTTGGGTTGCTCAAGATGTAGTGAAGTAGTTGGTAAGGCCTAACTGTTGCTGTTTTGAAAGTAGCTTTAGCAATAAACTCTTTACTAGATCAGAAATGGAACATTTAAAACTAATCTCACAGTCAACTAGAAGAGCATACATGTGTATTTTGCAACCCCGCACAGTGAGGAAGGCGCTTAATGTGACACACGGTTTAAGGATCACAGTTGAAGAATGAGATTGACAGAACAACAAACATATTTTTTGTGATCTTTTTTTAACCATCTTTACCAAGGTTTCCATAATTATCGAGCAGACTATATATTTCTCTCTTGGTGGTTGTACTATAGAATCTCCACGTCTGTGTGTGAGAGGAACCCACTTATTAATAAAATACTTCTGTTTAAAAAGTGCATTTCTTACACCATCTAGCAGCTAGTTTTCAAGCACAGGTTACAGGCCTTTTCCCTTTCTGTGACTTTTAAATGAGTAATGGAGGGCACCTTTTTATTTAATCTGAGCTATTAATGAATGTGTTAATAATAATCCATGCTGTACGCTTGATTATCTTGAAAAATTCAATAAACTATTTTTGGAGAGACCTGCAGGCACTAGTGCCTGCCTCTAAGTCTAAATATGGATCAGCTACCACTGCAACTCACATAAGAGGTCAAATGAAAATGAAAATCTTTTTAATCCAAATGTAATATTAATGAATGTTTCTACTTCAGATTTTTGTCCTTTAATTTAGTCCATAATAAAACTGTCATGTATGAATATTGTATTTTTTGACATTTTAAAAAATCCAGTGGTCTGATAATTTCTAAGATAGTATAAGGACATGTGCGTTGAGGCAAGCAGCATGTAATCACAGGATCCAAAAGGTTTAATGCTCAAGAGAAAGTAAAAAGAAGACAGAAAAACGAGGGTTCTGTGGTGTGAGAAATCACGAGAAAGTAGGGAAACGCCGGATGGTCCAGGGGACAACAAGAACAGGAGCACAGCAGAAACAAAAGGGGAAAATAAACAGATTTAACAAACACAAACTTTCATGCCAGTATTGGGGGGGGATACGACATTTCTGTCTAATTATTTTACGTCTTAAAGGTGTGGCGTTATCTAGAGTGGACTGAAGAAAGTTCTCCAAGCGTTCAGTTAGGTTGTCTAAGTCTGCTGTATGACTAATGTTAAACCCACATTTGAGACTTTTCTACTATTAGGGATTGATAGAGCCGATGAATCTTTTTGTATCTGTGTCCTGACTGGTGCCTGTCCAACTTCTATCCCTGAGATCTTAGGACAGTGCCTTGCCACCCATAGTTGATCGTTCGCTTTCAGTTGCACTACCAAGCACTGGAACGCTCCAGGAATAGCTGTTTTTATCCTGAACGAATTAAAACGATTACAGTTGATCACAGGTGGAAGCCAGTTAGCTCAGTGTGCAATGGAGAAGGTGATTCGTTGCACCTGATTGGTTTACAAGTATTTTTAGGAGGGAGTGATCCTTTATCTGTCGCAGTGATTCAGTGTTGTTTTTTCCCTGAACTGGTGCTATCATATCTTTCACTTGGATGTTATAAGTTGCATTCAGTACATTTTGTGTGTGTCCTCAAAGCAACAAAATGAATATTTTGAAGTGGTTGATTCTTTCCTGTACCCACTGTATCTGCATTTTATCAAAATTGTTGAAGTCTATAGTCATTACTTTGAAGTCTGACATCCTTCTAGCAACACCATCACATGAAGAAAATGTGGAAATGCTGTAATTTTTCAATGCTATTTGGAGGAGAAAAGTTGAATAAACGACAGCAGAGAGCTTGCCCTCATTAAACAGTGACCTGGGCACAGCTGGGCTGTTAACGCTACAGTTCCCAACCCCGAGATGACATTCCTCGCAGCCCGGGCCGTCGCCGTGAGACCAGGGTTTGCGCAGCTGTTACAGGAAGTAAACGACAGCCTCCATTCTTCCCTCTGAGCTCCCAGTTGCTTGTGCCTTCTTCCTGCTCCACAGCCTAATTTCCGGCATTAGCATTGTATTCTGATCGTTCCCTCTTCCCACCATGTACTTGTAATAAGAGTTCGTGCAAAAGGTGCAATCTTGAAGCTATTTCTGTTCCCTGCACTTCCCTGGCAGCACATGGTGGGGGTTAGGAAGCAAAGCAGAATGGACAATGTGGACACAGGCAGCCACTTCTGCCTGATGCGGCAAGGATTTTCCGGTTCATTTAGCTAAGCGCCAAAGTGAAGGAAGGACGGAGCGTGAAGGATTGAGTGTTTTAGCAGTCCTAGTGGCCAGCAGCTGACTTGGATCCATGACTGGAGTTGCTGCTGATACTTTGACTGCCTTTGTAGAAAGAGAAACAAGAGAATAGGAACTGTGAGCCTCAGACACAGTCTGCTGTTAAGCACTGCTCTCGGATGCCAGGAAATGAACAGAGCAAGCGTTTAAATTTAGTGATGTGAAAGTGCTGATTACTCATTCATGAGCTGTTAAGTGCTGGCCTGCGTGCTTTTATGTTCACTGACCTGAGCAATTAGTTTGCCTCTTGTTAGGCTTCTGTAAAAGGCCTGATGTTTGTGTCAGACCTATTATACGATCCTGTGTCTTTTGTTTCCGGGTGTCCTTTTCTGAAATATGCTTACGTACAGATTTGTGTTGGCTATTATATATTTGTGAGTCATATCGTTTCTTGAAGGAAATCACGTATGAAAGAATCATATACACTGTATGGACAAAAGTATTGGGACATGCCTGTTTTTTTAAGGTTTGGGCGAGACCTCTTACTTCCAGAGAAGGACAATCTTCAGCAGACCTTTTGTGAACCTTTTCTATTCCAGCATGACTGTGTCCCAGTGTACAAAGCAAGATCCATGTGGCTGGATGAGTTCGGTATGGAAGAACTTGACTGGCCCACACAGAGCCCTGACCTCAACCCAATCCAACACCTTTGGGATGAACTGGAACAGAGCCAGACCTTCTCGTCCAACATCAGTGCCTGACCTCAGAAATGCTCTACAGAATGAATGGACACAAATTCCCACAGAAACTTCAAAATCTTGTGGAAAGCATTCCAAGAAGAGTGGAAGCTGTTATAGCTGCAAAGGGGGACCAACTCCATATTAAAGTCTATGGATTTGATTGCAATGTCATTAAAGGCCCTGTTGGTGGAATGATCAGTCATTCCAGTGCAGGGGGTCCTCGGGTTACAACAGTCTCGACATACAACGTTTTGAGTTTACGACGCTCACTCCCACTCAGCTTACACCGTTAGCCTCATGGGTGAACTAATTTGGTTGCGCGCGGCAGAAGAATACACAGTAACGTGGCGTATGAGTAAGGACGTTGTCCTTTTTCTGTGGCTTAGTTGTGTGTTTATGATATTACAACTGTGTTAGCATAGGTAAGTGACTTAGACTAGGCTGTGTTTCCAACATTTGGGTCACATCACTGTTGAAGGAATGGTCCACAACTCGAGGACCTCCTATACTTTTGTCCATATAGTGTATTTGTTTTCAACCCTTTTAAGGTTTTTTTTTTTAATACTGGATTTTGACATCTATATTTTAAAAGCTTGTGGCTTAAAAGGGGTTAAAGATAGTCTTACTGTAAATTAGAAAAATGTTGGGCTTGACCCGAAGTTTATGTGGGGTAAAAATATACCCATCTAATTTTCATATTATGACGGGAGGAGATTGGTGCTTGCCCCGCGGAGCTATGCTGCTCCGAATGTCCGCGGGCACGGGACCATAGCGCCGGTTCTGAGAGTCTTGGGCTCATTGGAAAGGTCTCCTGGAGACCTATCAGCCTGTGAAGCTTGACGGGGATTGGTGCTTGCCCCCCGGAGCTCTGCAGCTCGTAATGTCCTTTGACTGCCTCCACACCAGTGACAGAGGCTCGTTTCCACTGCTATTTACTCTAAACTTTGAAAAGGAAGATGATGTAATTTTGGTCTTAAATCGAAGTACAACGTGTCTGCTAACTAGTGGTAGGGAACACAAATGCTATATTACATGATATTTGTAACTACAGTCTATTTTATTCTTGATGACGTCTTTGGCTCTTAAAGGGTTAAATATAAGTACAGTGTAAGTAATATGCATTAATATTGTTGTATGTTTTATATGTTGTTGACTGTTAGTAAGTAGCTCCTTTTTGATTTGACAGGTTTTATCAGATACGTGGCAGTATGAAAGTACCTCCCAGGACTCCACACAGAGTAGAGGCCAGTCTTCTTCATCCTGCAAGTAAGTCTACCCCAGCCTTAACTTTACCTCTCTCTTTCTCTCCGATTCACCTGCACACACACGTCAGCGCATAATTTCTTTATACCTGATTAGGTGCCTGATAACCTTTGCGGTAACTTGTCTGGCATGTTTGTTTTTACTTTCTCAAATCAAGATTAGGTTCTTGATGCCTGAGTTTTACTATAACAGCACAATATTTTTGCTCAAGACATGGTTCAGAAAAAACATCTTAATTCTTGTTATGCATAGAGAAAGGAGTGAATAGTGCTTTTCATAATGAAAATGCAGTTTCTGGACACATTGAGTCTCACAGTGTGTGTTTTTTGTTTGTTTGTTTTCTTTTCTTTCTTTTTTTTGTAATTCCTGGGTAAGACCTCAAGATTTTAATGTTTTTGTGTAAAGCTGAGATCACGATTCATTTTTTTGTCTTTGACTTATTGAAGTAATTATACAATATAAACACTACAACCCCCCCACCGAATGTTTTAAGTAAAACTACTCATTGTAGAAGATAACGCCTGATCTGTTCCATACCCATCATTACTGCAAGTGTATTAGACAGTAAAAACCTCTTCCCAAAGCACAGTCAGTTCAAATACAGCCAGTTCATTGCAGGCATAGGCTTTCTGTCTCTTTATTTAAAAGCACTCAGCGTTATGTAAGCTGCACAGCCCACATTGGCACTACACACATTGGCACTCACTGTTAACTGTTATCACTATAAATACATAAGCTGTGCTCTCTGTGCCTCCCCTTTGCCTGCTGGGAGCAGCGCTGTGGGAATCTCAAGCCCCTCAAAGGATCTTTACACTCACCCTGGCTCCTCATGAAGATTGCAGTGTGTGATGATGTATGCTGCACTGAGATACACTATTGTTTCGTTGGTAAATTTCACATCTAGTAATGATTCATGCTTCATTTGTTTTTGAAGCTTTAATCTGTAGGCTCTAAATTTCAGAAACGTGTGTGTGTATGTGTATATATACGTGTGTATATATGTGTTTGTGTGTGTGTGTGTATATATATATATACACACACACACACACACACAATATAAGTTACAATATAGGTTTAGTAATACTACGTAGTAATACTATAAAGTATCTTCTATTAAATTATATACAGGATTATTACCCAAACATTTCAGCATGTTGTATTGAGGTCATTGTTTTGCCATCATTGTATTAAAAGCTTTGTGTTAGAAAGTACATTGATATATTAGTTGCATGTTTTCTGTTAGAATTAAACCATCCTTAGCCAGGTTCACGAAGGAAAGGCTCCAAAAAAGGATTAGTTGTCCCTTTCTTTGTTCTTCAGGTTCATGTTATGGTCTAGGCTAAAGCCGCACTAGAGTCTTTTTCTTAGAGTTAACTAGAGCAGAAGTAATACTCTGTTAGAGGCTTCCTCAGCTGAGCAGTTTGACCGGTTTGTTTGGAAATAAGTTTCTTCTGGTGAGAGAGATCTTTTTAATAAGCCTGTTATGTAAGCTGTGGAGATTTATGAAAGCGAAGAAAAGTTACATTTTTAATGATTAATTACTCTTTCGGTTTAACACAGGCAAGCCAGAAATGTCAGCAGTTGGTGGTGCGTTCACTAGATTGGTTCGATTTTCCATTTTGTAGTTTGTGTTATTAGGACAGGGAGAAAAGACTGGGAATGTCCAGACTAATCCATACCATCAGCATTGGGTAAACACTGGCTCAGAATGCTGGATCAGATATCAGAAGGGAGAAATGCACCAATGTTCTGTATTCAGTCTCACAGGCATGCATATTTATATACACACACACATCTCATTATATGTTAATGTTATTATATGTCGTATTGTTATGCCATCTTGTTCTATGTGTAGCATTAGTAGCTTTAGAAAACAGTGAAGCACGAAGAGCCTAATCCCCTCTGTGGATTTTTGCAAAATAGATTGTAACTTATCCAGAAGTATGAGTGCAATCATGAATCATTTCATAATTAAGCTGTTAGATGAGATAGTGAGATCATGGAGCTCTGCTCTATTGGGAGAAGCCTAGAAGAAGTTTCCCATACACAGGGGTTTATATTAAAGCAGCTATTAAGGAGATGCTGCGTGAATTGAAACAGTCCATGTAGTTTTAAGGAGTAATACAAAGAATAAGAAGGTCATGGATCAGCTCGGTGTGAAAAGTTTTGTCATATTGGAGTTTGAGTATAAGCAAAAGTGAAAAACACCAATAATTTTTTTAAGTAAATTGTCTCATAATTTGAAAATCAAGAACTTTGTATTAATACATAAAAGGATTACAAAATAATAAAAAATGGGAGGTTTTTCACTATTTTAGGCTCCTACTGTATTTTTCTCAATTTGATGTAAACATTTTGATCAATTACAGTATTTATCTATCTAAAAGCTGCCCCAACACTGCCATACCTTGACGCATTACTCTCAAATGTGCTCCATTCCCAGGTTCAGATTTGGCCTTTCCTGCTTCGGTGCAAGATGATGTCATCTGCAGCAAAACCTTTCAGATACTCTACAAGAATGAGGAGATTGTAGTCAATGATGTTCTCATATTTAAGGTGATGGTGCTACTGGACGAAAAGAAGGTGAAAGAGTCTTCCTTCCTGTTGCAAATGTGTGTCGTTACTGTTATGGGATATTTAGGAGATTAATGTGTAAATTTCATTTTGATCTTCTGGAAAACATTGTACCATCATCCATTAATTTGTGGTGTTTTTAGGTGGAAGAGACCCTAAATGAGATGGACTTTCAGCTAGCCTTGGACCTCTACTTCACAGATGGTGACTACACGTACGTCCTGTGCCTGCTGGAAACAGAAAGGCCACTTAAAATTCAGTGCTTAACAAAAGTAGATAGCAATTTGTTTTAGGCTTGGTAATGTATATTTTTGTAATGCAGCTTGTAAGTCAGAAATAGCATCAGAATGTTAACATCTCTTTTCTAGGGCATTTTATGATAATTATGTACACAAATGAAATAAAAGCTTTGTGAGTATTGAGTTTTGTCAAAGGTTAGATACAAGTTTTGTTAATTCTGTGTGTCAATGTGTTTTCCATGTGTAGGCCAGAGGACCCGACTTCTCTGCAGAGTATCAGCAGCCGGACCTTGCGCTTGCACTTTAGCCTCCACAGAGGCATCCACCAGCACATCAACGTCATGTTTGACTATTTCCACCTGTCTGTCATATCTGTCACCATCCATGCCTCTCTCGTGGCCCTACATCAGCCTCTCATCAGGTCAGTGGAGGGTCAGGAGGCTCAGCTAGTATTTTAGTGTTTATTGAAAATAGAGCTTTTCATGTTGCTTGGATCTGCAGTAATAGTTTATAGTGTCTTGTATTCCTGACATTACACTTACTGGATGTTGTTTTTAGGGCCCGACCAATGTATTGGTTAAACCCATATGCTGATACAATAGTCTATTAATGTCAGTAGTCTATTTAATGTTAGAATGAACAAGACTATGGATTTTGACAGGTTCATGCATATATGAAGGTCTTTACATAAACTGTAAGGAACGATTTGTCAAAATGGTTTAATGCTTTGTATGACTTCCTTTGAACTATAGAAATTAATTTTAATGTGGAGGCCAACATTGTGGGAAGCCTTTTTAGACCAGACAGTGTTTTTTTCCACAAGCTCAGGAGTAGAAGTGTTGAACTAGAACCAGTTGATGTGACAACAGTGGTCATACTAGGAGGAGCCTGATTCAATGGGAAGAGCCTGATCCAAGAAAAAGATTTTGTTTATTTTGCACTAAACTGGAGCAAAGTTCATTCTCAGAATTGGTCTTGATTGAACAATTACATCTGAGATAACTGACAAGTGATTTTGTAACTTAGATGTTTTATTTCACCAAGAATTTATGTAACCAACTTATATATACCTATAACCAATTGCTATTACTAAAACAATACAGTTGACCATAAAAATCAGGCATATTTAAAACGACAAAAAACATTGTAAAACCATAGTATTGTTCTCTCTAGACCATGTAAGAATATATTGGTTATCTGACATTTTATCAGAATTCATCTTACAATCATGCTCATTTCCCGAATGAACATTCATATTGGTTGGGTCCTAGTTGTATTAGATAGGATTAAATTCTAATTCATTAAACACTGATCTGTATTTAAATATTACTGCAAGGAAAAAATACTAACACACCACTGAGTTATTGTTGTTATGGAAGAATATTGTAATAGAGGTGCTTGGCTGCACTGGCTTCTGTTCTCACGATCTTTACTGTGTGTGCTGACCATCTGTTTATCATGCAGTTTCCCCCGGCTGGTCAAAAGCACCTGGCTAAATCGCAACGCACCAGCACAGAGCAAAGACTCCCTCATCCCTCTGCTGGAAACCGTGGTGTTTGGCAGCAGCTATGTCAAGCAACTATCCCCAGATGTAAGCATGCCTACACACAAAGACAATGTCTCTGTTACATAATTGATCTAAGAGAGAAATTCGTGTACTTTCTCAGGTGTTAGTAGAGGTTCAGACAAGCCTGTTGACGTTGTAACCGAAACACTTAGCTTTTCTGCTCATTTCCTTCCCTAAATGAAATGAGGAAGGACACTATTGATTCTGATTGCGACATAGAGCTGAAACAGTACTCACAGCCATATGCCACCGATTGTAATGCTGATAGAGTTCAGTTTTTTTTTTAAATGCTTCAGAGAAAACGTGCAAGCTAGCCTGATGCATATATGTAAATATATATACGATTTGCATCAAACATGGTCAGCATCTTGCCTGTTGCATTACAGTATTTATATCCACTTGATATCCATGAGTTTTCATCAACTTGAGAATTACGTAAAGTAGTTGACTAATGACATTTATACATTCTTTAATCCAGCTGGGTTTGAGCAACTCTTAGTCACTCTCAAAACAATAGATTCGAGCAGCAGAAGATACAGAAATAGCACAGCGTTTCATAAACTAGATGAATAAGAGTGACATCCTAAGACTAGGATAGATCTCTTGACCTTGTATTATTGCGCATGGCATACACAGGTTATGTAAGGACAGGAGAGCACTAGGCCTATGCTAGGCTAGCACACACAGTGTGAAATTCTTTCTCTGCGTTTAACCCATTCACCAAGCACTGGGCAGATCACAATTCAGTTCAGTGGCTGGGGAGCAGTGTGTCAGGAATGGTCGCTTGCTCAAAGGTTCTTCAGTGGTGCCACTAGCAGTACTGGGATTCGAACCAATGACCTTCTGATCACAGGGGCAACTTCCTAAGCACGAGGCCACCAGCTGCCCCCAAAAAAGCTAACCAGGCTTTGTATGCAAACATTTTTTTGGAGAAAGTCTACATCAATATATATAAAAATTTTGAGTATTCAGCTGTTCTTACTTAAGCTTCAGGATGATGACTGGTGTGTTTTTCTATTTCTTTGCTGAGTAGAGTAACAACAGCAGCCATGACCGATGGTGTAGTTTTGCCACATAAAAGCTAGTTTGGACATAGAGAAGGTTATAGCTTTAAAATAAGAAGTGCTTTAAAGTATGTATAGCTCTGCGCAGCTTTGTTCTCCATTTTTGCGATTAGGAGATTGTGTAATATCTGGGCTGGTCTGTTTGACTGTGTTACATCCTGATCTTGCGTTTGGGATAGAACAAGTTTGTTCGTGCCTATTTTGTCCTCAAAACATCATGTCTTGGGGCTTTGGGACGCAGCTTGAATATTTAAAACAGTGCAATTTTGAGATACTATAACTGATGCCTTCACTGATTACCACAAGACAGACCCTTCCCGTTTTCAGGCCAGTGTTTGGGGATGTTGCATCAAACTGTGATTCTTTGCTTAAGACTAGATTTACACCAGTCAGCCACAACATTAAACCACTGATAATAGCATTATTACAGTTGCAAGTGTCAAACCGTTTGAGCAGCCTTGACAAGGGCCAGATTGTAATTACTAGATGACCAGGTTAGAGCATCTAAACAAACAGTAGTTTATGTGAGCATTCTCAGAGTGCAGTATTCGAAACGATGAAAAGTGTCCAAGGAAGGACAATTGGTGAACCGGTAAAGGCTCATGGCCACTCAAAGACTTGGAGGACTTAATGCACTACCTATCGTAAATCACATTTGCTTCTGATTAAGCTTATATATTCTTGCACTATTCCATACTTAAAGATCTAGCACATAGACCTCCCATCAGCTTATCCTGCTGTCCTGAAATGTGAGTGTTTCCTCAAACTGTAAGTCGCTTTGGATAAAAGCGTCTGCCAAATGAATATAATGTAATGTTAAAGGATTATTGGTGCATCAGAGTTCACGTACAGTCCATACCTTAACATGTCAGCAGGTATTAGGCAGGTCGTTTTAATGTTTTGGCTGATCGATTTATGTGGACTTGATTCATTGCCCCTTTGAGTATTTTCCAATCTTGAGGTAATGCAGAATAGCGTGGCCTTTACGTTTCAGGAATTCACCTGGGGGAAATGGCCAGTGGAAACAAAGATCTAGCTTGTGGTTGGGCCTGTCACAACCATGAAATGTTATTTTCATTCCAATATGAACAGCTGGGATTAAAATGTATGTGTCCAGCCCATGGTCTGGGGGGTGGGGGGTGGTCTCGTACCGGGGCAGGCCGTGAAGTCGATGGGCAGGGCATGCTGTTTTAAGTCTCAAATTAGAACGCATTTGCGCTGTGAAGACTGAAAACTGCCGTGCATTTGCCACTTATGTCAAACCGTGTGTGTGTGTATGTGTGTGTATATATATATATATATATATAAGGTTAAGGACAGCT
>JBBPCX010000088.1:3184857-3206485 GCA_037974365.1 Hydrocynus forskahlii | reverse complement strand
TGTTATATGGATTATTATGTATGTTCTTGTCTTGTGTCTCTGTCGTAGCATAAGCAATCAATAAAAGAGGGATCAATCAAATTTTTTTATTCTGAAAGAGTGCAGAGCATGAGCAAGAATATTCATATCCTCTCTGTAGAGAGGATTGCTTTACTTCACACTTTTTTCTCAGCTTTTTATTCCCACTTCTAAAAATCTCAGTGAATTGGAGACACTTTCAAGGTATTCTGTCATAACAAACATTGTGTGCAGTTAATTAGGGGTGTGGTAGAAGGTCTCTGGTAGTCTGATTTGGTGTAATCTCAGACCAGCTAATTCTAATCGCACTAATCTGCTTCTAGATTAAGTCCTGCCAAGAAAGGCTTGCAGACTAGTTGTTTTTGTGCAAAACTGCAAGAAAATATGAGTGTCAGAAGAAAAGTGCACAAATCATTGAGAGTAGGGGTTAACTGTCATGATGTTAAGATACATTCTGTGAGGCAAATTGCTTTTGAGCTAACATTTTTTGATAATTAACCCTTAACCTCTCCACACCCAATATGAACTGATTCATTTACTGAACTGGACCTCAGTTACTTGTTTAGATGTTAACACATCCTTAGTCATTGTAATTCCCCAACTGACGAGGCACTGTGTGAGAATAATAACCTTAAGTCAGTTACATCACAAAGAACACAAACATTCAGTCAGCGACGTGAAGAAAAAATCCCCCACAAAAACGGGAAATTGCTGTATATTACTACACATTTACAAACATTTAACCCCTAAACCCCATATGAAGTGATTCATTTACTGAATTGGACCTCAGTAACTTGTTTAGATGTTAATTCATCCATAGTTCCCTAATGATGAGACACTGTATGAGAATACTAACCTCAGTTTAGTTACATCATGAGGAACCTATTAAGTCAGTTGAAGAACATATGAGATCAACACAAAACAGGGAAAATGACCTCATATTGCCACACATAAACAAACTCAAAGTCAAATGTGACAATAAAGACAACCTAGAGGTGAAAAACAAAACAAATACACACATTATTTACGAAAAAAGACGATTTTTCAAAACTGCGTTGTTTACCTTTTGTTTATTTATTCAAACAGCCAAGCAGGGTTCGTACACATTCGTGGCTGTGGGGAGGAATCACTGAATTCGTTTTGTTTATTTTTTAAAGGGTTATGGCAATATGTGTGACGATTTAAAAAGCTTTGTTTTAAAATTGTAAGCTACACAAGAAACCACTTGCTTTTGTAATTTGAGTACGACGATCCTGAATACTGAATATTCCTAAGAGTAACGCCCCCGTGGGAGGGTGAGTTGGTACAGTCCTGCTCTCACCGTGTTACTATGAGGTTCGAGTGTTACTCTGCAGCCAGTCTCACAAACACTGAGGACCAAAGTAACATCTGAAAAAGGCTTATTTTCGGTAAGTAGAGTCTTTTTCTTAAATAATTAATGCATTCTGTTTTTGACGTACATGAAAACGCGTGCATTTATTGAAAAAAGTGCTGTGAAAGTTGTAGAAAACAGTGGTATTATGTAGTTGAGGCTGGTGGGGTCTTTACATTTTCAGCACATTTTTCACTCTGGAACGAAGAGCATGGTCTTCTTGATCACGTTTTTAAAGGCTTCTTCAGGGCTGATCCTCCAATAACTGGCCTTACCAGTTCTTAGCGGTGGTTTACGTGCATTAATGAGCACAGTTTAGAGCGCGCAAGTCTTTTTCTGCTCTTAACGTAAGCATTTGGATGTTTTTTGAAGCTCTTAATTATTCTTATTTTCCGTAAAATTTCTTCATAATTCGGTCGAAGGCATGTGAGCAAAGTTGTTTAACATGGCTTCAGGTGAAATGGTTCATGCACTATGTGGACAAAAGTATTGGGACTTACCTCCTAATTATTGAATTCAGTCTGTTTAAAATACACTATGTGGACAAAAGTATTGGGACACACCTGTTTTTCAGGGTTTGCACTATGCGCCTTACTTCCAGTGAAGGACAGTCTTAATGCTTCAGCAGACCAAGACATTTTGGACAACGCCATGCTTCCAACTTTGTGGACACAGTTTGGGGAAGAACCTTTTCTGTTCCAGCATGGCTGTGTCCCAGTGCACAAAGCGAGCTCCATAAAGACATGGCTGGATGAGTTCTGTGTGGAAGAACTTGACTGGCCCACACAGAGTCCTGACCTCAACCCCATCCAACACCTTTGGGACGAACTGGAATGGAGATTGGGAGCCAGGCCTTCTCGTCCAATATCAGTGTCTGACCTCAAAAATGCTCTACAGAATGAATGGACACAAATTCCCACAGAAACTCCAAAATCATGTGGAAAACCTTCCAAGAAGAGTGGAAGCCGGTATAATGGCAAAGGGGGACCAACTCCATATTAAAATCTATGTATTTGAATGCAGTGTCATTAACGTCCCTGTTGGTGTAAGGATCAGATGTATTTTTGTCCATAGAGTGTATCTCAAAGTCGAATTCAACAACTTCAACATTTCTTCATAATTCAGTTGTAGAAATGTAAATAAAGTTGTTCAAAGTGGCTTGCTGTGAAATGGTTCATCATAGAGGAACTTTGAGTCTAATTTCTTTACAGTAATGGTGAATGGAACCAGGGGTCATGACGTCTACAACACAGTTATAGCCATCTTATACACAATCCAGTTACTTGCATGTTGTGGCCCTATATATATTCTATGCCAAAAGACTATAGTATGGTTATCATAAAGCAGTATCTCAGACATAAACTGTATTTTTTTTTATATTATAGCATTTCATGACTGAGTTTTTAGATAAGGTCCTTCAGACGTCTGGTTCCATTCACCACCACAGTAAATCATTCTGACCGGGTAAGTTTGTCTGGAATGGAGCTCTTCAGATCAAACCCCTCTGAACGACTTTGTTTACAACCATTTAATCATGCAGAAATGTTGAAAATTCTGAATTTCCATTTGAAGAGGCAATTCTTCTGGGCTGCTGAAGTGCGATGAGTATTGATTTGTGTTAGCAGTTGGTGCCTTGAGCCAGTGGCTTGAACTCGCTGAAGTGATGAGATTAAAACTGTTCAGGGAACTCAATGCCCAGTCCTCACGCCACGTCAGGGTCGGCTCTGGTCAGGAAAACCCCATCTGGCTAATGCTTTGGGGCACTTGTAATGCAATTCTCGTTTGAAGTGAGTGTCACATGGTTTGTAGAGCGATCAATAACCATGCAAAGATTTTTGTTTTGGTAATAAGGCCTGAGATGCCGGTTAATTTTAATGCAACGAGGTTCATGTCAAGTGCAGGAAATGAGTTAGCTCCGTGTAGGAGGTTTCAACAACAAAGGCTCGGCCTCTGACATGCCAAAACATGATCCCGTAATGTTTCTGCTCGCAGGGAGAGATACAAGTGTTGATAGAGCCGTGGGAAGGTTAACATTGTTCACTTTGCATGCACAAATCTACTTTGCGTCGTAAAATTCTTGGGACTGGAAAAACAGGACTGTTTTCCCAATAATACCTACTAGATCTCTCCACCCTTCAACTGATCACTGAGCAGTCAATATAAAAGACTGTAAGTTGAATAAGACTTGATAAGATGTGATTATTTAGTAGAAAAGTGAAAATATCTCCTATTAGTTTGACCCAAAGCAGTCCATCCAGGACTGTAAAGACTCTGCCTCTCATTCAGTGTTTTTCCTACGTTTCGGAATGTTTGTGGCATTTGTACTAAGATGTAAGTTCGATTTTGTGTGGAGTTTTAAGAAGTTGCAAGAACATATGTGAGTGCAGACTTGACGGTGAACCTTGCTGGGTTAAAAGGAATGACGTTAAACAAATACAGTGTGATGATACTCGACAAAATAAGATGTATACATATACTTACACAAATAAATATAATTCAGTATAAGACTAGGCTACAGTATGATGTGTCTTTGTTTGCTACACTATATGGACAAAAGTATTGGGACACACCTTAGTGAATTCAGGTGGCCTCTTGTGAAGGACAATCTTACTGCTTCAGCAGACCAAGACATCTTGGACAACACTGTGCATCCAACTTTGTGGACACAGTTTTGGGAAGAACCTTTTCTATTCCAGCATGACTGTGTCCCAGTGCACAAAGCGAGCTCCATAAAGACATGGCTGGAGTAATTCAGTGTGGAAAAACTTGTTTTTGTGCAAAACTGCAAGAAAATATGAGCGTTAGAAGAAAAGTGCGCAAATCATTGAGAGTAGGGGTTAACTGTCATAATGTTAGGATAAATTCTGTGAGGCAAATTGTTTTTAGCTTACATTTTTTGATAATTAACTCTTAACCTCTCCAAACCCAATTTGAAGTGATTCATCTACTGAACTGGACCTCAGTAACTTGTTTAGATGTTAATTCATCCATAGTCCCCTAATGATGAGACACTGTATGAGAATACTAACCTCAATTTAGTTACATCATGAGGAGCCCATTAAGTCAGTTACATGAAGAAAATATGAGATAAAACCCAAAAACATGGAAAATTACCTCATATTGCCACACATAAACAAACTCAAAGTCAAATGTGACAATAAAGACAACCTAGAAGGTGAAAAACAAAACAAGCACACACATTATTTACAGAAAAGACAAGTTTTTTAATAGATAGTTTCAAAACTGCGTTGTTTTGAAATCTACTTTGCGTTGTAAAATTCTTGGGACTGGAAAAACAGGACTGTTTTCCCAATAACACCTACTAGATCTCTCCACCCTTCAACTGATCACTGAACAGTCAATATAAAAGACTAAGTAGAATAAGACTAAAGTGATTATTTAGTTGAAAAGTGAGAATATCTCCTATTAGTTTGACCCCAATGCAGTCCATCAAGGACTGTAAAGACTCTGCCTCTCATTCAGTGTTTTTCCTACGTTTTGGAATGTTTGTGGCATCTGTATTAAGATGTAAGTTAGATTTTGTGTGGAGTTTTAAGAAGTTGCAAGAACATATGTGAGTGCAGACTTGATGGTGAACCTTGCTGGGTTAAAAGGAATGAAGTTAAACAAATACAGTGTGATGATACTCGACAAAATAAGAGGTATACATATACTTACACAAATAAATATAATTCAGCATAAGACTGGGGTACAGTATGATGTGTCTTTGTTTGCTTTACTATATGGACAAAAGTATTGGGACACACCTCTTACTAACTGAATTGTGGACAACACTGTGCATCCAACTGTGGACACAGTTTGGGGAAGAACCTTTTCTAGTCCACCATGACTGTGTCCCAGTGCACAAATCTAGCTCCATAAAGACATGGCTGGATGAGTTCAGTGTGGAAAAACCTGAGTGGAAGCAGTTGTAGCTGCAAAGGGGGTCCAACTCCATATTAAAGTCATTAAAATCTCTGTTGGTGTAATGGACAGGTGTCCCAATACTTTTGTCCATATAGTGTATCTGCAGTTGTGCCGATATGTAGGCACAGCTCACGCATTAACATGGGTCAGCCCTGCCACCATTTATCCACTCATGTTACTGTGGCTACTTACTGTGACTGACATACTCATGACTCAAGTTAAATCACTACCCACACACATCCTCTTCCATGGCTCAAGGCTTACATGGCTTTGGGGAAACGTTGTAGTGCTAAATGTTTAAATGTCCGGCGGGTTTTTTTCACCATTGAGTGTTCCAATTTTAAATCAAGATGCGTTTTTAAATCAAGATGCATTTTTTATGTATGATTAAACTCCATTCATTAATCTGGTTTAAAATAGTCACATGCATTTCCCGTTTTTGATAGTAATACTTCTCAAAAACTGGATATGTTCTTGACCATCACTCATATTAACTAAGTGGACGATTGCTTAGTCCAGCAGACTTTAGCTTATATCAACGGAGGTTTGATTTCAGCTGCTCCAACATTAGTCTTTTCTCAGACACGAGTTTTTATCGACACATTTTGATCATTTCATCATATAAGCAAAGCATTAGACTTGGACTGTGATGTGTTAGCTTAGCCCGTCATGCTACAGCTTCAAACATGGATCAGGGATAAATTTGCCTTCTGTCACTCAACTTCACTCCCTCAGATTTAAGTTTATCTAAACTTGTGTCAGTTCTAAGTTTATCTAAATTTAGGGCCGCTGCTGGCCTGGTGGTCAGGGAGTTTCCCTGATCAGAAGGTTGTGGGTTTGACTCCCAGGACTGCTAGTAGCACCACTGAGGTACCCCTGAGCACCGGGGCGCTGTGTTCCTGGCTGCCCACTTGGTGACTGTGTTAAATACAGAGAAAGAATTTCACGCTGTGTGCTGTGGTGTGGTGTGTTCACACGTCACTATAAGGGCCACTTCGCTTTACTTAAGCTTTAGTGGATAGAATCAAACCTGCCCTGCTGTTAGGATGGTAGTTAATAAAGTTCAAACTGACCTTTTAACATTCAACAGATTTTTTACATGTAATGAGTGATAGTTTGACAATTGTGGCCTGCGTAAATTTAGCGACCTTCAGTTCCTTCAGAATCAGAATGAGAAGAATTGATCCCAGGGGGGGAAATGCTTATGCAAAGACACTGCAGATACACGGAGACAAAAACAAAATAAAACATACAGTCAAAGTAAAACTCTGTACTAAATACACTGTAATAAATATGCAAAATGCTGCGGACCAGTTTCATGTAGAACAGTTTTCATGGATATTGATACAACTAACAACAAGGCGTAAAAATACCGATGTAGAAACAACTAAATGTGTAAAAATATGAAGAAGCTCCCCAAAGATGTTTGTTTTTTACTCATTTGTGCTAGCTTGTGGGCAAAATTTTTTGATGTACCGTATCACGTGACTGAGACAAGATAATCAATAAAATATTTTTAATTCTGTCTTTCTGTGCGGCCTGGTGCCTCTGGTTGGGGACCTCTGCTATACTGCTGAATCAACGAATAGCTAGGTCACTGACTTCATCCCAGTGAACCGTTCTCCAGCCCTGAGAACAGATACCATGTCGAGGAAACCCCGCTGACACCTGGTCCATTCATGCGTCTCCATGGATCAGTATTACATCGGGATTATGTCTGGATACGGCCAAGCCTCATTAGAATGCATTTTAAACAGATATAAATCCAATTTTATTTCTAATTCTTTAAGTACCGTTTTATCTTTCTGATGATGTTTTCAATACAATAGTATTTTTTCAACACAATAGTTTTCAATAGTATTGAAAACTAAACTCTGGGACGGTTGTATGCAAAATGCCATAAAAGTAAATGTGTCTGTTTTTGTGTTCATTTATTTGAAAATGGGCTGTTTATGTTTGGTCTACATGACAGTGATGAGAGCGTTCATTCGTTCTATGAACAGATAAATAGATACAACCCTTCTATGAGTAGGTGACCAGATGAACCTAATCAAACATGCAAGTCACTTTTGTCCTCTCGAAACAGTCGTTTGGGGGAAAGCTGGGTATTGTGTGTGAAAATTCTCATCAGTAAATGTCATGCAGATGTAGTTCAGACAAGAAGGCTAATCTTCAGTCTTGATCCCGCCATAAAATCCTAAGTATAGGCAAAACCAAAACGGCTTTTCTGCAGACATATGTTAGCTAGATGTTTTTCGCTGTCTCTGGTTTGCACCCCACCCCCTCCCAAAGCCTCCCTCCCCAAGCCTCCCCCCTCTAGACTCCATGAGGATCAGTTAGGCCTGCTGCTTTTATTAATATGATTAATTGATTTGGAGAGATAAGCCTCTGTTAATCAGCATACCAAGACTGTACCAAGCAGGGCTTTGCCCCAGCGCTGGACGATGTGGCTGAGTAAGCAGACCTCAAGCCGCAGACCTTGCCCCCTTTTCATCTCTCACAGCAGCTCCGGCTCTGCTCCTTTTCACGGGACGTCCTCTCTGGAACGAGGGATGTTTTCCATGGCCTCACCCAATGCGGTGCAATACGGCAAAAAATATATATCACACTATATTTAAATTCGTTTTTTCTGATGATATTTGATGCTGGAACAAACAAAAAAGGAGTCAGTACAAACATTTTTTCACACACTGCACTAAATCAAATCTAAATCAGTTTCTCTGTACATGGAGTTGGACAGTGTTCTTTAAGAACTGACGATATCTTGACGTTCTGATTCAAACGTATTGTAACAATTTATTATGGTAGTTGTTATGACTATACAATATGGCTTTGTGCTTGTACCGCAACATATCGCAGTTGCTTTCAGTCCATTAAAGGGCCCATATCATCACTTTTCTGGAATAAAAAAGGATTATTTTGTTTCAGAATAAGGTACATTCACTCCCACAGCCCTCTGCTGCTTTCTGAATGAGCCGAACAGAAAACAGATCACTTACACAAGTAAGTCTTAAAAACAAAATCACAAAAGTCATATAAGAGTGAATTATGAAGAATTATAAATTCCATTTTTGCTGCACAAAAGGCATTGAATAAATGAAAATGGAAGGAAAATGTAGAATATGGCCCTTTAAAAAAACACCTTGGCAGATCTGTAGTGTTAATGGTCAAAGGCTGGCCAAAATACTTTCAGTTTTGTTGGAATACTTGAATACCTCAATTCATCAAAACACCCAGGAACACTCATCTCATTCGGTGATTGGTCACCTCGTCAAAACACTTACTGGTAAGAGGCTCATTTGCATATTACAGCCTTCTGCGATATCAGTATTGCTAAGACCGATATCACAGGCGATATACTGTTAACGATGAATCGTATGGCCTAGTTCCACCTGGAATAACCTGTTCATCGCCTGTTGAGTAATCTATTTTAAGCCTGACTTGTGCACCAATCAGCCATAACATTAAAACCAACAGCCTAAAACTGTGTAGATCCTCTTTGTGTCCCCAGGGCATGGACTCCAAAAGACCTCTGAAGGTGTGCTGTGGCATCTGGCAGTAAAACGTTAGCAGGGGGTCCTTTGAGACCTGTAACTTGTGAGGAGGGTAAAGAGGGCACTTGGCTGACGCTCTTCTCCAGAGCGACTTACAATCATTAGTTACAGGGACAGTCCCCCTGGAGACACTGAGGGTTTAGTGTCTTGCTCAAGGACACAATGGTAGAAAGTGGGGGTTTGAACCTGCAACTTCGTGGTCATCGAGTTCACCAGCCCTGTAGCCTAGAGGCGCCTCAATGAATGAGACTAGTTATCCAGCACATCCCACAGATGCTTGATCAGATTGAGATCTGGGAATTCGGAGGCCAAGTCAACTCATTGTCATTGTCAGCCTTAGACGTTATACGTTATATATGGGATTCTTCCACACACGTCAGTGGTCCTTGGGTGCCTTAATTGCACCACTTTTGGTAGGTACTGCCATTTTTTGGAGATGCTCTCACACAGCCATCTAGCCATCACAATTCAACCCCGTCACTCAGATCCATAGGTTTGCCAATTTTTCCTGCTTCCAACACTTCAGTTCACTGGGAGTAGCTGGTGGCCTAGTGGTTACGGAGTTGCAAGGTTCAGTCCCCACACTCTGCTCCCTGGCCTGTGTGTTCCTGCCTGCTCCCTGCTTCACTTGGTGAATGGGTTAAATGAAGAGAAAGAATTTCACGCTGTTCACACTGTGCACTGTGATGTGTTCATGTACCACAAATGGTCACTTTATTTTACACTTGCTGCTATACATTCTCTGATAGTTGCCATTATCAGTTTTCATGTTCTGGCTGATTTCTGTATATAACAGTCATCCGATGCATTTTTTTACCTACTGAATCGCTTTTATTTTATTGAATGTAATTCCAATTCTACTGATTGTTGTGCTTGTGTATGTCTAGACAGCAGAAGCCTGATGTCACAAATGAGAACTGTGGTTCTTTATATACACTGCCGCTGTATTTCCACTGGGCTCTCTGTTTTCACTCCGAGAACCTCAGAGAGTACAAGCAGAAACCAAACGCTGATCTTGATCTTTCTTATGTTTGTCTTGCTTGTTTCTTTCCTAATTAAATAGAATCTTCTCTCATTTTAATCCAGCAGCAGAATTAGTAAAGCCCTTTTCCCAACAATGTTAGAAATGCCGTCTGTTCCCTTCATTTTTTTCAGAAATGGGCTCATCTGATCTGATTTTTGTTTTAGGTAAACAGTTGGTGATACATAGACATTTAAGCGGCTGGGGTCATTTGGTTTCATGCACTTCATTTGATCTGCAATATTGTCGAAATTATGTAACTGTACCCGTTTATATAATAAAATCTGAATAAATGATTTTGCAATGTAATCACTGCTTATCAGATTCTTTAACTGAGTGCGGAAAATATTTGAGACATTTATAAATCTTCTAATTACATCATTGCTGATGTTTTGCTTTGATAACTCTTAATGCTGTTCTTTGTTTATTCTTTGTGTTTTTTTTAGATGCAAAAAGATGAAGGGCCCCTGTCGACAAAACAGCCTGAACAGATTCGGAGTGTGAAGTGTGTGTGTGTGTGTGTGTGTGCCTAAGCGTTTTTGTGAGTGGATGAAATCATGTCTGTCTCGGTCAAACAAGAAAGGACGGTGTGTGTTTTGTTCCCCAACAAGGAAACTCTGGACATCACTGTGGGGGTGAGGTTTCAATATGTGTTCTTTAAAGGGAAATTCCACTTTTTCCCCCGATATTTCTACATAATTCAGCGATTAAGTCAAGTTGAGTCAAGGAGAGCTTTATTGTCGTCACAGCCATATCTGTAAGGTACACAGTGGGACAAAATATCATCCTCGATGCAGATGTATTGAGAGAGTCAAAGTCATTCAGAGTGATTTCATGTCAAGCGATTATTTGTAGCGATGTCTACCCACTCGAGTTTTTCATAGTGATGGTGGCAGGAACCAGTGGTTGCAACGTGCACCAGTTACTGCCAATTAATGCCAATCATGGAGCCGACTGTACAATGAGCAGTTTTTGACTTTTCTAGAATTTCACATCAGTCATCATTTGAATGGCTTCATTTACATCTTATCCATTAAATTATGAAGATTTAATTATGATTATTAAATTATGAAATTGGTGGAATTGCCCTTGATCATGTCAGTAAATTATGGCTCAATTTGTACACTTTGTCTGAACCATAAGTCATAACAGAATGTATTATAGGAACTACATAATACAGAACCGAATGACTTTTGACCCGCTGCCTCATTCTCTGTACTGTCAGCTCCACAATTGTTGGCATTATTGGTAAGTTCATTGCAAATGTGGTAAATTAGCTAAACTATGAGAAAAGTGAGAAAAGTAAGTTGAATGTAAGAAAGCACAAAAACACAACTATTGACTCAAAAACACCCCAAGAAAATGTTCCAATTACAATTTACATTTTAAGTACGCCTCAGTACTCTTAAGTGGTCATCCATGACTTCCTCTTTCATTGGAGTATAAATATGAGGTGAGGCATTGATCAGCATGGAGAAGATTAAAGAATACATAAATAAATACACTGAGATAAAGTGTTTTGACCTTCAAATGCCTATATACATACTATTTAAGTGCAACGGTTAAAAATTAAAACAACTGGAGTTGTAGTGGATGTGCCTGGAAGATGAGGGATGCTTATTTTACCCTGTGCACATTAAGGAGGATGGTTAGAGAGGATTCTTGGAAATTTGCAGAAGATGGTAACTCACTTGAGTCATCAAAGATTCAAAAAATGCAAGAAAACACTCCCTCCATGCCAAAAAACGATGTTGTTGGTGTTCCAGAAGAACTGCAAAAACTGAGAGAGAAAGGGATTGGTGTAAAAAGAAGGATGGCTTTATAGAGAAGATCCTCATCGTTAAGTGTCGTGGAGGATTTGGGATGTTTTGTTGCTGTTTGTCCTCCAAAGACCCTGAGAATCGTGTTCAGAAAAATGACGTGAAGTACCAGGAGGCTTCAAATGAAGGTCAAAAACGGAACGACGTTTTAAAATATTCATCCAAGTCCACACGAACATTATGGACTACAGAATCAAGCTTTAGATATTGAAAGCCTGTGGAGTGAGAAGAGAGGAGAGACCAAAACGGCACCATAAGACCCTGGATTTGGAGAGATTTGGAATTAAGGATGGTCTCAGACTCTTCGCTCTGTATTCTCAATTATAGGAGACGAACGATTACTGAGAAGATCACGGCTGTTTTTTTGGAAAAGGGAAATGCAGGGGTGACAACTGTAACACTCAGTGTTTTGTTATCTAAAATACTTTAAAGTTTTTAGTTTAGACATTTTTGAAGACCTTTCTTCATGATCTTTTTTTTTTTTACCCATCTTATCAAAGATGCCAGTTATTATAAAACTGAATGAGAGCCAGTTGGGCCACCACTGAATGAGCAGAAGGGCGTTTTAGTAGGAGTAATTCCATTTGTTTTAAAATTGTTATTTTACTTAGTTTTACTTGATTTCCCAGACCAACATTAAGCCTAGACTAAAAGGTCTTGACTAAAAATTGAATTTTAGTGGTGGTTATCTTTGCCTTTGCAGTTTAGTCCAAGACTAGGCTTAATCAGTCACCTTTATAGGTTATGATTCTTATTCCACTGACTAAATGTCTGCAACAGTTTTCACACTAACTTGTTCATCAAATCGCTCTATGTTCTCTGTTTCTCCAGCTGAAGGCTACAGGACAGGAGGTGATTTCTCGTGTGTCTGAGCTTCTCGGTGTGAAAGAACTCCATTACTTCGGTCTAACAATAGTCAAGGGTAAGAGGCCATTTGACCTGACCTGAGTCAGTTTCCCCATACACGTATTAAAGGAAATACTCACAAGTGCTATTGTTGTGATTAAAAGGGACAGTAAAAGGGATAGTATTATGCAACTGGCCATTTTAAGAAATGAATTCTGCAGTGATGTTAAGTTTGATTTAAAAATAATTAGTTTATCAGTCACTGTTGCTTTATTTTGTCAGATTGATGAAGGGATGAAGCTTACCCAGGGCAAAATCTCTTTTTCCTGTGCTATTTCTTTGCATTTTCCCAGCTTTTTCCACTCTTTCTTTTTTATGTGACACAATGAATAAATGGGTGTGCAGCCAAAAAGAGAGATATGTACCGTGAGTACAAGGTACAGGAATTTTTGTGTTCAAGGAAAGTCTAAATGTGACGTTTAATCTCTTTAAATCTTTAAAGATGTTTTTGTTGTTCCATTTTTATTTTGTAATTTCTGATTTGGCTGCATCTCTGTTGGATTTGTTCCTTTCAAACTACTTTAATTTATGAACAAAGGACACTTTTCCATACTATACATTCAAAAAACACAAACTGAGCCAAATGAGAGCCAACAGCTAGTTTTCCAGCATGTAATGCTAGCTGTTCTGATTGTAAATTTACACTTTGCTTGCTTTTACATATTATTGTGTGTGTGTGTGTAAGCTCAGAAAAGTTAATATTGTTCTCTTATGACTGTACAAAAATGAGCCCAAACACTAGCTAAATGTTATTAGCATTAGCTTCTTAGCAAACTCTTTAGAAAATAGTAACTCATTTTGTAGTAATAATAGTTCTTGGTGATTTTTATCTTTGTGTATACTGATTTTTTAATCTTTGTCTATCTTTGTGACCACACAATTGTGAACAAAAACAGAATATATATATTAGCTATTATTAGCATTAGCTTACTAGCAAACTTGCTAAAAGGTAATAACTCCGTCCTCGTTTTCTACTTGGTGGTGCTATAATAGTACTTGGTGATTTTTTATCTTTGTAACTAAAGAAATGGTAACAAAAACAGGGGAGAACACCGTCGAGTGCCATTAGGTCCAGCTGGTTCCAATCTTGAGCAGAAATCAGAAACAAAACCACTGGACCACCAGGTCTAGTTCTCGGTACTTTGTGGGGAAATTCTCAGCTGTCTTGTGTGAATCGTTCTCACCTCACCCTTTTGTCTCGTTTTCCCCTCTTTTCTGTTTACCTTCTGTTCCCCCCATCGTTCAGCTCTCTCCTCCCTCAAATACCTTGATAATCTTGTGTTGCTCACCTCTTGCACAAGAACTCCTTTGTTTTTGCGGCATGGGGGCCATTGACCACTAAAACCTGAATTCCAGCTATATTAACATCATTAACTCTGGCATGTGTTCATGCATTCCGAGAGAGAGAGAGTAAAGAGACAGAGAGTGAGAGAGAGACACACACACACACACACAGAAAAAGACAGAGAGAGAGAGATGATTGTGGTTTTGGAATGAAAACAAATAGCTGAGTTTTCGTGGGGTCACAGCCTTCCCTTGATTGTTGACCTAGGAGAGAGTGAATGAGTGAAAGACGAGATAATAAAGAAAGTGCACACTGCAGTACTGTGATGAATGGTGGAGATGGTGAAGAATGAAGTGAAGTTGGCAGTTCATGTTTAGAGTGTAAATGGAAGAGGGTGTTATGGTGGCAGTACTGATGAAGTGAGGAGTTATGTGTCGTACATAATGAATGGACAAATTATGTTGTAGTATTTAAAATAGGATAGGATTAGGACAACAGTGATACAGTTTGAAAAAGAAAGATGCCAATAGGAGTGTGATTTTCCGCTAAATACCAATTTGCTTGCAAAAAAGACATTGGTAACTTTCCGAACCACCAACCAGACATAGTAAATGAAATTTATACTATGGAAAAGATACTTAATCTCTTTGCCTTCAGAAAAACTTATTTGTCAAACTCTGGGCCAAGTGGGTGAAATATATACAACCCTTAATGCCAGATTGTGTGGAGATAAGTGAATAAATGAACTTTCTGTATGTATATATCTCCCCCTGGCATACTTTCTTACCACTCCTAAGTGTATAAAGTTCTTTTTTTATGTTCCAAAAATAAAAATGAAGAACATAAAAAAGATAGCAAAAGGGGCACTTTGGAGTGATGCCATGTAAAAAACATTTTTTTACCCGTGAGCAGCTTTTCAATGGTTGGATTTTGAACAAACCGATTTTGTAAACTTTTTTTTTTAGAGTTAATATTGGAATTCCAGGGATTTTTGGTGAGGTATCTGAAGAAGTATTATAGGGGAATTACACCAAAGTTTCAAAATTTCATAATTAAATTGTGAAAATGTGAACAAAGTCATTCAGAGTGGGAAAATTACAAACGTCAGAGTTGTTTACAGTGGTGGTGGTAGGGACCAGGCATCTGAAGAGTTGCCTCTAAAATATACTTAGCACTAAGTTATTACATGGAATGGTTATGAATACGTGCCCTGAAACTTTTATGGTTGCCTTAAGGTAAGGCCTTACTAAGTGAATGGGTTTTTTTAAGATCCAGTCTTGGATCTTCAGGGCATTTCTATTTTTTTTTAATAACTTTTTTCAGTACATAACATAAAAATACTCAGAACACATAGTTGCAGTGGTGCATTTGAAGAGGAAATAAAATGCATGCATTTGTGAAGCAGACCCCTGGCTCCTATCAGAAATCTGAGACAGTACATTTCTCTACAACAAGCAATTTCCACATTAATGACTTTGTTTATATCTCACTGACTGAATGTTTTTGAATAGCTGGAATTCCTTATTACACATTTATGTTGTTTCTTTAGATGTTTTTTCACCACCATTGTGTACCAAGTTTCTCTAGAATGGCACAAAAGACTTTGCACACCATAACCATTTAACTATTCAGATATTCGAAGAATCAGTAATTCCTATTTAAAGATCCTTCATCCATGTAAATGTTCTATACCACCCCCCCCCCTAGATTCCTACATCTAGTCTGAGAACAATTTAGGACCTTTATTTTTTTAGATTTTAACAATTTTACTAGATTTTTAAGTTGTTTTTCATTTATCTGTTCTTTGAACATAAACTAATTCTATTCATTTTGGCTCTCATACACTTTGTACAAGAGAAGAAATTAATGTTGTCTGCCGCTGATGCTAGTCAGGTTCCCTACCAAATGGCTCAAGACCTTTTTGTTGTCTCCCTAATTGAGGGCATTGTCAGGCAGATTTCACGCATGAGTTCACGTTGCTTTTGTTCGCTGTGTGAAAGTATTTGTTTCATTTCCTATCTGTATGTTTTGGGTAGACAATGAGCACATGTTTCTGGACTTGGAAGAAAGGCTAGCCAAGTACTTCCCCAAGGAATGGAAGCAAGACCAAGGAAAGGTATGTGACACCCAGCATTTCTTGGTCTGTTTATAACGTTTTACACATTAGCCATTGCTAACCTCTCAACCAATGACGTTATGTATGCATACATTATATGGACAAAAGTTTTGGGACACATCTGTTCTCATGGTTTGGGCTAGGCCCCTTACTTCCAAAGTCTATGAAGGCTTCCAAAGTATATGTATTTTTAAAGTATTTTTGTATTTGTAGTTGTTTCTTCAACCCCTTATTCATTGGACTGTGACTCATTATGGTCACCAGGGCAGTTAGATCTTGCAAACTCAGTGATGACTAGTGGGTCAGTGGCATGTGAGAGAGGGTGCACAATGAGGGGGTGCCACGGTAACCTACTTAACTCTGTTGTGGCTCTCTGCAGGGGTCACAAAGGAGGTGGCTTCCCCCGCTGCTCTGTCTCAAAGTGCAGTACTATGTGGAGAATGGAAGGCTGATCTGGTGAGTAACTGCTCCAAATATAAAATCCCGAATCAAGGCCGGATGATTTTGTGCAGGAGTCATCCAGCCTTTCTCTGTTGAATCAAAAGGTGGAATCTTTCTACCACCAAGGAACTGGTAAAATCAGGCAAAAGGCGAATGATATCAGGGGCTAGTGGGCTTCCTCAGGGGCATGTAATAGGACCTACATTATTTCATATTTACAGAAATGATCAGTTTTACAAACTTATCTAATGTATAGATACCCACATCTATATATAAATGTGTGTGTGTGTGTGTGTGTGTGTGTGTGTGTGTGTGTGTGTGTGTGTGTGTGTGTGTGTGGACAAAGCTTTCCCTTTTTTTTTACTTTGAAGAGTGGCATTACAAAAAATAAGACAGATTTTTGTTGATTGATGTTATCTGGTGGCTTATTCATAAATTTTAAGTGTAATCACACAGTTTGTAAGCAAATTTTACGTTCACTTGAGATAACTGGCACACACGAGCATGATTACTGAAAAAACGGTTTGGAAAACTGGGTAGGGACTTTGTCTCCAAGGATTGTGTCACAATTCAATAAATAAGGCTATTATTACAACAATTATATTTGGCCTTTTGACCTACAGCATTGTTGCCAACCTTACAACAGTGGAACAGTACTGGACTAAACCAGCTTCACTTGACTTAGAAATAGTAGAGCTAGAATTTTAAGAAAGCAGTTAAAATAAGAACCTAGATCCGTTTACTAAGAGCTGGTTACTCAAAATTAGAAAGTATAACTATGAATTAATGACTTTTTGACAAGTCATGTTCTTGGTAACAGACTTGAATGTTTTTCTTCAAACTATCGTCACAAGAACACTCTGAATGATACAGACAGTAAATCCTTAGAGAACTTTCAAAAGACGTCTTGAGTTCTTTAGGACTTTCCATAGGATGAACAGGGCTAAAAGGCCCATATAATAGAAAACCTCTTTCAAAACCTTCCCTTTAAAAGTCTTTCCCAGTCCTTACAACGCATATATAGAACCTAAGCTGCAAAGCAGCCCGTAAAAAATAATAGTTTTTCTGCTGTCACAAAAACCCAAGACATTTGCATACATATGTCTTTTCAGCTAAGAGCAATTTAGCCCTGTCCATTCATGCCGAAGTTATATGTGCTTTTAGCTGCTTTTTGAATGACTCACAATGCAACCATTTGCATATATTAGTCATAAAGGCACAATAATAAAAATAGCCTGTTTAATTCTAAAGAGATGTTGGAAAATGGTCGTATAGAAATTGGTTATTTTGGTACATAAACCCATATAAACTTTATCATTATCTATTGTCATTATCTATTATCATTATCTCCTAAATAGATCATGAACAATAATAAAACTTTTTTTTTTAATCTATTACCTCTTGTCTATTAGGGAGACCCTAAGGCAAACTGATTTTAAAAGGCAAATAGATAATAGTGACAGTGGATGAGGATCATTCGATGCAATGAGAAAACCGTTTTGTGTGTATTTTGTTTGTGTGTATTATTCGAAAACACTTTCCGAAAATATTCCTGTGTCTAAATTAAAGTGAACGGAAAGCGAGGAGGCTGTACTATGCTGACCTGAAGGAAAGAGTCCTGCGATCAGAATGCCGACAGCAGGAGGAAGTCTACTTCCAGCTAGCGGGCTATGCCCTCCAGGCCGATCTCGGAGACCACCATCCAGACGAACACAACCAACGAGTTGCTAAATACTTCCAGCCAAAGGACTATTTTCCTCCCTGGGTACGTCAGTGGCCCTATACCTCTGTCCTCAAGACCTGAACTGCTGTTATATGAGTCTTTCTGTTCACTGTAGCCTGATTCAGTCTATAATCTCCATCAGGTTCCGGTTTAATATACAGTTCTGTGTAAAAGTGTGAAATTGATATATAAAAACTTCAGATCAGCAGTGAGTGTTTTCTTCATATTAATATTAATAAGTATACTAAATATAATTAAATAGAATTAAAACAACATTCTACAGTAAACAGTGATTTTATGTTCGCTATTTCAGTGTGTTCCTTGTGGAAGTCCAGTATTACTTCCATCAGAAACCTGGTTTTGACTTAATCAGTCCCTCATTAAATTGAATCAGGAGCTGCTGATAGATTTTCACAAATCTAAACAACGGCTGGAGGAACCGAGGAGGAATCTGGAACCGAACCTGTGTTCTCCTCACCAGCTCACACAATATCAACTACTATTTACAAACAAAACAAATCTGGATACTTTTAGTGCTTTCTTGTTAATTTGGATTTATTCTAATGTGAACTTTTCTAGCAGAAAGACACCTTTGTCACACACTGAGGAAAATGGCTTTAAACGATCTGCATAGGTGCCTAAGTCTGTTGCACAGTACTGTGTTCGTAATTAAAGAACTTTCACATTAACTAGTTCTGAATGTTAACCGCTTTAGTCAATTAGAAAGCCAGTCTTTCCTTTTTCAAATGTGATGCCTTGACCTAAAGCATGGATTCTCTGTCTCGAAACGGCCTTTCACTTACGGCAGTAAGGATGAAAAAAGATAATAGAAGGAGACAAAAAAACAAACAAACACCAGTGGTTAATTTGTTAGCAAATAAAGTGGCCCCTGGATCCTATCACCAACACTGTAAAGAAATTGTGCACTTTTCCACGACAAACCATGACTTTGTTTGGGACAGCTGGTGGCCTAGTGGTCAGGGAGATTCCCCTGCGATCAGAAGGTAGTGGGTTTGAATCCCAGGACTGCCAGTGGCACCACTGAGGTACCCTTCAGCAAGATACCGTTCCTACACACTGCTCCCCGGGCACCGGGTCACTGGCTGGGTTAAATACAGAGAGAGAATTTCACTCTGTTCACACTGTGTGCTGTGGTGTGTTCACACATGACTATAAGGGCCACTTTACTTCATCTCAACCACTGAAAAAAAACTCCAAAACCATAGTGCAATTCCTCTTTAAATGTCTATTCTATATTCGTATCAATCCAGGACTAACATTTGTCCTCCTGCTTGACTTGCGTACCTGTACAGATTGTGGCTAAGCGTGGTGTGGACTACTTGCTGTGCCACGGACCAGAGGTGCACAAGGAGCTGTGGGGGATGCCCTCTCGAGACGCCATCCTTCTCTTCATCAGAGAGTCCTGCCGCTTGGAGGACGTGCCCGTCACCTTCTACAGGCTCCACAAGGTCAGAGGGGTCACACTGGGAGCTTAAGACCTACTGAGCCATGGAATGTGGGAGGACGCTTAGGGGGTGTTTTCATCAAATCAGGGGGTTAAAGGTGTCATGTTGTGATGGTTGCTGGCCTCTTTAAAGGCTCAGATATGTCAAACTTGAAGCTTGGCCTCTTTGCAATTAAAATCCCTAAGAGCTTCTGTATAAATTTACAGAGTCATATGGATGCATGCTTAAGTATGTCTGCTGATACACATGTGTTCACTTTCGCCCATACACGTCCACACTCGTAGTACCACGCAAAAGTTTTGGCACCGGGCAAAAAAAAATATTTCATCAACTTAAATGTTCAATAAATATCACTAACAGATTATTAGTAGAATTTTGACGATGACATTTAGAACAAGAAAAATAATGTATTCAGAATAAAGATAGTAAACGTACAAATAGTTCTTAAAAGGATAAAGACAACAAAAGTAAAATAAGTACAATTAACCAGTATAAATTAGGTTAAAAGATGCGAGTAGCTAAATACAATAATTAGATGAAGTAATGGCATAAATGAAACTAACAAAATTAACATGGACTAAAACAGTCACAGGCTGCGTGGAGGAGGTTAGAAATGAAGAATTTAAAATGCGAGCTGAGCTTTAGAGAGTTCTTGTAGTGAATTCCAGCTCGTTCACTGTAAAATCAGGTTACAATCCGATTTTTCCCTGTAAAAACGTTTGGTAACTGACACCCAGTCATTGGGGCCTGTCTGATTATCCCCCTTGATTTATAGAAATGACCTTATCATAAACTGAAATAAACCAATAAACCAGTGTGCACTGCTAAGGAGGACCATCCAACGTTTTCCTACAGTCTGTAATGATGTATTTTGTAGGGAGCAGCAGTAATAAAAACCAATAAAGTGTGGTGCCAGTGGTTTGAGGCTACTAACAGACGTGTGTTTGTATATCTGAATATCTTGATTTATTAAAACAGCAACAAAAACACAGTGTAAACAGTATTTGCAGCCTTTTGTCTTAACAGTGCTGTATTGTAACAGTCCAACAGTCCAATATTGTGTACTAAACACTCCATATATTGGGCAACTTGAGTTTTCCGCTGTGTCTCTACATCCCTTCACTCCCAGCCTGCTGAGTGAAGGCCTGGTGTGATAAAGACGCGTGATGCCTTACATGTCTCCTGTATCTTACAACGTCCATCATGTTGTCATTACTGCAGGACAAGAGAGAGGAGAAAGGCTCGGCCCTGCTGGGACTCACCCTGCGAGGAATGCAGGTTTATCAGGTGCGTGTGGGGGTCAGTAAGTAGGGGGATGCACTTTCGTGCGGACGGAGCACGAGGGAGTATGTAATATTTGCCTGGACATAGAAGAGTAGGGTGTTTATGATGAAGAACGGACGGTCTGCTTATGTGCGTCATCCCATGAGTCAAAGCACAGCAGCTTTTTTTTTTCTTTTTTTTTTTGCGCACCAGTACCCACCAATTCCCAGCAAGACATGGGTGGAATGCGCAGGTTATCCTTGAACAAGCCAAAAACAGGATTTGGGATGCATGCCTTTCCCCTGATCCCTCTGTCGAAAGAGCCTGGGTCTAGCAGATTAAATGCCAGGGCCTTGTGGGATATTCTCCCTGACCCCCAAACCTCACTGAACCTCCCATCTCCTTCACTTTCCTTACTTGGTCAAAAGAATTTGAATTATTTGAGAAATACAAATAAGTTCATGTAGGAGCGGGCAATGTAATGATATGATTAATTAAATGATATCACTTAATTGTTCTGTCCATCGCGAAATTACAACTCCGGAAAAAAAATGAGAGCACTGCAGTTTATTTTTAAATCAGCATCTCTATGAGTGTAACAGCCAGTCCATGCCAGTGTCTGTTAAATTCCCACACACACACCTCATTCTGCTTTATGAGGTACTGATTACTGATCACCTGAATCACATCTTATTTAATGAGGAAAAGTATAAAAA
>JBBPCX010000088.1:3141489-3155301 GCA_037974365.1 Hydrocynus forskahlii | reverse complement strand
ATATATATATATATATGTGTGTATATATATATATATATATATATATATATATATACACACACACACACACACACACACACACACTACCAGTCAAAAGTTTGGACACACCTTCTCATCCAACTTTTTCTATTGTTTTTATTATTGGCTTCATGGTAGATTAATATTGAAAACATCACCTATTGCTCTGATGACAGCTTTGCAAACTCTTGGCATTTTTTCAATCAGATTCATGAGGTCTCGACCTGGAATGGTATTTAATTACCAAGTGTTCTTCGTCAAGAGTTCATTAGTGGAATTTCTTGCCCTTTTAATGTGTTTGGGATCATCAGTTGTGATGGTCGGGTTGGTACACAGTTTGTGATCCTGTTCCACGACGGTTCTACTCCACATTATGGCAAGAACCACTTAACTAAGTAAAAAAACAACAGTCCATCCTTACCTTATTACAAAACATATTCTGGTTTAACTCGTTTTTGTTTACTGCATAATTCCATGTGTTCCTTCATCATTTTGTTTTCAATATTAATCTACAATGTCGAAAATAATAAAAACAAAGAAAAAACATTGAATGAGAAGGTGTGTCCAAACTTTTGACTGATAGTGTGTGTGTGTGTGTATATATATATATATAAACACACACACACACTATCTGTCAAATATTTTTGCATACACTTAGATTTTCTTTATTTGCATGTTACTCACTTGAAAAAACACTACTCTTTCTTAACAAATACATTTACAGTATGTTCACCATTTGAGTTCTATTTATTAACCAGAAAGAAATTTTCTTCATTACTATTGACACCTATAAAAACACCTAATATATCTTTAAGTGGCTCGCCAGACATGTGTTAGATATTTAAAATATATATGTATGTACACACACACATATATTTTTTCCAAGTTTCCAGCAAAGTATTTTTGAAAGCTTTGAAAGGCTAAGCATGGTTATTAAGCCTATTTTTATAACTTTTCTTTTTTAATTCTCTGATTACTCATTTAGCCATCTAAACAATGAGTAGATTGGTCTGTTAAGAGCTCACTGGGATTACAGTACTGTATCATAAATTAATGTAAGCACGGTCAAGAAACCGAATAATTAATGAGAATGAATATTAACAAATTCACATTTGAGCCATTTGGAAAAGCTGCTGAATATTGTAAAATGATTATTCCTCCTAATTCAATGAACACTGTAGAAGAATTACAGATCTATTACCAGGTATATTAAGCTGGATAAGATAAATGCTCCAGATATTCATGGTTTAGAAGCTGAAATGAAGAGTAGAATGTTAATCAAACAACCTTTCTGAATGAGGCTATTATCATCTCTTCCTCTCTCTCTTCTGCCCATTAAACTGAAAAATGACTTTAGTTCCTGTTAATATAAATAATAAATACAAGATGCATTAAAGTTCATATTTACAGGGGGTCCTAGGATTTGAAAGTGGGGTCTGTAACAGGGGTTCAATGACTTAAAAAAAAAAACAACACAAAGGACAAAATATGAGTAGGGAGTAGAAGTAAGGCAATAATGCGTCCTAGGGGAATGTTTGTCTGAGCCTACAGCCTTTGGCTAAAGTTAACATAGATCCCTGTTCTTTAAATAAAACAGGACAGCTTCTTACCTCTGATTGTCATCCCATTGATGGAAAAGATCTAATTTCACCCTCAAAATAACTTCCAAGCTCAGAGGTTCACATACCTTCACAACTAACAGATTTTATATTAGACCATTTTCCTTTATAAAAATAGCCAGGTATAAAATTTCTTGTCTCATTTGTTTAATTTCTCATCTACCTTTAAGAAATGTCTGATGTTTTGTGTTATATTTTTGCAGAAATATAGAAAGTTCTAAAAGGTTCACAAAAGTTCAAACACCACTGTACATGTTTTAGAAGATATAGATGGGTTTGACTTTTTAACTGCTCTGAAGTCATTGCCAATGTGTTTTTGCCATTTGATATTTCCATTGTTTGATCTGAAGACTTGGGTTATTTTCCTCAACGTCAGTTTAATTCTTTCTTTCTTTTTTGATTGTTAAACATGTCAGGAAACATCCTGGTCATCGTGATCGTGATGGCAACAAAGACATTCCACTGTGTGACGTCAGTGCTCATCATTAATCTCGCCATCAGCGACTTCCTGGTGGGCATCGGCGTCATGCCATTTGTGGCGGTTTCCATCATGAATAATGGATGGGTGAACTGCAATGTTAGTATGGCCGGCTACATATACCATTTCCATAATGTCGGATCATGTTTTAGTTTAGTAGTTTGAGCTTAAGATACTAACTTAACCCCAATTACTTTTATTAATCATTATGCACATAACCTGTTCTGTGTGAAATGATACTTTAAAGGGAACATATTATACCTCTTTTTAGACAAGTTATAACAGGTCTATGGGCTACAAAACATGTTCATGAAGTTCTTTGCACAAAATCTCTCTTACACAAAGAGATCTCACCAGCTCTATTCTTGTCAGTTTCAGTTCCTTTCAAAATGAGCTGTTTAAGGGTTCTGTCTCTTTTATGCAAATAAGCTGTTGCTGGCCACGCCCCACCCATCCCATGTTTACGCTGCATGTTTAACACACGTGAAACAGAGGCGCTATCCAGCCCTATATGTTCGACCCCGAGTCGGACCCAGCGCAAGGTGAACTCAACACTTCATGATTGACTTGCCTTTGCCTGTAGCCATAGTGCTCGGCATCTTATGCGTGCTCGTAAAACCAGCAGACAAAAATGGAGGATCTTCAACTGATCTAGTCGGTGGGGGCTCGACAGGTGAGGGGTGGTTCTATACAAATTTCCTCATCTTGATGTCAGGATATAGGAGTCGTCCAAACAACTCATAGAAGCATATGATTCCTGACACCAAAATGTCTCAATTGACTCACAGAAAATGGATGGATGTTTTTTTTTTCACGCTTGGAGTGTTTATAGGAGCAGTAGAGACTCAAATGGAAATACAAATGGATGAAAAGAATTTTTGCGTAATATGTCCCCTTTAAATGACAGTAAAGAAAGTTATTCATCAACCTATAAATCACAGTATTTACTGACTTAAGGAATAGTTCACAATTTCCCATTGATGTTGTCAGTCATGTTTGGAGTCGAAATGTTTCATCTTCATTTTATTGCTGGAGCTGCAAGGCTAATGTTGCTAATCCTCACTAGAAGTCAACAATCACCCAAAGCTTCTTCACCAAAGCTTCTTAATCCACTCAGTCCTCACTGATGTCTTTATTAAGATGGCACAGACTTGTAGATGTGGTTTGGGACACGGTTACTGTGAGCTACAAAACCGAACAAAACGTATCCACTATAGGCGGCCATTTCACACTACACCAGGACTGACATCCACATAGCAGTCGTAATGAGCACTGATCTTGGATTGGATCTAGTGGCCTGGTGGCTATGGAGTTGCCCTGCAATTGGAAGATTGTTGATTTAAATCCCAGGACTGCCAGTGGCACCACTGAGGTACCCTTGATCTGTCCCCACACACTGCTCCCCAGGCGCTGTGTTCCTGGCTGCCCACTGCTTCACTTGGTGAATGGGTTCAATACAGAGGACAGTTTCACAGTGTGTGCTGTGGTGTGGCCTCCATTTATTGACAGTCGAAAAAACGAATGATTAATCTTGCTTCTAAGTTTGTGAAAACAGACCCAGTTGCGCTTTGTTGTGACGTTTTGTTTGTTTTTATGCCACACAATTAGTCATACTGTGTCCTATCTATAGGTGGGGTGAGGGAAAGTGTCCATTTGAACACAAACACAGCACACAGTGTGAACAGCACAAAATTGTTCTCTGCATTTAATCCATTCACCAAGTGAAGCTGTGGGCAGCAGCAACGCAGCACCAGTGTGGGGATGGTACCTTACTCAAGGGTACCTCAGTGGTGCCACTGGCCGTCCTGGGATACAAACCCATAGATCCCTAACCACTAGGCCGACAAAGCACTGCGTCGTCAGCAGGATTTGGGCATCTGTTTGTGGAAAACATTTGGGTCACTATTCACTTCTATTCACGCTGAATAGTGAAAGAAAAGAAGAAAATCTTGGACTTCAAACATGTTTTGTCTAACTGCATTACTAAGTAAACGGTAAGTTAGATGTTTCCTTTATGTCTCCTTTATTTCTACCACAGGATTTGTGCCTGTATGTGGGTTACACCTCCTCTGTCTACTGCACAGCTTCAGTGCTAACACTCGCAGCAATTGCTTTGGATCGCTACTACTCCATCGTAGACTGCCTGCGGTACGATTCGCGCTGTACAGTGTGGCGAACTGGTGCGGCTGTGCTGTGGATCTGGGTGCAGGCCATGCTCACCAGCTCGCCCCCTCTGCTGGGCTGGAGTAATGTCAGCTTCGTGAGCCCTATGTACAGCTGCTCTGTCAACTGGGCTAGCAGTCCGAGCTACACAGTCTTTATGGCGGCCCTGTCCTTTCTCCTCCCGGCCACGGTCATCCTCTTTTGCTACGTGAAGATTGTGAGGGTGGCTCGGCACCACGCTAGAAGGATCCACAGTTTGGAGGAGCACCTCCAGCGCAGTAGGAGCCGCACGGTGCCCAGGCCTTCTGAATCAGCGCACCAGTGTTCGACCGCAGACCTGGAACCACACGATCCCTCCAGACTGGTGTACTATGTCAGTGGGAAGTTTGTTTCTGAATCCCAGTTTGATGCTTCTCACCATGATCTGGAGGGAGATCCAGCTTCACAACTGGAAGGGGAAAGCAGCTCCAAACCTTCCAGTCGGCGCCTTCAGACGTTCCTCACTCATCTTCAAAACGCCAGCGCCCAGCAGGCCAGCAACCCTCATCATGGCATTGTGAGGCTCTTCATGGTCATCGCTGCCTTCTTCCTGTGCTGGACGCCTTATATCAGTGTTGCTCTGGTGCAGGCCACTGAGACTGCCCTCGCACGCTCTGAGAGCCAAATCCCACCGGCTGCTGTCACCTTCTCCTACTGGCTGGTCCTGTTCAACTCCGACATCAACCCCCTGCTGTACGCTCTTCTCAGCAAGCGCTTCCAGGGGGCACTGCAGAACCTCAGGCAAAAGATTCAGGCCAGGTTAGGTGGTGTAGTTGGCAGGGGAGGAGAGAGAAGAAAAGATGGAGAAGGTGGAGGATCCACAACACCCACTAAAGCAACAGCTGCTCATGGGGAGCACCATTCCAGAGATGGTGGAACCCATCAGATGAGATCGGCTTTCACAATGAATGTTCCTTTTCCCAGAACGTACAAGGAACGATTACATGAAGGCCACCTACAGGGGAGTTTGTCATCATCAAATTCCTCCCTCTCCACCTCCTCCTCTTGTTGGAATAACAGTAGTTGTAAATCTCCAGAAAAGTCAGACTGCTTACAAGTTCCCTCCAAGCCACAGGAGCGAGAGAGACTCCCCAACACAGCCGCAAACAAGGAGAGGCAGACCACTTTCTTCTACGGCCAGATTACAGTACGAGTGGAGCATGAAATTTGCTGAATCTGCACTGTAGCGTGGTCGAACTGAAATGTCATGTTACTTTGAACGTACCGTTTGTGGGTTTAAGGTGCCTGTTACGCTTGTAGTTACATGAAATCTTATTCGGCTTGTAGTTTACAGACAAGTGCCCTGGGTGTTCCTTTTTTACAGTCTGAGGTGTCCTACACTCTTAAAAAAAGTGCCAGAAAAGGTCCCCTAAGCAATGCTATAGAAGAACAGTTTATTTCCCTGAAGAAGTATTTATGTAAACGATATGTGAGGGTGAAGAATGTAAAGTTATTTACCAGTTGAAGGGTTGTTCCCCCAGTCATGAAACCACCAGTGCCGGGAGGGTGAAGTCTAGCATTTTCTTCCTTCATGTCATGTGAAACACCATCACATCTTTTCAAACTGGCACTAACTAACGTCATTGGACAGCTCAACACGCTTGGAGGAGAACACTAATGGACAATTCTGTTACTTTAGCCAACAGAGAGACGCCCCTAAAACAACACTGACTAGTTTTCACCAATTAAGCCTTTGCTCACTCTGCCTTTGGGGTCTACCTAGGGCATTAACTCAACAGATTAGCTTCAGCATTTGATAGAAATATATTTTCTTCATGTTTGAAGTTGTCCTCTATAAAAAATAAAGGTGTATAAATACCTCTGGAAGAACAAGTAGCATGTTGCTGTTTAGGGGCTGCGCATAATTTTATCTTTATCATAATTTTATTTTTTAAAATGACAGCAATTTCTATATAGTAATTTATAAAGTCTGGCACTACCATCATTTATCATCTTCCAAAGAATGGGTCCATGTTTTAAATACAAAAAATAAAGCTTTTTATACACTTCCTAGAATTCCTACATACTTATTACTGGGCCGGACAGTTAGACTTTGTGATGCCTGAATGTCATTAGAGGGTTTTAGACTTACCTCTGTAACCCTTAAAAGTAGCCAAAAGCAGTGAGCTGGATCAAGTGGGCTGGGCTAAGGACTGAACAGTGAAACTCTGGAGCACCTATAGGTTATTAGGAACATGATTAGAAAGCATTAGTCTAGACTTAAGTTTCATTTATTCAGTGTACAGTGTCACTTATTTTATTTCTGCTATTACTTTTACCTGACACCAACAGAGGTGGGGCCTCTGTGCATCAGACCAGTTTGTCCAGTAAATTCCACTGATGCTCAATTGGACTGAGATCTAGGGAATTTGGTGGTAAAGTCAACACTCTTTGTTCCTCACATAGTTTTTAAACAGCCACTAATGCAACACAGCTCAACATGCTTGGAGGAGAACATTCGGCCTGGAACAATGTTCACTATGTGGCATTTCAAAGTGACATCCACTTGAATGCTGGAAACCAAGGTTTCTAGCAGAATATTGCTGGATTGCTATAATGCATCAGGGTGTCTTCTTTTCCAAGACCTGCCTTTTTGTTTAAATGCTCTGACCAAGTCTTCCAGCCATCACAATTTGGCCCTTGTCAAAGTCACATAGATCCCTAAGCGTGCTCATTATTTCTCCTGCTTGCAACGGGACTGAATCTCTTAGCATTATCATTCTAGATCTGTTAAGAGATGGCTTAAACGAATTAGCATGAATTCCCTTTGGCATATAACAGCTCCGATGACAAAAAAAAAAATGCAGCAGATCTAATAAATGAAGTTGTTTATTCACGTTTTCATTTTCCTCAAATGTGATATATGTCTTGCATTTCAGTGTAAAAATTGTCATTCCTTACAAAGGTTTACGATAATTCCTAGCAATAATTCCAGAGGAATACAATATCATATTTGTCATTGAAACAATGACAATGGGGGGACAGTGCTGATGATTTCTATTGCAAACTAAAGAAAAGGCAGTGAAGCTGACTGCTAGGTTGTCCCATACTTTCTGCATGCGTTTTCAACTCACCAGTCCTCTCATTTTGAATAGTCCTTAAGATGCAGAAGTTCGAAAACCACACAATCAGAATTATGATGCACTGAAAAGTCAGATTCGGGGGCTATTCGAGATTGATGAGTGCAAGAAGCGCTGTGAACTGGAGGTGGCACTAGTCTTGGTCACCCACTCCAAAAAAGCACATCGTGTAGGTGCGCATTTCAGAAATGGTCATACATTCACAAGGCAGACATGGCCCCACATTTTCTTCTCTGTGTGTGTGTGTGTGTACACAATTCTCAAGCCAGTGCCTGTTTTCACTGTCGCACTGCCGCCTGACCCTGAAGTAGCCTCACAGTGGTTAACACATACTTAAGCAAGAAAGTGATAGTTATATAGAACTTGATGTAAACAGCCTGGATATCCTGATGCCTCAAAAGGAGATCCTGGTCCATGATCAGTCTAGAAGGGTTCAGAAGTCTTTCCTGAAATGTTCGTTACCAGATTCCGAGAAAGAGGGAGGGGACGGGGTGGCATCTTTGGGATTGCCCATAAAAAGTTAGTCCTCTGTTTCTAGCAGACATTGGCACTGGTCAAGGATCGTGTTAGGAGATGTGCTTGCTATTAGTGTTCCAGAAGTGTTTAGTGTTGGTGCATGCGTAGATGTCAACACTTGCAGACTCCATTGTCAGCGCTAGCAATAGTCTGGGAAGTTTGCGGCACGGTTTCGGGGCCTTATAAGCATGAATGGCCCATGATGGCCTCTGTTGGTAGGGAGTAAGTAGGAGTAGTGAAGGCCAAATTCAAAGCTCTAGTGACTTTCTATACCCAAATACAGGATGATCAAAATGGATGTCCTCTAGCTAGCCTCTCTCCAGTTGGATCCTTTAGCGCTGAACAACATTGGTCACATCAGACGGATTTGCTAGATATTCTTGTGTGAAGCAGCTCAGGTCAATCACGCTCAATTTTGAGGGCACTGATGGCTGTATCAGAAACAGTGTTTTCAGTGTGCTGAAGGCAGTTATTGCACAAAAGAGACTAAGAGATGGACTCTCCAGGGCAGCGGTTCCCCTCCTGGAGGCCCCTCCCTACTCTAAACATCTAAACATTTTCAGATTTTCTGTGCTCCTAATACAGCTGATCCAACTATCCACCATCGGATCAAATAATTAACAAGCCTTTTCTAGGTTGAAGTAGGTGATGAGCAGGTAAAACAATACAATGTGCCGGATGGGGGGGCCTAAAATTCTGAGGTTCAAAAGCAGTGCTCTGGAGAACAGCAAGCGCTCCTATTCAAGTCACAAGAGATGAGGCCCAGTGTGTTCCTAATTATTTGTGTCTATCGGTTCACATCTGTTTAGGAGTTCTTTTGCCTGTGGAAATGATTAGAACTGACAGAGCTCAAAGACGGAGGGAGTGTATGTTCTACTGGTGAAGAAATTGGAAAGTTGTGATTTGATATGCTTCACTTCTGAGACGTAACTGAAAAGCCCAGAAAAGCAGATGCGAAGTTCCACTGCTTTGGTATTATTGCATATAGCCATATAGCCATGCTGATGCTCTCTCAAGACGGACAGAGCTAGGCTGGTCAGGGAATGGGTTAAAGAATTCTCCCTGGAAAATGCCAACCGTGCTAACAGTGAATCAAAGCCAGTACAAGCCAATTAGCATTCGAACAAATGCAATCATGCTAAGTGGTCCCTACCAGTTTTCCTTTACTGCTAGCATTTCTGGGTGACATGTTCTGTCGACAGGGTGACACGTTCTGTCGACACTGTGAGTCAGTGCGTGAACGTGGACATGGAGGTCCGAGTTCTTCGGCTCCAGTTGAGGCCGGAGCCGGCTCCTCCCTCGGCTAGCTCAGCATGCTGCTCGCGCTTGCGCAGCCTGGTGCTCAGCTGGATCAGGCACTGGTCCCAGTCCTCCGGCAGCAGCAGCATCAGAAAGCCCAGGCAGATGATGAACACAGCAATTAGCCGCACTGTGTTGAAGTGGATCTCACAGGTGTACAGGTCTACCACTGCCACATGCAACAGGGATTAAAAAAAAGAGGGGATCAGTACACTATCACCTTGGCACTACTAATTTGGTGAATACTGTCCCTCTTAAATTCATAGACTGGCAAAATATAAGTAATTAAATAAGTAAATAAATAAAGTCCTTATTAAAGTCCCTACATATATATACTCCATACTTATACATTTATATATACTTATATATATATACATATATATATATATACATACAATGCCACACACACACACACACATTTATATATTTATATATATATATTATATAACGTGTGTGTGTGTGTGGCGTTGTTGGCACTATTAATTCCTTGCAATTCTGATACCCACTGGCCCTTTTCATGAAGGTTCTGGTCAAATGTAATTGTAAAATGAACAGTTTTTATGCATCGGTTTAATTTTTGGCGCACATATATGATTCAGACTGAAAAGTGCTTCATTTGAACATCATGAATATCAGTGAGAGCTACAACAATACAAAATAAGAACCCAAACATGGCAATCCTTCTACTACTGTGGATGCACTTTAACTACTAATAGATTAAATAACTAGCATCCAAAACAAAGGTTACCTTTAAGGATGAGTAATAAATTATATATATGAATAATCATAAATTATACAGATGAATAATAAAGAAGGCGAATAATAAATAATACAAAATTCTCATTTGCTTACAGTTTGTAAGAATTTTAAATAAAAAAATGTGAGCTGGATCCGACTTGATTAGGTTGAAGGCTTCACTTACTTGCATTAACAGGAACACTTAGCACAATTCCAAGTGATATCAATGTTGGATATGTTATAGCAATTCCAAAATTCACCAGGATGTTGAATGCTATATAGAAATAAAAGAAAAATATAAACACAATTGCACTGGAAATACCTGTAATTAAGTTGTTTCTGTTAATTGTACCTTTTCATGATAATCAAGGTCAATCTTACCTAGTAGGAGGGCTGCTACTCCACACAGGTAAGCCCAGGGAATATTGTCAGGAGACCCGAAGTTCTCAACATGGGTGAAGTACAGAATTACGGGCACAAAGCTGATGAAGACGAAGTTGGCTCCCCCAACAATGGTGAGGAACAGAGCGGCCTCACCAAATTTGGCGCTGCCAAGCACTAGCTTGAAAAGCACCTGAAAGAAACAAGAGAGGGATCGTTCCATTGATCCATCAGACTGTCCATTAAACTTCCTTCAAAATAGGGAAAATGCAATGAGAAAAAACGGCAACATCCTCTTCGATGACCTTCTGCTGTGTCTATTAACTGTGATCAGCTACAAAAAAAAAGTTGCGAGTCGAGAGTTACAGAGTGTCTGACTTTTCTCACAGATGCGCCCCTTAACTCAGGCTTTTCAGAAAACAATAAATAAGAACAGGTCTTATTATGACACCTGGTTGTGAGGTTGTTTGCAGTAATGTCGCAGGCCAACAGTTAGGTGACAACTAAAAATAAGACGCATTTCTGCAAGAAAATGTGAACTGTGATTGCATGGTTTCTACAAAACCAGTGTTTGGAGACACCCACAAATAGTTTTATGGGCAAAAAAGGATTTTAGCCAAATCTACTCGCGGTGTGGATATTCAAACTAGCACCTCCTCTGATTCTCTTCATTCAGTGACCGGCGCTTTACTGCTGAATCACCGTGGAGCAGGGCATTGGCGACTTCAGATTTTTTCAGATCGACTTATCCGTCAGTAAAGTCGTAGTCGAGTCGACAAGTCGTTTGATGACGTCACACAGATGCAGCGGAGGAAACCCGGTGTCCAACAGTTAGCAACTTTTATTAAAGTTCTCTGTAACATTAGCCACCGCCTTGTTCTGTAACCAAAGGTCTCACATCTTTAACGATGAAACTAACAAGCAGATCTGTGTTCTGATGTTTTTTCTTATCAGTTAGGGGCTTTTCTGTAAAGCTGCTCCGCTCCTCTGGACTGGACGACTCTCTGCAGTGCTAGCGTTAGCCATGTTACCTAGCAGTGCCGTTTCAGATGCCGTGCAGAACGCCGGTACTGTTACTGTACTTTAACACCGACTTGCAGGTTGTGCAGATCTCTGTGCTGTTTGTGTGTCTAGAGCGAAGGATCTCCACACATGTGATGTGTGTCTGTCTCTTCTGCGGCCGTGTCTCTCGTCTTGTTGTGGTTTTGTGTTTAGATTCCCCTCGTGCCAACGTTACCGCCCCTTTTATGAAGGGACTATAATAATTGGTCAAGGCAAGGAACGCGTGTCAGCGTCAGCCAATCTGAGGCAAAGATTGCATTGCGTACACAAGCACGCACACAATGAGACAGGAAAAAAAACACACAACTTGTCGACTTCTTTAACTAACATCCCTCAGTTTTTACGATTATTTTCATCCAGTAGGGGTAGACATCAGCACTAAAGCTATAAGGCTAATTAGTCTGGGACATCGGGCAAGTGTACTGTTTAATAAAGAGGAAGAAGGGGTTCCACATATGGTAAAATTTGTTTATAGATCCGTTGACTACGTGTCTGACTTTCTCCAGCTTAATACAATTTAAAACATCTCTTATCCACTGAGTATAGGTGGGGGGTGTTGCAGATTTCCATTTAAATAAAATGAGCCGTCTTGCCAGCAAAGTAGTAAAAGAAATTACATCAGTGCTAATTTTTGTAAGTTGTAGAATGGCTGGGGCGATACCAAACAGAGCAATGAGGGGGTCTGGATCAATCTGGGTTTTGCATATTACTGAAAGTGTATTAAAGATCTCGGTCCAAAACCTAGAGAGGGCCGAGCAGCTCCAAAACATGTGTACATGGTTAGCAGGAATTTGATTACATCTACAGCACTTGGGGTCAACATCCTTGTAGATCTTGGATAATCTAGCCTTAGTCCAGTGACTCCTATGGATAATTTTACATTGTATAAGCCCATGTCGGGCACAGATAGAAGATGAGTGAACCCGTTTAAGTGCGCTTTGCCAGACTTCCCCCGATAGTTCCACACCCAGCTCCCCCTCCCATGCGGATTTAATATGATTTAATGAAGACAACTGCAAGGAGCAAAGCTGACTATAGATAACTGACAACGTACCCTTAATAAGAGGAAGTGGTGTAAGAAAAACATCAAACTGAGTTTCTTTGGGAAGAGAGGGAAACTGGAAATTAGTTTTACGAGCATAGCTTCTAACTTGTAAAAATCTAAAAAAATGAGTTTTTGGGACGCCGTATTTGCGCGATAACTGTTCAAATGATGAGAATGTGTTGTCAATATAGAGATCTCCAAAGGTTTTAATACCAAAATTATACGAGACTGCAAAGATATTGTCAACTATAGAGGGAGGAAAAGCTGGATTTGAAGCCACCAGTGCAAGCGTAGAAATCGACTGAAATCCAAAGTATCGTGGTTACGTTTAGTTTAGTTTTACAAGTCTGGGGTGTTTTGATTTGTGTTTGTGTCCCTGTCTGGCTGCCCTAGCCATGATGTCACAGACTCTCTCTCTGACACAAATTTTTAAGTTGACTCGTCCCTCCGCTCTCTCTCCTCATGCATTACAGAGGCGAATTAACCACAAAAGTACATTTTTAAAGATCAATACTCATCCTCTGATCAACCGATCAAAAATATGAACACACACGCAATACACTGGATGCTAACGGATGTTTTGATGTCTGAACAATGCCAATATTTAAAAAAAACTGTAGGAAGAGAAGAGATACCAAATTCCAGATATGAATAATAATGAAAAAATAAAACTTAAGAACAACAACGGTGTGATTGTTTCCATAATCATTCTAATAATCGGCATGCTTCTATGATAGCATAAGCATTTACTTATTTATTGAAAATCATTAATGATAATCACATTTAATAAAACAATATAGAGGAACTCTTTCTTTAGTAATAAACTATTTCACTTCTTATTTTGAAATGATTGCAAGCATTCGGGAGCTGCTGCTGGTGTGGATTCATGGTGGTTTCTTCTCTTTAAACAAGGTATTACATGCTACTGAACATCAGACTGCCACAACTGCCTGAGTGAGTGAGTTCTAAATTTTAGAACAGATCTGGATGCTGAAGCTGTTACAGAACCATACAATTTATATTAAACTAATCATAAAATTATAATGCAAACAAGACTGTTTTCAAGATTTAAAAACAACATCAGACTGTAAGCTCTACTTTCTCTTTTTCTTTTAGACACAGTTGTGATGCTCTTACCTTGTAAAGTGCAGAAGCTGAGGCAGAGGCCACAACTAGCGTGATGCCGATAACCGAATGGCTGTGGAATCCATCTGCATACGTCATCATCACAATTCCCGCGATGGCCAAAATGGCAGCGACAATCTGTCACAGACACAAACAGGGCATTCCATTTTGAGCTATTAAAAACAGACCTTTAGCAAAAATACAGCGGGAAAAACATTTGTTGGATATGTATATGTGTATATATATATA
>JBBPCX010000088.1:3121845-3141389 GCA_037974365.1 Hydrocynus forskahlii | reverse complement strand
ACAAACTAGATAAAACATGAATGCCCTGCAGTGGCAAATAGCTTTGGTTTTATATTTGATTTGATTACATTAATGTTAAAAGGAACACTGCTGTTAAAAAGCTCTTTATTTGTTTAAAGTGTTTGCAAACCAAATGTTCTTGCACTTTTGTTCATATAGCAAACTTTAAAAATAAAGTGTGGCCACAAAGTTGGAAGCATATCGTTGTCCAAATTGTCTTGGTCTGCTGAAGCATTAAGGTTGTCCTTCACTGAAAGGAAGGGGTCTAGCCCAAACCCTGAAAAACAGATGTGTCCCAATACTTTTGTCTATATGGTGTATATACTGACGTACACAAGGCCGAGTCACGTCTCAGACAAACAATAGCGTCTGCATTTAACTTTAGCACACACGTCCATGAGTTCCCTTGGGACAAATGATTTCCAATACATCAGAGATATCTCAACAAAGAACAGTATCTCAACAAAGAAACAAACTCATTTCCCTCAGTGGAACGGGCCTCCAACATGTGTGTTTGTCTAGGTGAATAATAGGGGGTCAGCTGTGTGGATTAGTGCAGCATTAAAGAGGTGTCAGGAAAAATAATGGCTCTCACCGCAGCCCCCTCTCTTCATTCTTTCTGCCTTCCACACTTCTTTTCTCACTGTTTACCACTCTGCAGTCCCTCCACACTCTCATACAGCTTGTTTTGTGATTTTATGGATCGCGAACCGTGTGCTTTCTCAGGCCTTTTGTTGTAGTTGAGTCAGCAAAGCAGTAATATCAGCAATGGAGCGCCAAAGAAGAGGAGCAGTGCTGATCCTGCCACTACAGTAGACGAAGCAGGAATGGAAGAAAACTCAAGAAAATACACTTCAGTCAGCCCCCCACTTGCATACTTTCTTCATTTTGTGCTGTTCAGACAAAAGTCAGCAACTCCATTGTTCTCTTTGACGTAAAATGCAGACACACAGGATGGACGGATGGATATAACATACACCAAATGGACAAAAGTATTGGGACACACCTGTTTTCCAGAGATTGGGCTAGGCGCCTTACTTCCAGTGAAGGACAATCTTAATGCTTCAGCAGACCAAGACATTCTGGACATCGCCATGCTTCCAATCATGTGGATACAGTTTGTGGAAGAACCTTTTCTAGTCCTGCACGACTGTGTCCCAGTGCACAAAGCGAGCTCCATAAAGACATGGCTGGATGAGTTCAGTGTGGAAGAACTTGACTGGCCCACACAGAGTCCTGACCTCAACCCCATCCAACACCTTTGGGATGAACTGGAACGGAGATTATGAGCCAGACCTTCTCGTCCAACATCAGTGTCTGACCTCATTAATGCTCTGCAGAATGAATGGACACAAATTTCCACAGAAACTCCCAAATCTTGTGGAAAGCCTTCCAGGAAGAGTGGAAACTGTTATAGCTGTTATGGGGACCAACTCCATATTAAAGTCCATGCATTTGGATTCAATGTCATTAAAGCCCCTGTTGGTGGAATGATCAAGCGTCCTAAAACTTTTGTAGTGCATTTTGGCAAATGAACAACTGAATAAAAGAAAGCACATAAGGTAAATTCTGATTTTTCAAAATTTCATAAATTCTGATTTTTCAATATTTCTGCGTAATTAATTGATTCAGAGTCAGAATTGTTTGCAGTAGTTGTGATAGAAATTAGACGTCTGAAGAGCTTAATGTAAAAGGCACCTCACTGGACTAATCCGCCTGAGACACTATTCAGAAGATACTTTTTCAAAAATGCATCTTGGAAAAGCTGCTATAGACAGAAAGGCACATGCAGTGTTGTAAGGCAAAATAGTCCCTAAAGGAAACTGTATTTTTTCCTATTATCCATTATCAGCGTTATATATGTAAGAACTCAGAAGACACTGTTCAGACAAAAGTAAGCAACTCTTTTGTTCTCTTTATTTAAAAATGCATGCTCCTCTCTCCCCTCGCCACACTGACCGAGAGGTCTCCAGAGGTAGTATTACATAATCTTGTTTAAAAACACTCTTCCAATAGTGCCCTCTAGTGGTGACTATTGCTCCAGAGATCCATCCTTGTCCAGCCAAGTGAGAAACTCTGGTTTGAGGATGCCGCAGCATGGTACAGTAATATTTATTTACAGCTGTAGGAAACACGCCACTGAATTTTCAGTATTTATGCATAATGTATTTCGATGTAAATAAAGTAATGCACTATTCTGTAATAGTGCACTGTAGAGAAATTTAATTCAGTGGTGGTGATCAGAACCAGGACTTGTGATACATACTATAGCCATTTTATTCACTGTTACAAGCATCCACGAACCTACACATGTCTTCTGAGTTTTTATATATAATGCTGATAATGGTAGCAGTGGATAATATGAAAAAGTTAAAAATTATTTGGCACTGCATGTGCCTCACAATAACACATTTAAAATGCATTTTTGAAAATGTATCTTGTAAATAATGTCCCAGGCAGATTATTCCTCACCATTACCTGTAATAACTTTTAGTGAGGAGCCTTTTAAAAGCATTAAGCTCTTCAGACGTCTGGTTTCTATCACCACTACTGTGAACATGTCTGACTGTATATGTCTCAAACAATTAATTATGCAGGACTTGAGTAATCGATGGGATTCCTCTTTAAAAGCTTTATGAATGCTTTCTTTTATTTGGCTGTTTGTTGGCAAAATATGTTTTATCCATTCATCCATCCTGTCTGTCAGATTCTATATTGTATCAAAACATGTTCAATGACGTCTATGACCCTATTTAATGCTACACTACATGGACAAAAGTATTGGGACGCCTGACCATGAGGATTTCAGGCACTGATATTGGACGAGAAGGTCTGGCTCTCAGTCTCCATTCCAGTTCATCCCAAAGGTGTTGGATGGGGTTGAGGTCAGGACTCTGTGTGGGTCCAGTCAAGTTCTTCCACACCGAACTCATCCAGCCACGTCTTTATGGAGCTCGCTTTGTGCACTGGGACACAGTCATGCTGGAATAGAAAAGGTTCTTCCCCAAACTGTGTCCACAAAGCATGATGTCCAAAATGTCTTGTTATTCTGAAGTATTAAGATTGTCCTTCACTGGAAGTAAGGGGTCTAGCCCAAACCCTGGAAAACAGGTACTGTATGTAATAATAATAATAATGATAATACACTGAAAAACTATAATAACTGACCATCACAACCTTGTGAAGGCAATTGCAGCATAATTTGAATGGTAAACAGGAAAACAACCATTTTCTGAACTGCAAACAACCATGTATGTTCTTCAAATGGTTCTTTGAGCTGTCATGGTTTTATATATACTGTAAGATGTAAGTCCTTTTAAGCACTTTTTATGAAAAGTGTTGGGACAAACGCTGATAAAAGGGTGGTACTTGGGTGGTAGTGGCCTTGTGGAAAAAATACTTGCCTGTGAACTCGATGACCACGAAGTTGCAGGTTCAAACCCCCTCCCCACTTTCTACCATTTTGTCCTTGAGTAAGACACTTACCCCTCAGTGTCTCCAGGGGGACTGTCCCTGTAACTAATGACTGTAGGTCGCTCTGGATAAGGGCATAAATGTATGTAAGTCTGATAATTAGAACAATATTAACAATAAAATATCTACTGCAGTCTCCTCACCCTGACGCCCATGAAGCGGTCTCGTAGCACGATCCACGACAGCAGGAAGACGAAGGCTTTGTTGCAGCAGAACAGAGCTGACACGTCAGTGGTGTTGATCTTGCGCAGCGCCTGCATGTACAGGTAGTTCGTCACAGTCCACAGCAGCCCAAAAGGAGCCACTTTAGTGAAGAACACCTTCACCGTCAGCCCATCCTCGCCGAAGAACCGACAGCATTCCCTGCAAGCAGGCAGCACAAACATCAACAAATTACATCCTCCAGCTTTAACCTATTGCTCCTGTCGCAGGAGAGCCTTCTCCTACCATACTGGAACAACAGAGCAGTAAAGAGAACAACAAAGCTCAAACTGCAAAGTCCAAATTGGACTTTAGAATCAGAATCAGAAAACTGTTTTTGATCCTGGAGGAAACTGCTTATGTGTCAGAGGCATAATATAAAACATAAAGTCCAATAAAACTCTGCAGAAAATTCTCAGTATGAAATAGTGATACTCACATGGTAAGACTTGCAAATAATAATAATACACATAGTTGTTTAGCACCCCATAAGAAAACTGCACATAATATTGCACATGGTAGACTATTGCACACAAAGATAAGACAACAATGCACATTATAATAATGATTTCAACCCAATTAGAAACTGAAGAACAAAATAGCATCAGTTTATTGCACATATTATTGTAAGGATGTGTGACTGAGGGGGAGTTGTAGAGTGGCTAAAAGTTCAGCCACACTGGAGTAGGTGATCCACACCGTCCATGAAGCAATGAAGTCTAGAAAAGTTACAGTTTAAAGTAAACTCCAGTTCACTGAAAAACAAAAATGACTGCTGAAGAAAGTTATAATAACGTGAGTGGCAACATTTTGAAGGCCTGTTTTCGAACCATTGTCAGAAGGGTGGTACAGGATATTTACCAGGTAATTATTAACAAGCCCTGTGGTTTTATTTTGCATTAAAGGCTCATATTCTACTATTTTAATAGGCAACTTAATTGTGTGTGTATAAATTTTACTTACTATGAGAAACAAACTGAACTCTGTGAGTCCAGAACAAGCACCAAAATATTCTCAGACTACGGTTTTGTCTATATTTCAGCCTATTTTATACCAACCAGAAATATTTATACTGGTGGCCTAGATCATCTTTGACACTTTTGACCTTGGCTCAGCCTTGGTTTTCCCTCTTCTGTCAAATGCACTTTTAACTCAGGAAAAATTTCACAAACTAGATCGGGGTACTGTTACCAGTGAAACCACTAACATGTGCAGGGCAATAGGTACTCCAGGTATAGAGCACCTCCTTAATTATCAACACTGATCAAGCAGCGTGTCACTTCTCGTCCTCTCAGAGCTTCAAGCACTGCTTGTCTTGAACCTTCGCTGCTCAAGAGAAGAGGAAGACATGCATCAAGACTCTTTTCAGACTCTTTTCGGAGTCCCTCGCTGTCTTCAAGCGTCATCTGAAGACACCTTGTTGACTAACAAGTCCTCTTGCTTATCTCTTATACATCTTTTCCTATATAGTAAAAAAAAAGTCGCTTGGGCACTTACCCTCTTAACTGTTTTCCTTACTTGTGTATTAACTTCTGACTTTTTTCTTTCTGACAGGGTTTGTTGAGGTGTGTAACTTAGGTGGCAGTAACTTGGTCATAAGCAGGTGTTGATCTTAGTGTAGCTTTACAGGTATGAAGTACAGATACTTAAGCAATGATGTACGTCGTTCTGAATAAGAGCGTCTGCCAATTGCCGTAAGCGCAAATGAAAACAAATACGTCAAGGACAACACAGTAAAAAACAAAAATACAGTTTTACTTTGTGCTTATAAGGCTACGACTCATTCGCAAGCCATTACAGTTGTTTGCCAGAATCACCTGAAGCTACGATGCAATGTTGTTTCGGCTTTTTCATTCGTGAATGAATGAACGTTGAGTTAGGTCCATAGCAGCACAAATCAGGGGGAAACAATCCAATCTGAACTTTCAACCTGAGCTCAGAATGCAGATATGTATTCAGTGATGTCTTATAGACAATATATATGTGTAGTTTTATAGCTGTGAGTTTAAATTCAGTATTCATGTTCTCAGCTAAATTTTCTACAAGAAAATGTTTATTAAATGCAGGTGTGTAAACTGCTAAAGGGCATGTATGGTGCAAATTTCTATCCTGAAGAACTCAAGTGACCACTGCCACGCTCAAAAACTGCCTTAAATGCAGCAAATCCATCACCAAAGAGGCACATGTGGCCCTAATACTACAGTGTTTCATTCTCAAAGAACTCGGTTAACCACTGAGCAAATCCATCAGCTAGAGTGGCCAGCTATTCTCCCAGGGGGCAAAATATATAGACCCATTCCAAGTCACACCCGTGGGGAAGCAAATCTATGCCCCGTTGCTGCTCTTTCCCTGCCACCAGCATTTTAGCTTGCTGTGTTCCAATTTTCTTAGAAAAAATATTTTCACAGTGTTTAGCAGTGTTTCGCCAGACCTTGCTACCAATCACAGCCCTGAACAAAGCCTCACACAAGCCAGCCGCCATGTCTATGTACTGCCTAAATGAATGTGAGTTCATTGACCTTGAGGGGTGTTCATTTCATTTTGAACATAAATCTCGGAGATACATGTGCTCTGTGACAACAGTGGAGTAGAGGCAGGCTGAGTGGCAAAATAATTGCTAATGTTGCTGCGCAATTCGTCCGGTTCCCTTCACCACAGGACCACCTTCGGCCAGACATTATTTTTGGGTGGTGGAACATTCTCAGCACCGCAGTGACACCATGCCAGTGAATATACAAAATACAAGGAACAATAAGGTACCTAATAAACTGGCAGCTTAGTGGTTAATTAGAACTTGAGTGGTGTGAAGCATGTTATGCCCTCAGGAATTAGTTTGTGTAACATGAAAGATGCTTAATTTGACTTCTTTTTGTATTTGATATACTACATTGCTCCCAGAGGAAACTACCTGAGTCCTCTGCATTTATCCCATTCACCTGAGCGAAGCAGTGGCGCCCAGGGAGCAGTGTGTGGGGACAGTCCCTTGCTCGAGGGTACCTCAGTGGTGCAACTGGCAGTCCTGGGATCCGAACCCACAACCTTCTGATTGCAGGGGCAACACCCCTAACCAACAGGTCACCAAATGGAAGTACTGTAATAACAGACAGAAGCATGGAGTGTACGGAGCAACACTCCATCTCCTTGTTCTATAGAGGACGTTCAGATATTAACCTCTGAGATTCCTGTGCTCTGTAACAACAGTGGAGTAGAGGCAGTTTGAGTGGCAAAACAATTGCAAAGTTCTGAGGAAGGAACAGGTGTGTTGCAATATTTGGCAACATGAAGCATCTAAAAGTATCTAAACATATACAAATATTCTAAATATACATAAATAATGTGCCTGACTACTGGAGTTATCATAGAGTAACTGCATCCTTGAAGCAGGGCTGTTCAATATGGGTAAAATATCATATTATTTCATGGTGACCACTTAATGTAACATTAATGTGCCTTTTGTCCAAAGCAATATAACATGTATCAATAGATAGAACTTCAAATGTGTATTCACTCTTAGGGGGTTGGCTGAATGTACAGGATAAAATGTGAAGGGGGCTAAAACCCTCTCCTAAAAAACATTTCTCATTCATGGAGACTGCTTTGAGCAAGCAGGGAAGCTTGTTTAATATTCAAGACATGCGGGCTTACGGGAGGGAGACCGGGGGAGAGGCTATCCCCGCATCACAGCACACCGTAATGCAGCAGGAGGCGTGATGAGTGTTCTAACACAGCAGAGACTGTCCTCGTGTCCCCCTGAACTGTCACAACGAGACCGAGACAGATTACGACAAGGTTCCCCTAAAAGCTCAGCTACCTGCCATGCTGCTTTAAACTGATGTAAAGTGCCTTTAAATTCTTCAGCTGTTAGCATTTGCAGTGCAGATGGTTCACAAAACTGACGAGACAGATGTGATCGAATGCACTGAGTATAAATCCTACAAATTAAATTTCATTTTATAAAGCTTTATACAGCAGATAATGTCAGACAGCAGCTTGAGCAGACCTCTGATTAGCAAAACAAGTGTGGGAGTAGCAGGGAGTAGCAGGGAAAACTGAAAAAAAAAAAACTCTGAAACTCTGAAAATCTGAAGCACACTCTTCCTGCTATGAATTTGAAAAAGGTTTTAACTCGCTGTAGAAGAAGGATGAGCGATTGAATCTAAATCATGACAAACAAAAAGCAGCTTCTTAAAATTAGCATGTATTGCTAACAGCACCACATTCTGTAATGAATAGCAGCAGTTAAACTTTTAGCAGGTCCATGTTGAAACATTAGCTTGCCGGCACAGCTGGGGTTTTATCGGTGCAACGCTTGAGATTTCGGGTAAATTTTTCATTGTTTTGTTACATAATTGAATAAAAAAGCACTGAACCCAACCCTCAGCTCAGATAAGCAGTACGAAACTTACTGAAGCCATCCCGCCAAAATTCAACCAACATGAAAACATCATATGACGACGGTAAGGCCGGTGTGTTTGAGTAGTTTGAGCAAGATTTATAAATGTTACACATAATATTTAAATAATTTAGTAGTTTTTAGGGATAAAAAGAAATGGCTCAGTTAAAGTATTAGTATCAGGACTGGAAAAGAAAATTTGTATTCTGGTTGTAATGTTCTCCTTGTGTTTTTGTATGTTTCTGGTGTCTTTTCTCCTGTTTTCTTGTCTATGTTGTTGTTTAAACTTCCATATACCTTGGTTTACCTTATGCATGCGAGTCTGTTGTTGTTTTGGTCTTAGCCCCGTCTTTAGCCCCGCCCCCTTGTTATCCTGCTCACCTGTGACTTGCTCCTCCCCCGCCCAGGTGTTCTCCTAGTTTGTATATTTCCTAGTTAGTATAGATATCCTGTGTTTTAGTCTGTGTTTGTGGATTCCTTGTATATCACACTGTATTCTCTCTGTAGACTCTGCTCTTTTAATATTTCTGTTAAATGCCCTGTTTCATGCGCTTGTCTTTGTTTAATTTATCTTGTGTATAAGTCTTGCCTGTTAGTATTGTTCTTGGTTATTTTACCCTTAGTGTTCTGCTGCGTTCTTGTTTTTGATTAATCCAGTATCCCTCATTTTAGTTTTTGTTTTGTGTTTTCTGTATTTCTGTTTTATATATTATATTGAACCCAAATTCCTTGAGTCCTCTGCATTTAACCCATTCACCTGCATGACGCAGTAGGCATCAATGACGCCTGGGGAGCAGTGTGTGGGGATGCTACCTTGCTCATGGGTACCTCAGTGGTGGAACTGGCAGTCCTGGGAATTGAACCTACAACCTTCTGATTGCAGGGGCAACCCCCTAACCACCAGGTCACCTAATGGAAGTGCTGTAATAACAGGTAGAACCATGAACCAGATGAAGCAAGGCCCCTTTCCATCTCCTTGTTCTACAGAACCTGGTTTCTCATAAAAGTGTATGGATGATAATAATAGCCTAATTACTACATATCTGTACATGTACAGGTCATTTGTAAATACATATCAGTATATTTACAGGTCATCTCTAATTCAGCCAAAGCACTGTTTAATATTGTTCTTATATAGGCATAAGGCCTAAAAATGAGGCCTAATGTTGGAGCGTAGCCTTGCACAGGGCCTTGAAGCCCTAAAGCCTGACATAACTGGGCTCCAGGACAAAGACGTTTAAGAAACGCTGCTATAGAGGATGTGTCAGATATTAAACTGATAAGAACAGTTACGAAACTTGATCTTAGCCAAAAGACAAAGAAGCGATGAGTCCAAGGGTGAGTATTGTTTCACCTCCTTTGTCCCTTGCTCTCCCTCCTGCACCACAAGATTCTTCTCACCTGAATCTCTGCTTGGGTGTCTGCCTCTCTGGACTCTTGCACAAATGGCCCATGTAGTAAAGTGGGAAGAAGAGGCAGTTCCATGTGGTAGCGAACCACGTGAGAGTGAAAGGTGCATCAAACTGCTTGAAGGTCAGTTTGGCTAGTTGGGTGGAGCCAGCCCAGGATGAGCACACGCACATCACCATAGCCACGCCCCACAGTGCTTTGCGCACCTGCACCGCCGTCACTCTCACGCAGCAGTGCAATCTCCGCCTCCCAGTCCCGGGCTCCGCCCCTGCTCCGCCTCCAGCCGGCTGTCCGTCTGCTGTGCCTGCCACGTTCTCCCGCGGCCGGTCCTCTCCTGCGAAAGCAGATCACACAACAGAGACAGCAGTGTGAGCTCCTCACCTTGAGCAGTTCTTTTCTTATAAATGTGTACAGACCAGTTATCAGATCGGTGCCTGGCAGTAAAAACAACGGCAGGTCTAAACAAGCATTTACAAACACTACAAAACCACCGGGCAAAGTCCACCGGGCAACTGCACAATGCTCCCACTGAACACATTTTCTTGTGGCAGACGGCTTTGTTTCTTCCAGGTCAAACATCTGTGTATCCTTGTAATTTGGGTAAGATCGTTCCCATTTGTGTGTGCTTTGGAGGAACTATAAATAGGCCCTTGAGCCTGGAAAAATCAATCGAACTGTTGATATCTGGTAACATATCTGGTAATCAAGAATGGCAGGAGAGGGCAAACAGGGCAAGAGGCAGCAGAGAACCAGAGGAAACTTCAGAGACACATATTAACCTTCATTCACTCCGACACTTAACATATCTGATATAATGTGTCCAAGACTCTTTTGAAATTAAGATTCTCTTTCTTCAACCTTAAAGGGAAATTCCAGAATTCTGCACAGGTCAACGACTGAGATGTTAACAACAGTTGAGTCATTCAGAATAAATCTGAAATGGTCAACAGTAGAGGAACAAACTGCCACAGATCCCGTTACAGTGGTGGTGATTGGAATCAGAAGTCACACAGGCACAAATATTGCCTTTTCATTTACTATGCAGAAGAAAAATCTCCGGGGACTATTTTTGCTAATTGACCTACACTGCCTATCCATGGCTGCCCAAATTAAATCACTAACTCTTGCTTACAGAGTGACATCTGGGTCTCCACCCAGCCACCTTAACCCTACCCTTATGTTCCTACTCATTCCCTCCGCTACTCCAGGGAATATCATTTGGCTCTGCCATCCCTACACACAGGGTAAACCCAGTCGAGACTGGTCTCATTCTGGTTCCGGTGACCAGAGCAGCAGAATCTCTCTCGATCTTCAAAAACCGCCTGAAGACTCATCTATTCACATAGCATCTCCTCTTCTGATGCACTCATATCTTCATGCACTACTAACTGCATAAAGATTCTAGCTCTTAGAACTCTCCTCTGGTTCTCACACCGTCCTGAAACTTGAGTATATCCTCAAATTGTAAGTCGCTTTGGATAAAATTGTCAGCCAAATGAACGTAATGTAATGTATTTTGTCTTACAGCTGTATGCATGTACCTCCGTTATTGAAAGTACTGTTGAATACCCAAACTGTCAGTCTTAAAGCTATAAACAAAACAATTTCTCAGGCAGCTCAGGTGGGGTATTAATAAACATTTCATGTAATAAGTGTCGGCGAATAAGTGTTTAGAGGCATTAATTCAGACATCTGGCTTCAGACATTTGGCTCCTATCACCAAGACTGTAAACAGTTAAAAAAAAAACATAGCTAGTCAAAAACATAAAATCTGATGGGACTGGTCAACCAACTGGGCTGCACGTCCAGAGATCTGATTTACATTTGAAACCACATATTAATGTGGCTTTCTGTCGTTCAGACTGCAGAAACACGCCCTTTTTCGTAAGGTTGTAAATTTTGGCCATTCCATCGACAGAATGAAATGTACCTTGAACGTTTCTTTGTTATTTCACTCCAATACTTTCTACTGTTATCAGGTTAACTAGGACGCTGTTGGCTCTGTGTGTAAAATGTCACACTGAGCTGCTAGCAAGCTGTGAAACACTTTCCACTTGTCAAAAAACCAACCATACTGGGATAAAATGGACAGCCTTAGCTCTCATTCTGTCAAAAATCGTGTACAGACATCACCTGTTAGTCCTATTCAAGATCGCCCGGATTATCTGCTAAGACCAGGGCTTGAAAGCATGGCATAGCCAGAGGCTATCAAGCTAGCAGAGCTACATTATCTAGACAAAAGTATTGGGATACACCTTATATTTCAGGGTTTGAGCTAGGCCTCTTCCTTCCACAGAGCCCTGACCTCAATCCCATCCAACATCTTTGGGATGAACTGGAATCGAAATTGCGAGCCAGGCCTTCACGTCCAAAATCAATGCCTGATCCCATAAATGTTCTACAGAGTGAATGGGCACAAATCCCCACAGAAACTCCAAAATCTAGTGGAAAGACTTCCAAGAAGAGTGGAAGCTGTTCTAGCTACAAAGGGTGAAGAACTCCATTTTAAAGTCTATGTATTGAATGCAATGTCATTAAAGTCCCTGTCAGGCGTCCCAATACTATTGTCCAAGTAGTGTATTTAAAAGCCTCACTTTACTATCCTCCCAGCAGCTGCAGTAGTGATATAAAGCAACCTCACACATAAAAAGACCCTCCCAAGTGTCCAAGAAATGCATTTTATAGACCTCCAAATTCCAACTCATCTAACTTTCTAGGTTATTAAGTAAGCGTCTCTATGGTTTCAATTTCAAGCTATTAAGGGCATCTCGACTGATACCCTCAACTGGCAGGAAGTGTGGACTCAGGCTATGGAAATATCTATTTTTAGAATATCCATCTTAGAATATTAAAAATATTTTGCTCATTTGGATCAAGAACAGCGCACCAACAAAAAGTCGTGGCACAACCATATATATAGTGGAGTGCATTATCTTAAGCAGGGCTGCTTGCTTAATCAAAGTTATCCAACGATTATGAAAAGAAGTTAACTGAGATAAAATGATTATGTTGCCGCATTCCATTTCACAACAACGCTCTTTATTTGTCATGTTACCCCTTCGATTCCGCCGGGGGAGATGTTCAGAGATGCTCTTGACAATGTCTGTGATTCCACTAGACCCATCATAGTGTGTTTCAGAAGTGTCCCTCTGCCCTGCTTCACTAAAAATACATACCAAGTCTATTTTGATGGAAGCTATATGGTAGCACAAAGCAGACTAAGCCAGGCAGAAGAATGGCATAGAGCTTACAATGCTTGATTTAACTTTTTTTTTTTACTTTTTTCATTAAAATTATGTTTATCCTTTACAACAACAATTGGCACAGATCCGTACTGGCAGTACAACAAATGGTAAATCATCATCATACGAAAAACAGCTGCTTAAATGGAAGTTTCTCCAGTTTGCGTTGATGCTCGAGGTGTCAGACGTCATGCTGAGCTTTGTTCGATGTTCCTGTGTCACGCCGAACCAAAATTATTGTAATTTAATAAAACATGTAATAATGATGACCACTACTGGAATTTTAAAAATGGCGTCACATACAAATGAACATTCTTTTATTTTACGTCTTAGAAACAAACAGAAAAAACACAAGATCTTTGAACTAGGGAGAACGTTCAGGACAGTCTCCGCTCACAAGTGGGTGGGAAAACCCGCAGAGGGAGGGGCTCCGGAGAGCGGCCGAGAGAAAGAGCAGCAAACGACGAGTGTGTAGAAGAACAAACACCGGTTTTAGACTGATTTACAGATTTTCTCAATACACTCTTTGGTTCTGCATGACATAGGAACACCAAACAAACTGCAGCATGATGTCTAACACCTTGAGCATCAACACAAACCCGGGTAGCTTCCATATAAGGAGTCATTTTACCGCATGACGACAATTTACCATTGGCTGTGCTTCTGGCATGGAACGGTTCTACTCATATTCAAAGGGATAAAGTGAGAAAACTGCATAGTTCAACTGAGGGACTTGCGAAACAGGTGGAAATGGCATTTTATGACATCTGTGAACAGAGTAAATTACCTCTGAAATGTCATATGAAAAGTTACAGCAGCATTTAAATGCACCTCACTGCTTTCAACTCACAAGTACAGCCATGTGCCTCCCTCCCATTTATATATTTATAATCTACGCCCATCATATTCAGCTACATTTACAGGCTCATGAGGCTCTCTGACACTACTCTTCCCCTCAGTCGTGAAAGCTGATCAAAAAGAGCCCCTCTTTATTGTTTCACCAGAGGTCCCGGGTCTGTCCATCACAGGATCCACTTCAACCCCATAATTACAAACAGTGGTTTATTTCATGAGTGTAATTGTGAACTGCAGGAGGACACATGTGGGTAGAGGTTTTTTCTCTTGAAATAAGTCTATCGACTGGCTTCAAATGTATGCGCTCTGTACGATGGTAATTATCTGTAGTCAGTTGCTACATTTTACGTTTTCTTAGGGACGTTAAGACAGGAAATCAATAGAATCCCCAAGACACCATTCCACAGCCTTTATGAAAGAGTAAATATGTTTTCAAAGAGCTGGCCCAAACAGCATTTTACAGGCTTGGAACCCATTTTATGCCACAATTTTATTGTTTAACTACTATAAGAAAACATGATATGATAAGATAGTAGAATGAAGAAAGCAGAAGCAGCATAACCTATAGAATAAAAACTATACAATATAACATCGTAAATATTATAAAATAGTATAATACAAAACAACTAACTATATATATATATATAACATTTCATTCTTTGAGGTAGACTGTAGAGGCAAGAAATGCTTCAAACATTTGGTTGCTATCACTAGAGAAAAATTCAGCAGGTTTTTCTAGACCAGAGCACTTCACAGTTTTACATAGAGAATTGGTGAAATTTTCTTCTACCCTCGGTATCCTATAATTCTATCATTGCACTAAAACTATCAATCATTAGCCAATAGATCAACCGATCTAGGAGTTAGAGAGGACCATGTCTGAGAGCCCTAAAAATACAATGTACTCGCTTTCCCCCCGGGGTGACCTCCCATGTGCAGTTAGTGCTAAATGCTTTATGGCATCTAAATAAGCCACTGGTATTCAAACCAAAACTCATTACTGCTCTTTTGATGATTTATTGAAAAATAAAGAACAGGACTTTTATTATGTAATTACACCATGATTCTAAACACGCATAGCACAAAAGCCAGTCGTGGCCTTGTTTGCTACACACTCAAAACACAAAAAAATGGTCTGAAAGTTGGAATAAATAAGCAAGCAAGACTTTTCTCTTCCTGACAGGGTATATTTAGGTGTGCAACGGAGCTAGCTGTAACTTGGTTAAAAACAGGTGTTGATTTGAGTCGAGCTTTACAGAACAGATGTGGACTACTTAAGCACTGATTTGCCTCACTCTGGATAAGAGGGTCTGCTAAATGCCGTAAACGTACACATAAATATAAATCACCTGAAAGACTCAAGATGAAAAATGTCAGTTCTGGTACCACTTCACAATAAGGCCTCCCTTATAAAGGGTTTATAAATGATTCATAATCAGGTTGTTGGGGCAGCTGGTGGTCTGGTGATTAGGGAGTTCACCCTGCGATCAGAAGGTTGTGGGTTTGAATCCCAAGACTGCTAGTGGCACCCTGAGGTACCCTTGAGGTACTGTCCCCACACGCTGCTCCCCGGGTGCTGTGTTCCTGGCTGCCCGCTGCTTCACTTGGTGAATGGGTTCAATACAGAGAAAGAATTTCACACCTTTTACACTGTGTGCTGTGGTGAGTTCATGAGAGAGAATGGTCACTTCACCCTTTAATTAGGTTGTAGACAGTTTGTAAATCACTAATAAGCAGATTTAAACCAGTTTTAACAGCTGTCATACATTGATGCTGACTCACTATTTGGCAAGATCTGGTGCTTTAAAGGTGGTAGCATGTTAACAACTACCCGATGAAGTTCAGTCTAACATTCTGCCAGAGAAAGAGATGAGACAAACTAAATAACTAGCAAGTTCTGAGATCTTCCAAATAGTCACCTTTCAGTGTTTCACAATATTTGTCCTGATTCGTCACTCAAGTTACTGTACTTGTCACCTTTCATGTCGATAACTGCTGTCTGAGGCTAAATGACAAGTGGCTGGATTATTCACACACACACACACTCAGACATAGAAGACACAAATCTGCTTGACACAATATGAAGATGCACTTTAGTTTCAAGGATTTTTGTGTCTGATTCAATGACCTGCTCCGTTCAGCCCTTCTGGGCCCCCCGTCCTGTCTCTCACATCGCTCTGGCCGCCAATCCACACTGCGGCTTAGTTTAATCTTCCAAACACGCTGGCAGGCCCAACCAATCTACCCCGAGGGGTGAGGCACAGAGCTAAGCACTTTTCAGGCTGAACAAAACAACAGAACGTACATCATCTGATTCACCCACATTCACTCCTTCTACTTCGGCCCATATTGTTACATGGCACTGGCGAGTAGCGCATGAATAAAACACGTACAAGCACCGCACCTAAGGCAGCCTGCTTTACAAAGCAATAGCACTGCACGATATTGTTAAACACAGCTACATATGATTTGGTACAGAATTACAAACCCCATTCCTGAAAAAGTTGGGCCACTTTCCAAAAATACAAGAAAAACTAAAAAATCTGTTATTCGGTAATTCACTTGAATCTAAAACAGATATCAGGCTTTTATCTAAAACAGATATCAGGCTGTTGTAAAATAAATATGATTGGCCGAGCCATTCTCAAAGCAGCTGTAAAGGAAAGCCTCCAGTGGTTTATTGCTTTAATGAAACTGTGGATAAAATAAAACATAAATAATGTAAGTTATTATTAATAATAAATGTCATAAATATTTCTTTTGCCAGGAAAAGTAGCATGTTATTGCTGCTGCACAACTATGGACCGCTAAAGGAGAACAAAAATGCTTAGATACTCTTTAATCTATACTAAAGACAATTCATGAACTATTAAATTTTTAATTCATGTAAGTCTAGTAGGTTTATTTCCTCCGGGATCAATATAGTTTTCTGATTCTGAAATTTCAAATGGTTCCTTATTCCCTTCTTATTCCTTATTAAATACAACAATGCATTGCTCAAAGCATTTGTGTTCACATACATGTGTGCATTATGTTTCTATACTGAGTGTACTAATAGATGAAGTGAATTTTGTGTAACTGAGGGTCTGACTAAACTGAAACTGATCAGCAAGCCAACAGTTTGCAAGGTACACTATATGGACAAAAGTATTGGGATGCCAGACCATTAAACCAGCAGGGACTTTAATGACATTGCATTCAAATGCAAAGACCTTAATATAGAGTTGGTTCCCCCTTTGCAGCTTTAACAGCTTCCACTCTTCTTGGAAGGCTTTCCATAAGATGTTTCTGTGGGAATTTGTGTCCACACTGATGTTGAATGAGAAGGTCTGGCTCACAATCTCCGTTCCAGTTCATCCCAAAGGTGCTGGATGGGGTTGAGGTCAGGACAAGTCAAGATCTTCCTCACCGAAACTCATCCAGTCATGTCTTTATGGAGCTTGCTTTGCGCACTGGGGTACAGTCACGCTGGAATAGAAAAGGTTCTTCCCCAAACTATGCAAAATGTCCAAAATATCTTGGTATGCTTAAGCATTAAGATTATCCTTCACTGGAAGGTGCCTAGCCCAAACCCTGAAAAACACAGGCATCCCAATACTTTTGTCCATATAGTGTAGCTAGTTATCACGCTCCATTAGTTATAATCCATTAATCATTAGACTTCTACTTAAAAGTACTTGCTACATGATTCGCTGGGAACATGCAATATAAATAATTATAGATTGTATCGCTTGAATATCCTACAACCTTACATTGTCTGCATCTTTGTCAGATCTGGGTAAAACAGCGTAAACCCAGGGCAAACCTCCAATGGCTCCTTATTACGTAGTGCACTACATAAAACAAAATATGAGCCCTGGTACCCATTTATATGTCTAAAAAAAGAATAATTTGGGATTCAGCCACTTGTATACAATTCCATACTAGAAAAATAGTGCATACTTTTCTTGAGATTACATAATGCAAGGAAACATTTGAGATTTTGCTGGCGTTTACTGCTGTTTTGTGCAGATCTAAGAAGAGGCTAATACAGAACCTGCAACCTGTGAAGGCACTCAGGCTAACCACTGGAAACATTCCAGTCTTTTCACCAAATAACTATAAATTATTTACAATTAGTTACATTTGCCATTATGTAAGTGTTGGTTGTTTATGCTGATATTTAATGGCAGATCTAGCTGAAATGTGGACATTTTGAACTTTTGAGTTTTACACTGAGATTTTGGACAAGATTTTATATGAAAGCCTGTTTCCAGTTACTGTTGGAGCCTGTTAGCCTGTTAGCTTATCTGTTTTTTTTTTTTTCCATTTTGTGTATTTCATTCTGCCGACAGATAAAGAATGCATTTTTTCCTCCACTTGTGCTATAATACAACTGAAAACAGAATCAAGTGACTGCACACCATTCATAAAGTACCATGGTATATTATAAGTACCATATTATAAGCAGGTCAGCAAATGTTGCAAGATCACACTAATGGTGAGGCTGACATTTTTAACACTGACAAACCTAACAAGCTGTAGTGTAGCAATGGAGTTACACCAATATCCTATAGACCTCCAACTCACTGCAGTGTAAATCAACCATGGTCTCAAACTGTACATGATAGTATACATTTTTGTCCACTATATTGACAATGTAATGTGTTAGTACTCAAAGCAGACAATGTCAAAGCAAAAAAACAAAAACAAAAACCAAAAACACTAAAAACAGCACAAGTACAAGTAATAAAAGTCAGCAAAAGATGTATAAACAGACTTGAGGATCTATGACTACAGTATATCCAAAATCTGCAATATTTGATTAAACAAGTAAAAAAAAAAATACAAACTTATACATTTTACTACAGTGCCATCCAAAGTCATGCTTTGGTGTTTTGGCAAAATGTGTTTAAGTTGAGGGGGCAGATCCACAACCTGTAATAATCTGGGAATACTTCTCCCTCTACCAATCACTTTTATGCAACTCTCACTATTCTTTTGTCTATTTTTACTAGCACACTTTGGGAATAAAACTGATAACAATTGGGACTCCAACAGAAGATGTGCAAGGTGGCATTCTAAAATATTCAAAATCTTTGAGCAAAACCTGCTTGTTTTTAAAGAATAAAACAAAGTAAAATAAACCAGTTATTTACAAATATTAGCATAACAATTCTCAGTATCATGTTAGCATGAATGCTGGGCTTCTTGATAAAGAACTCCCATCCAAACTAACAGTCCTCTGAGCTTAGGAGTAAATGGTAATAGATACAATTGGAAGTGCATGTTTTTGACTATCCCTTCAGTACAACCACAAACAGCTAATATACAGAATGTGAGTAGAAAAAGAAAATGAGCAATTAAACATGAGAAGTCATTTACTTGTAGCCACAGATAACAGCAGAATATTGCTTGTGTATTGCAGTTGTTAGCTTATCTGTTGAGCCGTCAGCCTGCTCTGGAAAGGGCAGACAAATGTCCGGTTGCAAAAAATAAAAAGTGTAGGACATTTAAAGTGAGTTTCCAGCCAGTGATATACATAACTTACATAATACGCAGGTCACAGTAATGCTGCAGTGTTAGATAAACCGTTGTGTACAGTTATTAGCGGCACTGAGGGCTGGACTTCCACAGAATCTTTCCCAGATCGCTATCTTTCCAGAGCCCTTGACAGACAAATAACTTTTCCGTCGGAAGACTGCATGCAGATTCATCTTTGTTTACAAACCCAGAAAGAGTCTATATTAAGGATTTCACAACAACTTCAAACATGGCTCAGCCAATCAGATTCTTGGAACAGAAATATCCAATCAATAAACACATTGTACTGCTTTATGGAAGAATCGGGGTTAGGAACAAAAATGAGTAGGATACTTGCCCAAGAGGTCCAAGAGGTCATGGGTTCGAATCCCGGACCAAGAGGTCATGGGTTCGAATCCTACCTTCAGCACACCACCACTGGGTTCCTGAGCAAGACCCTTAACCCC
>JBBPCX010000088.1:3091357-3103866 GCA_037974365.1 Hydrocynus forskahlii | reverse complement strand
GTATGTGTGTTCACACCCTCCCCGGCCGGGACCTCTGCCGTTGCAAAATAATGCTCCGCAGTCCGACCAAGAGGCGCGCCTGCGCGTTCCTACGACACGCTCTTCCTGCCAAAAAGTGGCCTGCGTGCATTCGCAAGCCGAGCGAAAATAAAGTTGAAAACTTTTTTTCTCTCGTTTTTTTCGAGAACTCTTTCGCACAGCAGTTCGAGAGTAAATCTGCACGTCGACGGAAATGCTTGGCCCGTGTTGAAGGTAAATAAATAAGAAAATTAGACAAAAATCAGCCTCCTCTGTGCACTATCATTGTGTGGTCATGGGGGAAAGCTAATAGATAGCTAGTTAGCAACGCACATTTTTCACTCTCACAACTGATTTTTTTGCTTTTTAGATCATGCATTTTCAGCTGAAATGCCTTTAACGCATGCTGCCTTGTTTTCTGTGCATATTGCAATAATGTCCAACCAGAAATGAAGTAAATAACACGCCATAAAGACCATTTTAGCTCAGATTAGCTGGCTACTCATGGCTGCAGTGTTGAGCAAGAGTAGACCTTGAATATAAAATTGCATCAGGTCCAACAGGGCTTTCCATAAACTGCCTTGGGACCCAGAAGCTGTTTGAGTTCAAAAATGTTTTTTTTGTTGTTTGTTTTGTTTATCGATCTGGCAACCCTGGAGCCTCATGGCTACATCAGTCTCCTTTATTCTTATAATGCGATTGTACTTACATGTATATACATGAGACCTCCTTAGTTCACTGAGGTGCACAAGATTATAAAAAGGGACAAGTGGCCTTATTAGTCACTTTTTTGTCCTCAAACCCTTTTACAGGAGTTATGTATGTTCTGCTTGCAGATTTTTTCATCAAAGTAATATAATATGCAGAGCAGCTCAAGTACATGGGCTTGTTTTGAACTTTTTTTCTGTGCAAAAATGTTTATCAATCTAGCAACCCTGATGCCTCATGGTTACAACAATCTTTTTTTTTTTTTTAATGTAATAGCACTTGTTAGTATTTACGTGGGTGACCCTGCTCAGTTCATTGAGCTGCACAAGATTAAAAAAAAACTGACATGTAGCCTTTTATTGTTGACTCTTTTTGTCTCTTTGCTTCCAGATTTTGTCACCAAAGTAACATAAAATGCAGAGCAGCAAGTACATAGGCATGTTTTGAAATTTTTTTGTCCAAAAATGTTTATCAATCTAGCAGTCCTGATGACTCCTGGCTACAACAGTCTCATATTTTTGATGTGATTGTACTTATTTGTATTTACATGGGTTGTCCTCAGTTTGTAGAGCCGCAGAAGATTTAAAAAAAGTGACATGTAGCCTTTTACTTTGGACTCTTTTGTCCTTTTTACAACATTAAGTGTGCATTGCTTCCAGTTTTCTTCACCAAACTGGCATAATATGCAGAGCAACAAGTACGTACGCATGTTTTGGACTTATTTTGGCCAAAAATGTTTGATTTATCAATCTAGCAACCAACTGATGCCTCATGGCTACAACAACCTCCATTCTTATAATGTGATTGTACTTACATGGGTTGTCCTTAGTTCATAGAGCTGTAGGAGATATATGATATGCATAAGTAATGTGAAATGCAGAGTAGCTCAAGTTCATAGGCTTGTTTTGAACGTTTTCTGGCCAAAAATGCTCATTTTAAAAGACTGGATAGCTCTGAAAGAATGCAAATAGCCTGATTTTTTTAAGTTGCAGGCCTAATTCTAGGCTTCGAAACAAGCGTTCTGAATGCAATGCTGAATGTTATCATTCTGCCAAGTGACCCAGCACAACGTCACCGGGTGCGTTTTTGCCCCAAATACTGGCGACGTGTTCTCTGGAATGTAATGTCTCTGGGCCTCTCCCCCCCTCAAACAAATTCATTACCCATGACGACATTCACGGCATTATATCATGCATGCGATTATACAAGGACTCCGGTTTTATAATATCATAGGGTGGCTTGAGTCACACGCAGAGATTGTGTGATACTGGTCAGACTGCCAGTGCAGCTTCTTACTTTTTCCTTTTACGAGAATGTCCGTCTGTTTCCTTAATCAGTTCTCAGTGATAGGCTCTTGGATGATTTTACTACTCTCTGTCAGGCAGTGCATGGTATTGTTCTTTTCTGTTGCACTTTTGTGTTATCAAGTCCATTAAAACTTTAAAGTGTTTTTTATTGAAGCACTTCACTTAAGATGAACTTTTAAAAGTAGTTTGTTGTGCTCAAACTACTTAAGACTACCAGAGGAAGAAATGCTTACAACGCCAGCATTAAGGCTACATTTAAATTTGAATGGGGTCAGATTCTTTCCTACCCCCGCAACCCAACTGGACCCCACCCAGTCACCCCCACCCCCGCCCCACCCCACCCCATTACCTTCACCCCATATAGCATCACTATTTAGGCTACATTTAAATTTGAATGGGATCAGATTCTTTCCTGCCCCCCCATCCCACCCGACCCCACCCCATCAACTCCACCCACCCCACCCCATCACCCCAACCCCCCACGCCCATCACCCCAACCCCCCACGCCCATCACTCACCATTACTGGGTCCAGCCTTTTCCTCCAGGATCAATGAAGTTTTCTGATTTTGATTTTTTTTCCTCAAATTGGCCTGTTACTGATGTCTTGTGTTGAACTGGGAACATATGAGATGCCTGTTTTCTCATCAAGTTTATCCTTGTACAAGTCAGAGTTAGGAACTGTCTTGTCACCTATCCCTTAGCATCTCTTTGCCCTTTTGTTGAGATTTTGAACAAGCTAGCTAGCTATTGTGTTTAATACACGACCTGCAGTTCTTATGACTTCTTATGGCTTATTGCTTAAGTCTGAGGTGGCAAAACGCTCTTTCAGTGATGCATTTCAGATATTTGAGGAGCATTTCATATCCCGACGGTCATTACATACCAATTATAATAGACCTCCCAGTTCATGTAATAGATTTGCTGGGGAAAAAAAATCATGGACCCAACTTTAGAAAATGAGAAGTGTGATTGTACTCCAGCATTCACAGGAGCATATTTCTGAGGTGCACAACCAAAGACTGGGCGGTGTGGAGACATACAGCTCAGAGAATCAGAAGGGGAAAAAAAACTAAATTCATCACAAAACAGCTGACTAACCTGTCATACAGCAGCACTTTACTGTCCTTCAGGCTCAATATGAAAAGTTAAGACGCAGCCTCAAATCGGCTAACTAGCAGTGCTGAAACAAGCATTCACAGGCTGATCATTTTATAAACCACAACAGAGATGTACGTCTTTTTGTTAATAACTGACCTGTGCTTAAGTGCCTGCTGTCTCTGAAGCTTTTGCTAAAAAAAAAAATCGAACCTTTAAACGATCAATGTATTCTAGCTAGCAGACGTTTTAGGAAGTTTTAAAGCAATCTGTATTTAAACCTTTAGTTTGTAAAGTGGCCCCTTTATAGTCACGCCTGAACACAGCACACAGTGTGAACAATGTGAAATTCTTTCTCTGCATTTAACCCATTCACCAAGTGAAGCAGGGGGCTGCCACCAACGAGGGGAGCCTGGGGAGCAGTGTGGGGGGACGATACCTTGCTCAAGGGTACCTCAGGGACACTAGCAGTCCTAGGATTCGAGCCCACAACCTTCTGATCACAAGCTCCAACCACTAGGCCACCCAGCTGACACTTCAGCTTGCTATCCAGACTGCATGCTAGCCAAACCTTTTTAATGTTTTGCATCTTTCCTTTAAACATTGCATTTGCTGCTTTGTTGCGTTCGTCATACTGAAGATGCCTGTTTGATGCCATGTCAAACCAGAAATCTCTGCACTAAATTTAGAGCTGCAACCATTTAGAGACATGCACCCTTTAGCTTGAAAATGAAAGGCTTTACTCATTTACCACATTTATTCCAAGTTATCCCAAGTCAGGTAAGACTGTCGACATCTGCAGTCAGATCAATCCATGTATCAGTTTTCAATGGGTTGGGCTATTTTTTGTTTTAATAAAAAATGATACTGCAGGCCTTCTGAAAGACCTAGGTACGTCACCACTGTGATAACAGTGAACATACAAAACAAAGTGTATGTTATTGTGGTTTACAATCTTCAGATAAAGCGTGTAATATCTGTTACGACCTTGCAAGCATTTTGAGTATCTTTGTGTTTTGGGATGAGACTGAAAGCAGCTGAATGAAATAAGGTTAGTGGTTTTCTCTGTAAGTATTAAGTGTTTTTGGGGCAGTGGGTAGGGTACTTGCCTCCGGACCAAGAGGTCACGGGTTCGAATTCTATCTTCATCATACCACCACTGGGTTCCTGAGCAAGACCCTTAACCCCAAGTGGCTCCAGGGAGACTGCCCCCTGTAGTTAGGGAATGGAAGTCACTTTGGATAAAAGCATCTGATAAATGCTGTAAATGTAAATACATTATTTATTGGGCATCTGGTGTCCTGGTGGTTAGGGAGTTGCCCCTGGGATCCCAGGACTGCTAGTGGCACCACTGAGGTACCCTTGAGCAAGGGACCGTCCCCACACACTGCTCCCCAGGTGCTGCATCACTGGCTGAATAGTCCTGAATGGGTTAAATGCAGAGAAAGAGTTTGACTGTTCACATTGTGTGCTGTGGTTTGTTCACGCATGTCTCTAAGTGGCCACTTTACGTTTACTGTCATGTACTGAGCTGTGGTCCATTTGGTTCTGTTGGTTCTGCTGATTTCAAACTCGATTTTGGTGTTATGCAGCCTCGAGGTTATGTGTGGCCAGAGGAAAAGATATTGTACAAATGTATCACATGAGAGCTGAGTGAGGGAAGCTACATTTCTTTTTTTAATTTTTTCCAGCAGCTGGTGGCCTAGTGTTTAGGGAGTTGCCCCTGCGATCAGAAGGGCATGGGTTTGAATCCTAGGAGTGCCAGTGGCACCACTGAGGTACCTTTGAGCAAGGCACCGTCCCCAAATGCTGCTCCCCGGGCGCCATCACTTGGTGAATGGGTTTAATTTAGAAAAAGAATTTTACACTGTTCATACTGGCCACAATACCTTATATCCCATCTAGGGCTGAGCATTTTCAATTTGTGTTATTAGGTATTAACATGTAATCTGACTAGTATTTGATTAATCACAAATTGTATTGTTATAATGGATCTGTGATAATATATCATCTGTGATAATGTTACCAGACAGTGCAATAGCTTCATCGCTCAAAAGCTGAAGCTCTGCAGCAGTGTTGCGCGTGTAAGGAAGGAGAGTCTGTGCTTCAGTTTGGACCGTCCAGTATTAAGAAAAGAAAAGATGAACCTTTTTTGTCCCACTAGTGGGAAATTTTAAAATGGAGCAAAGAACCATGGGTCTGATATTAAAATGATCTGTAGTTTATTTTTTTAAGGTGAGGTTTTTTTTTTTTGCTTGTTTTTTTTTGGGGTTTTTTTTTTTTGGAAAAGCTGTTAGGACTGTTACTATCAATTACATTAGTAAAGGAGTAATTAAGGGATTATTTTGATGATCAGTCGAGGAATCATGTACGCAATGTAATGACCGTTATATAGACATGAAGTACGACCATGAGTCCGTGTGGGTTTCCTCTATTTTTCAGTGATGCTCACTAAAGCAATAACCCGTGGACAGTGTTCCACTGAGACTCTCTGGATGTGTTCCTAAAGCCAAAGAGCGTTCGGCTGAAGTGTCCCATGACAACCAAACAAACAGCGAGAGCCGAGGTGACGTCAGCTCCCTGTGCCATTCCTGAAAGATTCAGTCACTGACAGACTCTGCACCTTTCAGCAGCAACACACAGCCTTTATGAGCGTATTGACTGCACAAACACAGCAATATGCAAAAATCAAATGACCTCCTGATTACTGTAGTGAAGATAAGTGCTCATCCTTCACAGAGAACGCACTCTTGCTCCCTGTAATACGTTATTACTCGTTATTTGCTGAATTTAAAATGAGGGGAAATAAAATGTGAACCCTGCAGAAGTTATAGCATGTTTTTTAAAGGTGCTTTGGGTTTTTCCAATGTGTTCAGCACGACAGATGAATAGGAATTGTACTGTTTAAAATGCAGAAAAAGCTCTTTTAAGCCTTGCCAACGATGCATATGGCTGTTTAAAAGCATGCAGTTTTCTGTTTACTCGCACCAATTGTTTTGTCCTTTGCACATTTGCGTATTGATCGCTCCTTTGACTAGTCATCACTTGCCCCAAGTGGTCTGGAGTGTTTGTGTGTGTGTGTGATTGTTTTGTGTGTGTTTGTGATTGTTTTGTGTCGAGAGAGAGAGACTGAAGTGAGTCTTGTGCTGGAAACAAAAAAAAAAAATACTTGATATTTGCAATAGTCATTTACTACATCTCATGTAGAACAAGCCGCAGTACATATTCAGTGTGTGGCCCACCCTAAGTGCTGGGTACCAAGGTAGCACTGAAATACACCAATATTGTGTCACATTTAAGAATGATCGATTGACCTTTTATGTAGGTTGTGCTTTGCATTTATACGCTTGGGGTACTAAGTAGGGTTTTAGGAGTTTTCGTCATTTTAAATCCAAAAATAAACTGAAAATCCGAAAGTTGCCCCGCTGTAAAGCTGTTTCTGAGGATTGGATTTTGCTGAAGCTTCTGAAACAGTCTGTATGTTTCCGGTTGGTGATGCACAATATGGCCAGTAGTGTGTGACACACAAAAATGACATCTTGAGCTTGTTGGAGTTGGTCCTCGCTTTCCTCCAACTCGAGAGAAAGCTTTCCAGATCCTGTAACACGGCTGTTACCGTCCATTCAGCCACAAAAGCATCACTGAGGGTTTGCTCTTATAGAATACACTACTGCTGTTCATTAGGATGGCAGTGGGCCTAATTTACCTTGTGGAAAATTGTTCATTTTTTGTGCTTTGTTTATTGCAAATGCACATCATTTGTGATTAATGCGAGGCAAACTTCAGAAACCTGGGTACCTTCTAGCTTAATTTTAGTTACGTTTTAACACTATAAATGTTTTCATTCGTAATGGGAATGTTGAGTGCCTGCACTGGACTATATCAGGAGAGCCCAACTTCTCCTTAAAATGTGTATTGTTTGAGCTTTCAAAATGTTAGAATTGAACCTTGAACCATATTCTTGAGGAGATGTTGATTAATTAGGTTTTTTGTATTTACCGTATAGTAACATCTTGTCTTTGTCACCAGGCCTACGGACCCACCAAAAGATGTGTCCGGGCAGAACTCTGAGCTGGATGAGTTGTGGGACGAACTCAGTCAGGAAGAGGAGTCTTTCTACGGGGCCTCCCCACCCCGCACCCCCCGCCAGATGAAACGCATGTCTGGCAAACACCAGCGAGGCAGCCAGGCCAGAGCTGCGGGCCGCTCCCCCAATAAAGGTACGAACGTGTTCCCCTCATTGACCCACACTTTTATTTGAAGTGTGGAATTGGTCCTCAGTAAGAGCGTCAGCACTCTGCATACCATCATATTCATTGGATGTTTTGAAAGTGATTGCATCCTTGAGCCCTGACCAATAAAGTGCATGTGGAAGTGGTCGCTGTTAAGTGATTTTATTTAATGCACTTTATTATTTGTTTATTTATTTACATTTTTAGAATGGAAATGAGACAGGCAGGGTAACCTGACCCTTTTCATGAGTATGCATTAAGGCTGCAAAATAATCACAAGTCATGCGGTTGTCATTTCAGCCATATACGCAGTACACAGTACAATGAAACAACAACACAAAAAACAAAAACAGACCCACAAAGAACAAAATCAGAACACCACGAGGCTGCGCAAGTGCAGGCAGGAACTGACTAAAGAGAGTGCATTTGCCCACATCTGCATGCACACAAAATACACAATTTTTCTGTGACCATCTAAACATTTATGCCCCCAAGTAAATGTAGTTTGTTTCATATAAACTTGCAGTTAAACCTGCAAAAACATCTGCCCACCTGAATGAGTTCATAGAGGAGAATCAGACAGTTAATGAACAGTTAACAAACTTGTGCTAAAGTCAATTATAACTAATAAAACGTACTTATTATATAGTACTGTACAACTGAGATTATTATTTGGAATCAACTTTTGGAAAGTTCCTGTTTCTTGGAATAACCCTAGTGAAGCCCGGCTGATAATGTGTATGATTTTATAACACTTTAAAAGATACCATTCTAACGAGATAATGTAAGATTGTAAGAAAGATGTTATCAGCCAAGCCGTGTATCAACCAGCCACTAGAAGAAATCTTTATAAGCAACATGCATAATAAATTGGTTTATGCATGTGGTGTGGTCGAGACATCGTCCTGAACCAGTTTCAGAAGTTTCTCATCAAGATGAACCAAACTTATTTGTATGTACATATAGTGAGAACCTAATGAAATAACATGTTCCCTGATTTATGAAAACCAGCGATAACATCGCTTTTGTTGGTTTCATCTACAGAGAAGAGTCTTTCCAGTACCCCGTCCCAGAAAGAGCGACCATCCGAGTTCAGTGAGGAGGTCAGTTACAAGCAAGGCAAGAAGCAGCGCTCCAACCTGCGTTCTAACGAGCGGGACAAAAAGAAGACCTTCGAGGGCTCCTTCATGTTGGACCCCCTCTCCAAATCTGGTCCCTTTAACACGTTCAACATGGACCCCAGGAAGCCCTACCTGAGTTTGGGGTGCAGCTCCAGCAAGCTCCCTGTGAACATGCCTCACCCTCTGCCCCGCACCCACCGGCAGACGTCCCGCACGGACTGCCCGGCCGACCGCTTGAAGTTCTTCGAGACATTACGTCTGCTGCTCAAGCTCACGTCGATGTCCTCCAAGAAGAAGGAGAAGGAACAGCGGGGCCTGGAGAACACGGCCTTCATGGGCCAGAACAACGAGGTGATCTGGCTTGAGCTCCAAGCCTGGCACGCGCGCCGCAGCATCACTGACCAGGACCTGTTCCTCTACACGGCCCGCCAGGCTATTCCGGACATCATCAGCAAGGTGTTGCACTTCAGGGTGGACTACAGCTGCTTAGCCACGCCAGAGACTCGGCGTGAGTCAGTCCCGAGAGACTCTTGCGCAGGAGTGTCTAACTGTGGGACCTGCCCCGGCTCCTGGGCAGAGGTAAATACCGCGGCCCTGCTGGGCTCGGGCTCAGCCTGTAGGGAGCACTTGCAGAGGCAGCGACTGGCCTTTGAGCAGGTGAAGGGTGTGATGGGCTTGTTGGAGTCTGTAGAGGCTCTGTACCCTTCGCTGCAGACTCTGCAGAAAGACTACGAAAAGTACGCGGCAAGGGACTTCCAGGGCAGGGTGCAGGCGCTCTGCCTGTGGCTCAATATCACTCAGGACCTCAACCAGAAGCTGCGAGTAATGGGCACTGTGTTGGGCCTCCGAGACCTCTCGCGCATCGGCTGGCCCGTCTTTGAGATCCCCTCGCCCCGCTGCTCTCGTGGAAGCGATGGCGACGAACAGGAGGAGGAGGAGGACGAGAACGACTCCACAACCACCTTCACCGCTGACAGCGACATGGAGGAGAGTGAGGCGGGCGAGGCGGATCTCAGAAGGGAGCCCGTGACTTGCCTCACACCCAAGTTTGCTCGCCTGTTGTCGGAGGAGTTCATCCCGGCATGTGACAGTGAGAGCCAGTACTGCCCGACAGCCATATACAGGCCGTTTGTAGACAAGGCACTGAAGCAGATGGGCCTGCGCAAACTCATCCTTCGACTGCACAAACTCATGGACCGCTCCCTGCAAAGGTCCAGGACTGCACTGCTGAGCCACACGCCCACTCAAGAGGTAAGCATCCGGTCATGGAGTCTTTAACCAGTTGATTGTGACGGGGAAAAGAAGTTAGATATGAGAAATGACTGAACAAACCAGATTTTTGTTTGAGACCGTATTTTATGGCAGTACAACAGGTTGAAAGCCTCCCCGAGTTTATTAGGATTAGTAGCTTAAAGCTTGCTGTATGAAACCTTATGTCCAGTAGGATTGGGCACTAATCCAGTTGTTTCGTACTGACAAACGATCCCTAGGATGGGAGGTGAGGGGTAATTGTGTGCCATAAAGCAAAACTTGCAAAACCAAATACAAAAACTTTGTGTGGAATACTTCAGTCTTTATAGCTTAAACACATACCATCATAAATATAATCAGCAAGGGTCAACAGTTGTTGTTAATGTATGGCTTCATATAATGAAGCTAAAAGAGCTGAAATGCCAAAGAGTTGACATGTTGGAGCACGTTAAATGATCTGACTGAAAAATGTAAAATGTCAATTTCTGTTAAGAGGCTAGTACACCATGGAAGCAAGATGTATTTTATTGGTCATCTCGGATATGGAAATGTAGTGATCCTTAAGAAAGTTCATCTAAAATGAGAATGATTAAAATGTGATGACCTTGTTGGCCTCTTAGACGCGATGTGGCTCCTGCACTGTACTACTATAGTGTAAAATCTACACTGCTCAACACTAGCTGGTGGCCTGGTGGTTAGGGAGTTGCCCCAGTGATCAGAAGCTTGTGGGTTTGAATCCCAAGATTGCTAGCGGCACCACTGAGGTTCCCTGGAGCAAGGTACCGTCCCCACTGTGTGCTGCTTCACTGGCTGCCCACTGCTTCACTTGGTGAATGGGTTAAATACAGAGCGAAAGAATTTCACACTGCTCACACTGTGTGCTGTGGTGTGTTCACACGTGACTATAAGGCCCACTTTACAGTTTACCAGTATGAATTCTGGACTGTACTTTAGTTACAGTGGCTGATTTACTGTTTGCAATGTCAATGTCCTTAACCTGCTGTAAAATGACCTGGTGGTTAGGGTGTTGCCCCTGTGATCAGAAGGTTGTGGGTTTGAATCCCACCACTAAGGTACCCTTGAGCAAGGTACCGTCCCCACACACTGCTCCACTGGCGCCCCCCTTTGGCGGCAGCCCCCTGTCACTTGGTGAATGGGTTAAATGCAGAGAAAGAATTTCTCGTTGTTCACACTGTGTACTGTGTGTTCATGCGTGACTATAAGGGCCCACTTTACTTTATAACTTTATTGATGCTGCACTTACAGAAACTGTTCACACCATGACTGACTTCTGTTCATTTGAGCCATCGCCACTATAAACTATTAATACGTTGTTGGCGCCTGCTGGAGATATTTTGAACCACAGTAACAATCCTCCTTAAAATGTTCTTGTGCTTGAGTGATTTTCAGAATGAAAATTTGGACACTGGCTCAGAAACCCTTCAGTATTCAATGCCTGTATAAAAATGCTTTTCAGGCCAGCTATATATATATATATATATATATATATATAATTTTTTTTTTTTTTTTTAAATCATATTTGCAGGTTCTGCCTGTATTAGTCACTCAGACTCATTAAAGGGAAGCTCCTTTGGGGTGTTAATGTATTAACTATTAACTCGTCATCAAAAGTTGCCTCCTTTAGCTCCTACATGCCTGTTCTTTCATAAGCATTGGCATTTTTTAATATATCTAAGTATATTTATATAAACTAAGTACTGTCCTTGCAGTCAATTAAATTGCTCAAAGAAATGTTATTCTTCGATCTTATCAAGGTATTAATGTCTGTTATTGTTGGTGTGAGAATGAGTAAATAACTGAAGTACATTTTAATGATCACTCTGTTGTGTTTGTTACGTATGGTGTGTATATATAAAGGGTTTGAGATGCTATATTGTAATTTATTTGACAGTCAAAGTAGCTAGCTATTAAAAAAAATGTAACTTCCTTAGCTGGCTTATGTAACAGATGCCACATCAACGCAACAGTTAAAATTATGTAAATAAAGTGAAACAAGGCAAAAATCAGCTGTTTGGCTCTGCACCCCTATCAGAAGCTTGAACAGGCAGAACAGAATATCTTTGTCATTGCAATACAGAGGAATGTACAGATGCAACAGATTTGCAGCTCTGTAGATGCTTATCTCTCGTAAACATTTGTGTAAAATATATGACCTCTAACAAATAAAGTGAGATATCAAGTGTAGAATGTATCTGCTGTACCAGAATAGACCAGTATTTAAGGAGATAGAATAGATAAATAAAAGACTAAGAACTAGCAGCATGCATGTGATGAATGGATAAATGCTAGAACTAACAACGATGAAAGGTGTTCTTTATATACAAGGGCATTCAAGCTCAAGAGCTTCGTAAATTTGGCTAACCCTTTTTTTTTTTACATGCAGAACACACCAAAGCGAAAATGGTAGTTGAACTGAAACACAAATGTAAAGTATACGTCACTGTTGTGCATAATTACAAGGCTTTGCGAGATAAAGGCAGTTTGGTGCAGTAGATTATTGGGTGATTTGGTGTGACGTTAAGTGAAAGGAATGGGGGGGTTGAAATTATGTTGCATTTTTAGATGCCACACTGTCTTTTTGTGGTTGATTCAAGTCACTCACTCTCGAGTAGCATGAGAAAACTGGAAAAATCCACTTGTAGGATCTTTGGAATTGCCGTATGTATGCTGTGGTAGTTCATTTTGTGTGTGTGTGTGTGTGTGTGTGTGTGTGTGTGTGTGTGTGTGTGTGTGTGTGTGTGTGTGTGTGTGTGTG
>JBBPCX010000088.1:3032838-3057489 GCA_037974365.1 Hydrocynus forskahlii | reverse complement strand
ACACACACAGAGTAAACCCCCGTTTTCCGCGGGGATTACGTTCCAAGAGTACCGCGTATAGTGAAAAACTGCATTGTTGTGATGTGGTAACAAAAAAGCCTAAAAATGCCTATTTTTATAGTGTAAACCCTAAATATGCCCCCAAATATGCTCCCAAAACACAGGGCTTTAAGAAGAACAACATGAAAAACACAAGAACACTTAAGACACTTTGCAAGGGAAATGCTGCATCAAAGAGGGTAGCAGCCAATCAGCAGCACGGAGAAATAAATAGTGTTCTCTAATTGGCTACTTTCAAACCTCCTGCCTCTGAGTACAGCGGTATTTCTCCATCCCAAGACACATTTCTTTGTGTTTCTCTCCACAGTACCAAAAAATGTATAGTTATTTTTTATATGGAAATGTGGCTGAATTTATGTTAATATTTATGTTACAATCAGAATCCCAAAGGTTCACATACTAGTTCCATCAGTGCTTCCTCAGTGGAGCTCTTTGACGTCTTTACTTATTATTGTGACATAAGGAAGATCAGATCCAATTTTGCAATCCATTCATGCAGAAAATCATTGCATTCAAAAAAGTGTTACAGGTAGCAAGTGTAGCATTCATTTATTTTGAACTTTTTCATTTCAGCTTTAATCACTGAGACAGCTTTTTTTCAGCAATAACTGACACTTTGTCTGGCCATGTTTTCAGTAGGCATAGGAGAAAGGTACTGTGAATGCTGCTGAAAGGCTGCTCCTGTCCCTAACCTACAATATAAGGAACCCCACCTTTCTTAAATACACAAATAATGTGGTATTACCACAGACCAGGTTCCTTAAACCAGAAAAATATAACATGTTTGTGTATCTGCTCAGGAGCCTGCAGTTATTTATACAGTTTGGAAGGTCTTCATACATGTTTAATGAATATCTTCTTGATAGATAATTATTCAACATCAATAATTCAGTGGCTAAAGCTCACTATGTGAAGTTAATAAACAGGCTGCTTTTACTGGAGCAACACATTGTTATTGGGCTTTTAAACTGGGCTATATTCCAATTTCTTTGATCTTATTAGAACCACGATTTTCATTTAAGCCTACGTTTATGTACTATGGGAGAAGACAGCCTGGGCGTTGATGCTTTTTTAGCAAGCTCTCCCTCAGTTAAACAAAGTGCCTTCTTTTGTTCTATATCATTTTGGTAATAAAAAGTTTATTAGACACACTTCATTAGACACACCTACCTTGTATCTGCACTTAATTTTCTTTTTATCAGCCCCACTTACCATAAAGGAGCCCTTAGTAGTTTACATTTACACACTGCAGTCCATCACTCTGTGTCATTTGTTAGCCCCCTTTACCCCATGTTCATCACTGGTCAAGGCCCCCACTGGATCAGTTAGCAGCCACACTATATGGGCAAAAGTATTGGGACACCTGGCCATTAGCTCAACAGGGACTTTTAATGACATTGCGTTCAAACACATAGACTTTAATGTGTAGGCGGTCCTCCCATTGCAGCTATAAAAGCTTCCAATCTTCTTGGAAGGCTTTCCACATGATTTTGAAGTTTCTGTGGGATTTTATGTCCATTCATTCTGTAGAGCATTTATGAGGTCAGATACTGATGTTGGACGAAAAGGTCTGGCTCACAATCTCCGTTCCAGTTCATCCCAAAGGTGCTGGATGAGGTTGAGGTCAGGACTCTGTGTGGGCCAGTCAAGTTCTTCCACACCGAACTCATCCAGCCATGTCTTTATGGAGCTCACTTTGTGCACTGGGACACAGTCATGCTGGAATAGAAAAGGTTCTTCCCCAAACTGTGTCCACCAAGTTGGAAGCATGGCGTTGTCCAAAATGTCTTGGTCTGCTGAAACATTAAGATTGTCCTTCACTGGAAGTAAGAGGGCCAAGCCCAAACCCTGAAAAACAGGGTCCCAATACTTTTGTCCATTTAGTGTATTTTGCCCTTGCGGTATTTTCAGAGCTAGGAATTTAAAGCAGTTCTCCACAACGACCTGCTTTTTAACCATTTTTGCAATCTCAGTATATGCAGTTTTTCCCAAATAACCATGGCTGTAAATACCTGTGTAGCACAGGGCAAAAGTTTTTCAATTTGAGCAGAGTACCGCTATTCAGATTAAAATGTATTCATGTTCTGACTTATGTGCAAGAATTGCTTCTTCTCCTCAGGAATCAAGAACCCAGTGTTGGTGGCTAGAAGACTACTGAGTGAAGCACAAAAAGGGAAGCTTTCAGCAGGCAGAATCCCTCCCTGGTGAGCCAGTTCGTCTGTTATTAAATGATTCATGATCTTGCTATTTGTGTATTTCTTATTAGTTATATGTTGTCTGTTGTTTTGTTTAAAGGCTGTGAAATGAAAATGTGTCTCAGAATTGACTATTAACAGGCAATTGTGTCAGAAACTAAGGTTACATGAATTATTATTGTATTATGGTCATAGTCATATGAAGAGGCACAAATTAGTGTTACTTGTTTGAACTCAGTTTGTCTGTCCACTTACTTGTATATTTGATTCAGTACCTCGACGAGATGCTGTTGTAGATAATGTGGCTGTGTTTATTGTGAAATTTTTACCTCATGAATTTTCTGCAGTGTGGAACTATTGGAGAAAGAAAATAGTTTTATTTGTGGCACTCCCTCTTCAACCATTTACTTATACAATTAGTGAGATATTGGTCAGTTCTAAACAAAAGTAGCCATACAAAGAAAGAGCAACATAGAAAATTAGGAAGTTTACTTTCAGTTAACTTAATGGTCACTTCACACTTCAACTTCACATCCATTTCACAACAGTTTCTCATCTGTTACCGAACTGCAGCAGCTTATACTCTGTAACGAACCTGCTTGGTCCAGGTTAAGTTGATTCTAGTTGAAGAGAGTGAATAACAGTCCCATGTCTTCATTTATCTATCTCAAAAATAGCATCACGTTTTTCATGTGTGTCTTGGTACATGTGTACTAGTATTAGAGCATAGTGTAGGAGTGTCTATAGGGTTATGGAATGTACTTGCTTTGCCAAGGAATGTACTCTTATCACCATGGATCATGCAGATGGAAGAGTTGTAAGACATTGCATGATTGAGCAATTCTTCATTTAATAATTCAGGGTTTACTGAAATGTACCACAATTTTCTACTTTATACTTAAGATTGTTCATTGTTTTTATTGATTGTCTTCATTATTCATTTGCTTGACAATACTTTACTCTGGTCATTTTGTAATAACAGTTTATATTTTGCTTTAGTTATCTTAAAATCAAAGAGGCACATTTGCTGTGTGTCCTCTACAATATCCAGTGAAATACACAAAATATTGTGTTCCGTACTGCGATATTAAGAAGTAACTAGTTGGAGTTCAGAAAACTTTTTCCAAAAGATTTTTATTTATGTATTATACACCATAGGTTTTTGTCATGTCCATAGGTATTAAATATTATCTAGACCGATCACAACATTAAAACCACGGACAGGTAAAGTAAAATCTTTGTAAGGTAGAATCTTAGTCTACTAGCAGCTTTTCATTTTAAGTCTAGACTCACTAGGGTGAGGCACATGTTGTTTTTTAAAAAAAAGTAATTTAGGGTTAAGACGTTCATTTACTTCTCATTCATTCATCAGTCTCATCATAGTCTTATTATTATAATGAAATCATAAATGTTACATTCTTTAATTTCAAACTAAAGATGGTAATAATATTTATTAGTGGTTGTCTTACTAATGTGAATTCTTTTGAAAATGACATCAGCAAGTATTAGAGTGAAATCAAGACAACATGGTGAAAATAAATGAAACATTTATTAACACAGTCTTTTTCTAAAACACAGATAATGCAATCAAACCACTGTGAGAGTATTTACAGTTTTAAGGGAAAGAGTGATGAGTGGTTTAATGAGTGAAAGTGTGACTGAGCATTCACTGTGAACGCTCATATCTATTTGCTTCTATGCGTTTGTGCGTACGAGGAAGAGAAAGACAGCATGTGTGCTTTGGCGCACACGCGAGAGAAAGACTGTTAGGGAAGGAAAAATGGCGTAAGCTTGAATAGTAATTTGTGGAATGCGTGGAATCCGATCCTTTGTCTGTAGGGACGAAGGAAATATGGCATTGATTTCTTAACGCAGCACTGTAGTGAACTGCACTGGATGTTACAGCGATCAGCTGCGCTTTGATCTAGTCTGCACTGACTGAGTTTAAAACGTGCGTTTTAAACTGAGAATGACTTAAGCCTTATGAAACGAAGGGTGTTTTGCTTTATGAATACAGATCTAAGGAACTCTCAGGAGTGCCTAAAATTACTGTGAGATTAGTAAAAGGGACAGACCCATGCATCTCTGCGCATGTAAATCTGAGTTTAGACATGAACATAAACACATTCACAGAGCTTTTGCAGCATTTGTTTCTGAAGTTATGCTGCGCTGTTAAAGTTCAATCTCGCATGATTAGATTTTTTTGAGAATATCTAAAGTTCGGTCTGTCATCCTCACAAAGTTTCAGTGGAAGATGACCTGATTTATGTCACGAAAAGTAAGCAGTTTGTTCTGTTAGCTTGTTCTACTAGCTTGTTCAATTTAACATGTTCTTCACCTGAGAGATGTGATTCCTGTGGACGTCGTCTCTTTACAGTGAGAGTTTTAGCTTGTTTAATAAGACTGAATTTTTATGTAAAGTTATTATTTTGAGTTGGTCTGGTCTGCTCCCCTACAGCCTTAACTGACATAAACTGTTGATTCACACCTTAAAAATATTGTTTCTCGTGATCTCCCATGTCGCTTTACAGAGCTGCGGCTGACAACATTTATAAGAACAAAGAAAACTTAAAAACAAAGAAAACTTATAAGAGTGGATTAAAAGTGGATTATGCCTGAGCTCAAACGACAGAAGTGCTCTTGAGGGTACGCATCCCTCTCATGCTTCTCATCGCAGAGTGGAGGGCCCTTAGAAAGCAATATTGCCGCCAAAACCTGTTTCCTGACATTTGGACAGAAATATTACATTTTATAGTTCAAGGAACTTTTCTTCATTTCTAACTAAAACAACATAAAGAACAGTAATCTGACCAGTAGTTTACATCTTCAATAAATGAGTTTGTTATTTCAATCAGGCTTCATCTGATTACGGCAAGCTTCTGAAGGATTGCAGTTTCACTTTGTATGTTGATCCCTTGTCAATCTCTGTATTTGCTCCGCCAGTGAATCGGGGCCTCGTAACAGTAACTGACAGGTTTCTTGCCGTCACATCTTTGGTTGCCTCTGCATAGGTGTGCGTCTTGGCTCTGTTGCTTTAGTTCACTCAGGCCTTGCAGGGAAGAGGGACCTTAAGGGAATTTGGTTTGTTTTCAAGATGCTATTTGGCTCTGTGTATTGTTGACGATCCCTTAGGCTGTCTGGCAGATAATCCTGGTTAATGTTAATTGACTTTTTCGCTCACATCAGCGTCAGGATTTCTTTTTTGTTTTGTAAACTTGGCAACTGTTGACCTAAGTTTGTGGGTTTAGGGACTAAAGCTCGGTGTTCTCATCCTATTTGGAGGACTTGAGCAGATCCTTGAAGTGCTATCATTGTTGTGGCGTTCTCAGAGTCATTTGGTGCTCTAAAGACTCTAATATTTTGGCCCCTTGACCAGTTCTCTTGCTCAGTCTGTTACTTAGTTGGCCACCTCCGTATTTTGAATCTGTGTTTCTGCCACTTTGAAGCACCTTTTGCTTCTCTCAGTCTCCTGTGAAATTTATTTAATTCCTTTATGGCATTTAATTGTCTCTGGTTGTCTTGCATAAACTCTGAGTTCACTGTTTTCAAGGCTGGCTTTCTCTGTGTCAGAAGCTAGCACCTTTGTGGCTAGTGCTAGTTTCTACTGAATTAGCATAACTTTTTAATCTTCTGTTTGGATAAAGTCAGGTAGGTTCATACTTTTGTTTTCCCTGTGTTTCCATCATCTTATCTGTGCTGCTCTGTCTGAAATATAACCAAGTAAAGATTAATTTGATCTAAGGCTGAATTTCAAGTCTTGTCGGGAGAGTGAGTTGTTTATGCCACCATTTGCTGGTCTGCTCAACCACAAGTCCTACAACAATAAACTATTATACAAAGAATTATGCAATATAACCATAAAATAGCAGCAACAGGATAGAAAAAGTAAAATATATAATACATAGAGTTTGCTTACTTTAGTTTTCTAAATGAGGGAGTGGCAACACAGATTTTGTTTATGATGGAACGGTTTTAACTGTTTAGGATATAAAATATAGCAGTTCAGGAGCTCAGCTTCAACACTCATCTAAACATGGACCCAGCACCCCTTTGGTAGCTAGTAACTTCCAAGCACTTCCATAACTACAATTCAGTGTTAATTTGCTTTTAACATTAGTAATTCAGCTTTTGACAGTGTTGATTTCTTCTTAGGTCGTCAACCAAATTTGCCATGAAAATACCATAATATCAAATGCCATAGTATCAATGTTATTTTGCTGTAAGTTCACATTTCTTCACTTACTTGTGGAATGCAGTTGTAAAACATCAGTGAAATGCTGTAGGTTTATAGAATGGTGAATAGCATGGACCACCAAACATTGCAGATTATATTACCCTGGCGGCAATATTGTCATAACAGAGCACTGTTTTAGAAACCATTCAGTAGTTTAATAATCAAAGTCAACACTATATAATCATCTCAGACGTGAAGAGTGATCGGTTGTATGAAACATCATTAAAATGAGATGCACTATAGTTCCTTGTGTAATTTAGTAGTAGCACGGCTAGTAGTATGCTTTTGTTGGTTTTCTTAAAAAAAAAAATAAAAAAAAAAAAGATATTTATTATTAAATTATAATGATAAAAAATGTTACAATCTGACAATTCAAGAATTCCAGGAATTTTGCTAAACATGACAAATTTCTGGCTGATTTCTGAAATTGCATTGTTTTAAAACAGAGAAAGAATTTCACAAAGTAAATTGTCTGCTCTTTAGATTGAAAAAAGTTTAACCGACATGCCAGTTGTAATAGGTTTATCAGACATAATAGTAACCAGGAGGTCTGAGACATGGCAAATGGTACTTTGGTAAAGTACATTCCACACTGTTTATGTACATCCAGCATACAATTTCTAAAGCAGTGCTAATTGTTGTTTACTGTACATCTTTAAAACTATATCCTTTTTGCTGTTAATTTATTAAATGCATTCATTTTGAACAGCAAATAGATTTATGTTGTTTGTCTATGTCAGCTTTTTAGTGGGAATAGGAGCACAGGAGTGGGCTCTCAGTCATGGAATTCCTCCTTGTCCCTCAGAAAAGATGGCTACCAGTGAGTATTTTAACCATACCTTGTGTGTATTTGTCTTCCTTTTACCTGTACTTTTTCTGATCACAACTATATAAAACCAAAATTAAAAAATAGGCTATCCTCTGCTTCACCACAGAATACATTTACATGGTCGAGCAACTGCACATAAGCCTTGCCTTGTGCATTGCCAAGTGTCGACTGGAGTAGAGTAAGGCTTGCCGCCAGTGGACTAGGGAGCAGTGGAGTCGTGTTCTTTGAAGAGATGAATCACGTTTCACTACCTAGCAGCATGATAAGGAAATCAGGGTGGATGCAAGAGAATGCTGTCCATGGGGATAAGTAAACAGTAAAGTTTAGTGGAGGACAGATAATGGGCTGGGACTGTTTTTCAGGGATTGTGCTTGGCCCCTTAGTTGCAGTGATGGTTGATGTTAAAGCTACAGCATACAGCGGCATTTCACACAATTATATGCTTCCGCTTTCTTTGCAACACTTTGGAAAAGCTCTTTTTCTGGTTCTTGCATGACAATGCTCCTGTGCACCAAGCGATGTCCATAAAAATAAGGTTTGACAAGTTTGGTGTGGAGAAACTCCAGTGGTCTGCACAGAGCCCTAACCTCAACGCAATGAAATTGCCAGTGAGAAAATCAAAGATTCTTCGCTCAGTTCAAAGACTTTACTTTCTTCTTAAGAAGGAGAGAGTTATTCATCACCCAGGGCAGAAACCGTGTCGCCTCCCCCTGAAGAGGTTCCAGACGGTACCTACGTTATGGCTTTTCACAGTGAGGCTCCATGACAGCGGCCCTGAACAAGGGCTTTCTGGTCTGAACAAAACACCTTATCTGAGACTCTTTAACTCAAAACATAGGGTTTGCATAAATAACCTTGATTTAATCATGTCACTGTGCCCTGGCGGCTCAGGCCTGGCTTCACAACCTTGATCATTAGTCAGCAGAATCACATTAATGTGGTGTTTAGAGAAAGGATCATTCAAATATAAGAATCACAACCTGAATATGTTAATTTACCTTAGAATATAAGTGAATATATTGTTTGACTTTAAGTATACGTTTAAGTTCCCTTACAGCAGCCAAACACCTTAGGGATAAACTGGAACACTCTTTGCAAGTCCTTGCTTCTCAGACAACATTCTCTGTGTTGTATGACTAAACAAATGTAAGTTTTTTTTTTATTCACTGCTGTTACTTTTTCATTGCACAGCTCAAAGAAGGACAACCAGTGAACCAGAGACAGGGTCTTGGATGCCCTAGGTTCACAGATGTGCAGGAAGAGCAAAGACTAACTTATCCGATCTCTGAGAAGAGCTACTGTAACAAAAAGTGCTAAAACTGTTTGCTATGATACAAAAGTCTTGCTGCATATGGGGGTCCACCTCCCATGCTGATCCCTGTCCAGCTCTGAAAGCACCTACAATGGGCAAGTGAGCCTCAGAACTGGACCATGAAGCAATGGAGGAAGGTGGCCTGATCTGATAAATCACGTTTTCTTTTATATCTTGTGGATCACTGGGTTTGGGTGCGTCTCTTACCAGGGGAAGAGATGACACCCGGATGCACTTTGTGTAGAAAGCAACATTAGGCAGGTGGTTTTAATGTTATGTCTGATCTGTGTAGTCTGTGTAGACTGGTACTAAATGTAAAATAGAAACAGCAAAAATAGAAAAATAGAACAAAGTTTGAATGGGGCAGTGGTAGCTGATGACTGTAAAATTTTAATGACACATTACATTCCCTTTACACAGCTTGGCAGAAGGTTTTAGTAAATAAAATTAAATCAAATTCTATTCAGTGAAACATTTGGAATTAACTTGTGTACTGAGCTGTGTCCAAACGCACTGTGTAGTCCTGTCTTGTCTGCACTTATGCAGTCTTGTGTTTATATTTGTTCTTTGTGTTGCACCACGGTCCTCGTTAAACAGTGTAGTGTGTATACAGTTTAAATGACTAATATCTACTTGACTTGACTTGAAACACTTTAGTATGAAACAAACTGTACTGACACTTAGAGGCTATGCTTGCTAGTCCCCAAACAGATAAAATAAAAATAATGTACTGCGTTTAATATTCTGGTGGTTTCAGACATGAATGGCTTCAGTCTCAATGAGCTGATTAATGGCTGTGGCATGTTCAGAGCTGGTTATCTGTAGTCACTGTATTTTTATGCAGTTTTACTCCTTTTAAATAATTCTAGAGTCACCACTGTCTACTGGCAATGTGTAGACTAAGACACCCCCATTTGTGTAATTTATAGCAAGATTCTTGTCAGTCGGTCAGTAACATATAAAGAGGTCCCTTGTGCTATCCCAGTGGGATTGTAAGTCATGCTTGTGCCAGAAAACATGAAAATATTGTAGCACAGTTTGGAATGTAAACAAGGTTTACTTCCCATTCATGCAATACTCTGACATTGTTGCATTGTCTTTCCATTGTATTGTTTACCTTACGCTTTGCTGAATGCTGCTGATTGCCTGTAGTCAGGTTGATACTTATGGTGCAATATTAGTCACTCTGGAAGGTTTACGTCCCATTCACACTATACTGTGACATTGCTGTTTTGTCTGTTTATTGTATTGTTTTTGTCGTGCCTTGCCCATTGTTGAATGCTGCTATATGTTGCAAATAGGGATGTCACGATTAACCAGTTTCACAATTAACCGCGATTTAAAACCGCGCGGTTATAAAGTGGCCCAAGGAAATACGTCAATCACACTATGTGCGTGTTCACAGCTGTTGAGTGAAAAAGAAAGCAGTCTTGAGCATTTTGAAGTGTTACGGATAGCTCATGGAAAGAAAACCCACATCAGCACATTATTGTGGATAAAGGATAAAGATAGCGAAGACAGTATGTGCAGCAGGGGATGTCAACTTCTGAGCATTTTGTCCTTTGTTTCAAAATATTTAAACGATCGCAAGGTTCGATTCTCCATAAACACTAGAAATGAATTTGCATCTCAGTTCTCGTAAATACGTTATGTAGTGAGAATAGTTCAGGGGTAACTGATCTTGGATAATCGACTTCACCTTCGTCACTATGACCTGACAGAATGTTTAAATGGAAATACTTTCTCTACACACGTACTACCACACACAATAATGTTTTAACACTATATAGGCCTATAGCACCTCCCCATATAAAACTAAACTCATCTGAATCATGCTTGGGGAAATTATAGATAGGTCCTTGTTGTAATGTGGAGCCAGATATATTTTTGGAATGAGAAACTTCAGAAGCCTGAGATTTCTTTTTGACAACTTACAGAATTTAGCTTGTCCGCTTACAAAAGGAACAAGAGGAAAATGGAGTTGGCTGAGAAGATAGAGACGGAGCATCATTTCTTGAAGAAACGACGATCCTCAAGCGGAACTGTGAGTAAAGTTTGTATAAGGTCAAGAGAAACGTTTCATGTTCACTGACCTCTTCCAATTTCATTGTAGTGCTGTTTTGCTAAAACAGTGATTTGAGTTTTTTTAAATATGCAGAACCGTGTCAGATATTTAGAAGATGCTCTAGTCAAAACTGTATTTATTCAAAAATTCTTTTGAAAGGTGAGTGAAATCATGGAGCCTATCTCTTCCTCGTTGGACACAGTGGGGGCAATCGTTGTGGATCAGGACGGGAATGTGGCTGCGGCGGTCTCTAGTGGTGGTTTGGCCATGAAACATCCCGGGCGCGTGGGCCAGGTAAGACCATAGGTGTCACTGACCGCAATTTGGCACAATTCAGTTGATGTTCCATTACATGGAATTATGTGAGAATTATACTGATGTTTTTTGGGTTTTAAGAGAGATTGTCACTGTACTAAATTGTCATGATTAATTTTTATTAGTAACTGAGTAATCTAGAAGTTTTAATTAGTCAAGTGTTCATGTACACAACATTTAAAGGAGAAGATATTCTATTTTTTAATGCACACATATTAGAATAATACTGCTGGTGTGAGTTTCCCCGCTTCCAGCGATACTTACAGAAGTGATTTGAGTGCTACTATCTCCCCCTTATGGAGAACGTTCCGACCAAACGTGGCTTCATTATGATCTGTGGATAACCTGTTTATCAGTCAAATTGTGAAGTAATCATTAAGATCATTTATCTAGCTTGTAAAATTAAATTTGATTATAGTCAAGTAATTGTGAAAGACAGAAGAACATAGGATAGCACATTGCTGGGAGATCTCTAGTAGTTGCTTCCATGTTACTGTGTGGTTGTGGTGGATTTCCAGGTGGTGCTTGATGGAGATTACGGGATACTTCCAGGTGGCTTCTGGGATGTTGCCTGCCATTCATTCCTATGAAAAAAATCAGGTTAAAAATGGTTGCTATGTGGAAGCTGTGTGTCCTAAAAAAAAAAGCTCAGAATTCACAATCCTCAAGTCAAGACAAGTAGGTTTATTGACACTTCAACCATATACCCACAGTACACCGTGAAATGGAACGTTCATCCGGGTCCATGGACCAACACAAGAACAGAAACATAAGACCACAAGACTGGACAGAAAAAAGTGCAGTCCGGACAAAAGAGAGTGTGGTGTTGACTATAAGGGGCCACTTTATTTATAACAATCCTTGTTCTAGTGATGTATCACACAAAGTTAAGAGTGAGTTAGCATCAAACATCTGGTAGAAAAATAAGTAGAGGACTAATATACCACTGGACAACAGTTTCCCAACAATAGCCTGACTGAAATCCGTTTTTCAGTTAAAAGGCATCTCTGTAATCCTTGGTAGCTTTTTTGTTTTGCCTTAGCCCTTTACACAGTTAGTTCTTAGCGTTTCTTAACAGTTAGGTCTTTCCGTCGGTCTCTTTATTTGTCTTAGGCTGCGCATTACGGCTGTGGATGCTGGGCTGAAAATGCACATGACGCCAAGCCTTACTCTACAGCTGTGAGTACCTCAGGTATGAAAAATCCCGGCTTTTTTGTTATACATATATATAGTCTCATGTACAGTTTATTGTACAGTTCATAGCTCAGACCTTCCCAATAGTGCAGCTATTTTATATTGTTTTATGCTGAAACAGCAAAAGCAAAGAAAAATAATGGTAAGTGTCTCAACAACATTGATTTTTGTCATGTACCTGTCCCTTAAGCAGAATATGCCCAAAGAGAGGTCTGATTGCAAACGGGAAATCATATATGCAGTATACGTAGGTTTTACAGTTACTTATTAGACACTTGCTAGAGATTTAACCCTGTCCAGCCTTTGCTGGTGGCTGTGGTTTAATTCTGGATAAAATCATCTTTTTATTAAAATAAACCACTCAGCAGTAAACATTGTATCCAAAAAAAAAAGAAAAAAATAACCGAGGCCATAGAAAGAGAAAACATACACTTTCCTTTCCCTTATCAAAGGCAAACAGGACTCATTAGACTTTCTAATGTAGGTGTTAGATAAGCTAAAAGATGAAATGCTCTGAATTTTCTGTCTAATGTTCTCAGTTTTAAGTCTTCATTATTACATTATGATAGGGTGATTTGATGACAGGAGGCATGGCTCACAAGGATTTTGCTGAATCTTGTTGTTCTGGTTGATCCTTGAAGGATGTGGGGAGCACTTAATTCGCACCATGCTGGCCAGAGAGTGTTCCACAGCTGTCCAGGCTGAAGATGCACATCAAGCCCTCCTAGAGGCTATGCAAAACAAGTTCATAGGTAAGTAGTGAAGATCTGTATGATGACCTGTGATATGCAGTCTCCTCCTAGTGGTCCCATCTTTTGTGTCTTTTGCTGTAAATCAGTGCCTTTTGCTGTATGACAGCACATGAAATGCTAAAGATATTTACAGAATAAATGAAAGTGAAGTGGAAGTGAACCATTTATCACAGCACAGAGTGTGAAATTTGTATTTAACCCTTTCACCTGAGTGAAACCCGGGGAGCAGTGTGTGTGCGGACGGTACATTGCTCAAGGGTACCTCAGTGGTGCCACTGGCAGTCCTGAGATTCGAACCCATGGCCTTCTGATCACAGGGGCAAGTCATTAACCATCGGGCCACCAGGTGCCCAATAAGCATTTGTCTAATTGAAAATCTGTTGACCAAAAAATACACCGGTGCTGGAGGTGGACATTTGGTCATGAGAAGCAGGGATACAGTGAAGTAACGTGGGTAATTACCAACACGTCTGTTGAGACTTTTTGAATGACTCCATGATTCACACCTGGCTTTGAATACTAAACCTAGCAAATAATAAAATATTAGATGTCAGCAGATACTGCATGATGATAGTATCTACTGAACAATGACAGAAATGTTCAGTGTACATAGTCATATGACTAATGACATTATTTTAAAAGGTATAGCATAACTGAGACAAACAGAAATGTTCATGTTCCTTTCCCGCATTCACATAAGCAGCTACTTATACATGCTTCAGCTGCCTCGCACATTTCTTTCTCATTTTCAGCTGTAATTCACTTGGATAATGAAATGAAAAGTTTACTAGTGAAAAAAACAGGAAACTAGTGAAGAAAACAGGTTTTTCCGAAACGTATTTAAAAAAATGACCTGACAACCGTGCAAGACCTAGTAGACCACCAAAACCTGTCACCTTCAAATAAACGACACTTAAAGCTTTCATTTTTGAGTGATGAGCTCCACTTTTGCTTCAGGAAGAATAGAGATGTTTATGTCAGTCTTTTAACTGTGAAGAAAGTTGATAGATCAGAGTGATCTGTTCATGTTATTACCTGCTGGTGTGAAGAAGGCAGATAAAGCTGACTAAGTCGGACTTAATCTGGATAGCTCACGGCTGCTACTGTGTGATTTACAGGGTCCCCTTTCCTGGCCGGTGAGGATGGTGTTTTGGGCGGGGTAATTGTTCTGAGATGCTGTAGATGTGGAGATGACCAGAGCCCTGACAAATTCCAAGCACTGCTGGGTATGTTCACTACTTCTCAACACAACATGGTACTATTGAAGTTGTACAGTTGTACATACACTTCGCTCAGGCTGGATTTGGCTTACCTGCTGTGTGAAGACTATACTTTAGATAAAGTGGTTTGACCGTGATACAAAATTGTTTGTAACAAATATATCTCTGGAAAAAAAAATACGAGGCCACTGCAATTTATTTCTAAATCTGCATCTCTATGAGCGACAACCGTTCCATCCCAGTGTCTGTTAAATTCTTACAAAAGCACCTCATTCTGCTTTATGAGGTACTGATTAGTGGTCACTTGAATCACATCTTATTTAATGAGGAAAAGTATAAAAACACTGCTGTAATCAACACTCTCCTCTCACAATGAGACCAGTTGAATGGTAAAACAGTACTAGAAGTTTGTCAAAGGTAATTATTGCCATTTTGTTGAAGAGAGAGCAAGAGATTTGTTTTCTTTGAATTATTCAAGTTCTGTAAACACTGCATCTTTTCTCTTATTGTGATGTTTTGTCATTTCCTTTAAAATGATGCTTTAAAGAACAATATTTTTATGTGGAAGTGAGGAGAAATATTGTCAGCAGTTCTTAAAAACTAAGGCAAAGCTGCTCAGTTCAATATTTGCACCCATAAAAGATCAAACCTGAGAAACTGAACATTTTTGCAGTGGACTCTTTTTTTTTTTTTTTTCTGGAGCTGCACAGCCTACATAATATTTATACTGCTACGCTTTGGGTGAAATTTTATACAGATTGTATACTTTTTAAAATGAATGTACCTAATCTCCTCTGTGTCTGTCTTCTGTATTTAGTAGAGTTCCTCTGGAGCCACACTACAGAGAGTATGTGTGTGGGCTACATGTCTGCGCATGATAGTAAAGCCAAGGTAAGGAAATCAGCACCGCTTCAGAAAAGCCCAGGCTTACAGTGGCCATCAGATATTTTGATAGGTGACGACTGAAAGAAAAACATACCCAAAGTGTCTTTGAAAAATACTGAATCTGTCTCAGCGTCTTCAGTGGGTGTGGAGTCTACAATTCTCTAGAACTGTATTGGACGGACGGAAGACCACTCTTATATGGGATATTTCCTGGGGTGGTGTTTTGGTGATAGTGGTGGAGAGCTGTGTTTACAATGTACTGTGACGGCCATAGCGTATGATTTCTATCACACTCAGTCCATAAATCAGACCATTCTGCATTAACTGAAGTGTATTAAGACACTGGAAGCGAAAAAGGTGAAGTCCGTTTTGTTTTCTGAGCACAGCGGGGACCATAACATGCTGTATGTTCAGAAAACAACATGGACCCGACTGTAATGGGACTTAAACATATTACTACAACCATTTTGCATAATTATTGTATAATTCACACACCTTTATTATTGCTCTTTGTATTTTCTTTCTATCTCAGACACTCCTTATTAGTGCTTGTGAATACGCTAGAAGACTTGCGGTGATGTTTGGCGCCTCCTGACTGTGGGAGTACAGTGAACAGTGGATGCTGGTGTATATAAAAGAGAGGCTGTTTTCATGTCATAAAGTTTAATCACTGATAATCGCACCACTTTACTTAATATTTCTTACTGTGACATCCAATAAGGATCAGGCTTGCTGGAAGCCACAATAGGAAAGTATTAACATAATATTTCCCCCAACAACAAGAATTAGGAGAGGACACACATCTAAAAGGACACAGACTTAATGGAACATGACAAAGGTTCATATAAACATTCAGTTTTCTCCTATTTGCTGCTTTACTATTTCTTTGTATTGAGCGTATAGTTAAATAGTTACTCAATATCATATCTATAAGATATTCAATATCATATCTATAATCTTTGAGATTTTAGCAAAATACAGTTTGTGACCAAAGGCACCAAAAGGCCTGTAAATTGGGATCCCAACCATTTTGACCCCACAATAGATCATCCACAGGTTTGATGGTTTTTACAAAAATATTTTTGAAACAAGACTGTAAGTTTATGACAAAACCTATAAGTACATGCTGTACTATTTTGTTTTCTGCTCTCTCTTGCTCTTTCTCCCCAGACTCATATATCCAGACTGCCTCCTGGAGCTGTGGCTGGACAATCACTGGCAATTGAAGGTGGAGTGTGTCGGCTGGGGGCCATGAATGATTAATTGCTGATAAAACCGCTTTTTTTTTTTTTATCAGGAATATGCTCATGGTAAAGTTATCATAGGCAAAATTTGAGTTGTTAAGCTGTTCTCTCTTTTAAACTTCATGTATGATACGTGTCTTCTAAGACAATTCAGTGGTTACAAATATTTAAGCCTAAAGCTATGTGTTTCATTAAAACGTTTAACGTTCATTCTTAGCTCCTTTGGAATTATACAGTTGCTACGTGGCTAATAAGTAAAGAGAGCATGCAAAACTGTTTTAATCCGTATCGAAGCCATCAACCGCAACGAACCACGCTAAATGAATTTACTTGCACTGTGACCAGTTTATGCAAGAACCAGTTCAGAAAACAGTTCCGTTTATTTGGAACGCCATGTCCAAATGTCTACATTCAGCACTAAATCAGAAATTGTGTTAGTTTATTACAGATACAGGGATTACAGATGGTTTTGTTTGATATCGTGTTTCATATCATGTTAATGGGCACAGCACTTAGCATCACTGTAACATAAATGTTGTAAGTTACAGTACAAAGAATCCGCAGTTTTCTTTTGACTTGAAAAATTCTTGGGAAGGTTTTGGACCCTATGATGTTGCATTACTTTTTATTACTTTTTAGTTTTTAATTCACAAATGTATCCTAATTTAATTTCATGTAACTGAAGTTGATAAGTTAAAACTGAAGTTAATAAACATGTTTAAATACATAAGCTGCACTACTGTAATCTGGCTGTAGCAGTGAATGCATTTACATTTACAGCATTTAGCAGATGCTTTTATCCAAAGCGACTTCTATTCCCTAACTACAGGGGGCAGTCTCCCTGGAGCAACTTGGGGTTAAGGGTCTTGCTCAGGAACCCAGTGGTGGTATGATGAAGGTAGGATTCGAACCCATGACCTCTTGGTCCAGAGGCAAGTATCCTACCCACTGAGCCACCGCCACCCCGTAGTAGTAGTTGCTTTGTTGCTGTGTGTATGGACCTACACAATTATTAGGAACACGTTCTGTAAAGTGGTACCAGTTAGGGTATTTGGCCATTCCATTTATAATTTGAAATATTCTTTAATTATAATTCTGAGTACATATACAGCTCTGGCAAAAATAAGAGAGCACTGCAGTTTATTTTTAAATCAGCATCTCTATGAGTAGGACAACCATTCCATGCCTGTGTCTGTTAAATTCCTACACAAGCACCTCATTCTGCTGTATGAGGTACTGATTAGTGATCACCTGAATCACACCTTATTTAATGAGGAAAAGTATAAAAACACTGCTGTAATCGACACTCTCCTCTCGCAATGTGACCAGTTGGATGGTAAAACACTACTAAAAGTTTGAGTGAACAAGAGATTCGTTTTCTTTGAATTATTCAAGTTCATAAACACTGCATCATTTCTCTTATTTTGATGTTTTGTCATTTCCGTTAAAACGATGCTTTAAAGAACAATCTTTTTATTTGGGAATTATGATAAATACTGTCAGCAGTTCTTAAAAATGAAGGCAAAGCTGTTCAGTTCAATACTGATCAAACCTGAGAAACAACATTTTTGCAGTGGTCTCTTATTTTTTTCTGGAACTGTATTCACCCTCCAAATGGCCTCCAAATTTCCCAGATCTCAATCCAATTGGGCATCTGCGGGAAGTGCTACTATTCCAGTCCATGGAAACCCAACATGCAACTTACAGGCCCTAAAGGTTCTGCAGCTGAAGTCCACAGCACTCTTTTAAAGGTCTTGTTAGATCCAAGCCTCGACAGAGCAGAGCTGTTTCGGTGGGATGAAGGGGGCCAGCACAATATCAAGCAGGGTCTTTAATGTTATGGCAGATGGGGGCAGCTGGTAGTTGGGTGGTTAGGGAGTTGCCCCTGCAATTGAAAGATTGTTGGTTTGAATCCCAGGACTGCCAGTGGCACCGCTGAGCTACCCTTGAGCAAGACACCATCCCCATACACTTCTCCACGATAAATTGGTTACATGCAGAGGTCTCAAGTAATCTTCGGGATCATTTAATATATAACATTAATAAAAAATATACAAAATACAGTTTGGCTGTGTCCTACACATTTACACAGTGTAAATAAAATGAAAACAATCATTCATGTATGGAGAATGAATCTAAGGGGGTGCTTCACTACGTCGGGTTTGACATGGAATAACAGACATGCTATGTCTTGGGCTAGATGTAAATCAGCCATTTCTCAGTTGCTTCTTATTTATATTACAACCTGTTGGTGGTGTTGTTAGACATTGGCCCAAAATAATCGGCTTTTGGTCTTTTGATAAATGGCAAAAGTAATGCCAAAGATATTTTCATATCCTTTTCTCTTTGAAAGAGAAGGAGGATTTAGCCCTACTCTCCCATTTATACCAGCTGTCCGTTTAATCAAGATTTGATAAACAATTGAGAGAATGATTGTGAAATTAAATTGTGTTGCAATTGCTGGTCATAGGGTTTCCATTAGGATATGAATGGAAAAATTAGAAACTGTCGCCTCTCACAATGTCCACATGCTAAATGTCATTTCATGAGGATATTCGGAGGTCAGTTCTGGTAATCATGGTGCTAGTAGATCACCCAGACAAAGCATTAGACCGTCACCCCCACGGTGTGTTTGCTTTTACTCAGCCAGACAGTGAATTTACTAAAAACGGGCAGTAGTGGCTAGGATAATATTTAATAATATTTCATTCTAATTTAGTAACAAAAAGTATCGACTAGGGGATCCTGAGTCGTGCAGCTGCTCCCCTTTCATCAGGAATGAATGTGGGTTGAGAGAAGTATCGAGGGATGTGTTCATGAAAAGGATTTGGGGGATTAGTTTTTTTCCTAGCATTTCTCAGCAATGCTAACCTCACAGCTCCAGTTCTAAACTAAAGAATTCATCAGTTCCCTCACTTTTATTACTCACTCACTTTCTGTAACCACCTAATCCTTACTAGGGTTGCAGGTACCAGGAGCTTATCCCGGGGTAAATGGGCGCAAGGCAGGGACTCACCCTGGGTGGGGCGCCAGTCCACCACACACACACACACACACACACACACACACACACACACCATTCACTCACACACTCAATCCTACTGTCAATTTAGAATCGCCAGTTCACCTGACACTCATGTCTTTGGACTGTGGGCAAACACTTTTATTAAGTAAATCAATGAAGTAACTTTGTTTCTGAAAACTGAAATTCTTTGAGTAAAATATGCAGTTGCTCTAAAAAGAACAATGAATTTACAGGGTATGATTTTGTGTTACATTATTTAGTTAGCTATATGTTTTCCTGGCTGTGTTTTATTATTCTTTGCACCTCAAAATAAGATGACGATTGCTGCCTACACTGTAAACTGGTGCAAACTGAAGGTTTTTTCAGTCCCTAGTGCTGAAAAGGGCTTGCTTATGTTCAATTAGGTGACCTGTTTTTTTCCAACTAAAGCTGTCCACGAGGGTCTAGTGCCCTAGAGAATTGTGTTTCTCAAACCAGTATCTGTGACCCACCAGATCGTCTGTGTTTTTGCTCTAACCTATCCCGCTGTACCAGAGTTCAGTCTGAATGGTTGGATTAAATTTTCTTTTTCATTGTGCTTTTCTGGTCTGTAGCCTGGGGTCTCACTAAACATATCATTTGCATGGGGACTCGCATGCCTCGCAGGATCAGATGAATGCTTTGGTTCAAATATGTGGACTGTTTGGTGGCTCCAAAGATCCCACTGCAGCAGGTCTTAAGCTTTCATTCTGTCCTAGACAGTTCTTGACTCTCAATTTTTTTTGGAGCAATATCTGTCATTATTTCTATTGTAAATGAGTTTGATTACGGAAATAGTATCTTCACTGAAATGCCACACCTTGTTCATTGGTTCATATTTTAATGACATATTTTCTTGTCTGAATGTAAACTAGCTGAGATGAGATTTTAAATGAAGATGAAAAATGAAAATTTTGACCCAAGGCTTTGAAGCTTCTTTTGTTCAATTCATTTGAATCTGTGTAGTTTAGTAAACACGTGTTATGCATTGTAAACATTATTTTAAAAATGTGGTGTTTTAGTTGTACACACAGTTGGTTACTCATATAACTGGTTAATAATATACTATACATTTAAAATGATTCATTATTTATTAACCTCCTTTATTGTCCTGGTTCATATCATTTGACAAGATTGGAAGTAAACCGGTGAAATAATAAATATACTCACTGGGGTCCAAAGGTCTAAAACCATTTATAAAACTGGTTCTGTTTTGCATTCTTTTCTAATTTATTACATTTTTTGCAGCTCTGTATATTATCAACTGTTTGAGTGAAGTGTAGAATCGTTAAAACATTTCCATTCATTTCAGGCTTTGGTATGTAGGTCTTTTACCTTATTGGCATAGAGTAAGTTGAACAGTGACTGGAAAATGATAAACAAGCCTCTGATAAGTAGTTTGAATAAGTAACCCATTAGGTTTGAAATGTCCAAAAATATTCTATTTATTTCTGGGTTTAAATGAAAATTCTGTGTTTAAATGAAAAAATGTCTCAGACATTTGATTCCCCCTTTTTGTTTTAGGCAGTACATAAACATAGACAACTGAACAAATGAACAATGTTTGACTGCTTGAGAGTGTATACTTCACTGCTTTTGGCTATTTAAGAATCTCCTATGTTCGGTTTAAAGATCTGATTTTGAAGATATTTGCATAACAGCTCACTGCAAAATCTGGAGCCATGCACAGTTTATCCTCACCTCAGGATAAATGAACAGAACTCTAGGAACTGCAGATTCAGATCCCCCCCACACACACTTTCTACCATTGTGTCCTTGAACCCTTGAACCACTTAACCCTCAGTTGCTCCAGGGGGACTGTCCATGTAACTAATGATTGTAAGTTGCTCTAGATAATAGCGTCAGCCAAATGCCCTCTTTATACTTAATTTTTGCACCATTTATTATTATTTCCTATACATTTTTGCATGTCTGAGCACTCCTGCTACAGTACAGTGTCGGACATTAAACCATACTCATTCACACGAGTACTGCTCCTGCTTTTGTCGGGCTTTTGCGTATGCCGTCCTGAGCCAGTACTATTTTAATGTTTGCTCTTGTGTTTTTAAGTCTCGCACTTTCTTTTTGCACTTTTTGTAGTCCTGTCTTGGTTGCACTTGTATAATCTCGTTTTAGTTTTGCACCACTTGTGTTATTTTTGTGTTGCACAACGGAGGAATATCGCTTCGTTTAACTGTATGAGTCTGTGTTCTGTATAGTTGGCTGAAATGAAAATGAACACTTACCTGAATACGGTTTTAAACTGAGAAATTACATTTGAACACAAAGTTTGCAGATTTGGTGGTTTCACCGGTTTCACCTTAACTTGAAAATCTTCTGCGCAAGATACGACCAGGACTTATCGATATAAACTTTAAACACTTTAATTTACATTCTGAAATGAACGGACAAGAATAGTTACATCCTAAAAGAAAACTTGCTTTGGAAGCATGAGCAATTTCTTGTTTTCTTTGAGGAGCCTTATGCGTAAAATATGAGCTCTGGGATCTGGCCGCCCTGTACACCGGTTCCATTGGTGCTGTCAGAGGAGCACTGGAACTGGAAGGTCACCTTTCCGCACTGCACCTCGGTCATCCCTTCCTGCCCAAAATAACTGAGCTCATTCCCATCCAGGACCACACTGGCGGTGTAGAAAGTGTCCGGCTCTATTTGTACGGGGTGCTCGAACCTCACGGGGAAGGTGTTGCTGGAGCCATCGGAAAAATATTTACTGAGGTTCTGGCCCAGTAGCACTCCCTGGCGCTTCAGCTCAATCTTGGCGGTGTACTCCGCGGATCCACAGCTCGAGCCGTAGAGTCCAAAGCCTGCGATGAAAACTCTCTTATCAACGGCAAACTGAATGCTGTCGCAGCGGCCGCGATAGCGCCATTGGTTGCTCCGATAAGCGCAGGACTGGAAGCGGTGGCACTTCTGCGGCGTCAGTCCCCGGCGTGGCTTGTTGGCGAACTGCAGATCAGGCTTCTTAGCTGCCGTGTACCACAAGAATATGTCGTTTGTCTCGTTCAGCGTCAGCATGCCTGACTGAGCTGCACTGTTGGCGAAGTCATCCAGGCCCATGGTGGGAACTCGGATCAGGTAGACAGCCTGGCCGAGAACCTTGCGCTTGTTCCCAATGGAAATGGGCAAATCTCTTCGCTGGCATTCAGCCTCAGCCCATTTTAGGACCGCCTCGAACACCACAATCTCCTTGGCGTTCAGGGTTTCCCGCCGCAGGATGCTCTCCAGAGTCTGGGGGTCAATGTCACAGAAGCCATCGGATTTAAGGGCCAGTTCAGCCTGAGCGTCGATCACCTCCCAACAGCGCTGGGTCAGCTCAGGTTCCTCGAAAAGACAGCTCTGAGACAGCAGAACGCAAGCATTCTTAGCACTCAGGCTCGTCTCCAAGAAGTTGACACAGGCCCTTGCCAAGTGTGGAACGATGTATTTCTTAGCTACGTATAATGTTGCCAACACTGTATCGGCGCTTAGGTCGATCTCATCACAGTATATGTACCTGAGGAATACACAACAAAACTTGCTTAGAAATGCATCTGACATTTTGAGGCAATTTCAACGTGGAACTTTTTGTTGGGTACATTTGACCATAGTTATCGTTCTCCGTGACACATAATCATATTGGACATATTTCTATGAAACATGAACGTACAGCTCTGGAAAAAAATACGAGAGCACTGCAGAAATGTTCGGTTTCTCAGGTTTGATCCTTTATAGGTGCAAGTGTTGAACTGAACAGCTTTGCCTTGGCTTTTAAGAACTGCTGACCATATTTCTCCTCATTTCCAAATGAAATGATTGTTCTTTAAAGCATCATTTTCAAGGAAATGACAAAACATCAAAATAAGAGAAATGATGCAGCGTTTACAGAACTTCAATAATTCAAAGAAAACAAATCTCTTGTTTACTCTTAAACAAAATGGCAATAATTACCTTTGACGGACTTCTAGTAGTGTTTCACCATCCAACTGGTCTCATTGCGAGAGGAGAGTGTTGATTACAGCAGTGTTTTATACTTTTCCTCATTAAATAAGATTTGATTCAGATGATCACTGATCAGTCCCTCATAAAGCAGAATGAGGTGCTTGTGTAGGAATTTAACAGACACTGGCATGGAATGGTCGACACACTCATAGAGATGCTGATTTCAAAATAAATGGCAGTGGTCTCTATTTTGTTTCCGGAGCTGTTATGCACAAAGGAAAGGATCAACCTGCACTGCTCAGTCCCTCCTTCAGCCCTACACACTGAGTTTTAATAGATTATTTTTTCTCAGTTCATTAGAAAGAAAACAGTAACATATTCACACCTACTCATTCATAGGTAAAGAGTAAAAAGGGATAGAGGTAGAACAGAGCAAGAGGGACATTAACTAAAAGAGAGAGAGAGAACGTAGAGAGAGCTTGAGTTCTCCAGCATTATGAGATAAAATAAGCATCATCAGGACATTTGTATTATTTTCAGTTATTCACTAACATTGTATTTGTCACGTGAATGCACGGTTCACATGAAAATGGCATGATTTCCATCAATAGAGTGCAGCTTCCAATTTCACTGACATCCAAAGAGAGCAGTGGTGGTTTTATGTTCTAATTGGTGAGTATAGTTATTATAAATACAACATCTCCTCTGATTGTATCCCTCTCACTTTTCACTCTGGTATCTACAGCACATGTATTCTGTTGCTGATGCTTTTGTAAGTTTGCTGCTTCTTGTTTTATCCAGAGGTTCTGACATATTCATTATTATATAGTAGCTGAACAGTGTTTGATAGAGAAGGTATCTTAGAGGCAGTAGAGAGGTACAGTCCTTGAAGTTCAATTAGTCTGTGACTATGGAAAACGAGTGCTTTAAACAAAGAAGATGCTTCTCCTGCTTCTGCAGGCCCCTAGAAACAATCATGGCTCAGTCATCTGCACAGTATATAGGACACTGAAATAAGAAACCCTTGAGAGATCTCACTTTAACATGGCCAGGAAGGCTGCAGGCTCCACGTCTGGAATACTGATTTCATCCTTCTCCTCGGCTAGCTCTCCATAGAACATGGCATGAAACACTGAACTCCCCACAGCCAGGACGTACTGGTGGAGAAAAAGATGACAGAACAATGGGAATTAATTCATTTGTTGATTAATTTGAACAGCCATGGAAAAAACATACAAAAAAATAAGTTCATTGTTTGTACAGCTTGCAGTAGTGTGAGTGTGTGTTTGTGTGTGTGTGTGTGTGTGTGTGTGTGTGTGTGTGTAAAATGCACAGGTTGCTATTCTTTTCTGAACTATTGCAGT
>JBBPCX010000088.1:3015898-3032738 GCA_037974365.1 Hydrocynus forskahlii | reverse complement strand
CATTAGCTGGGTGTATATGGACTGTATAGGGATAAACTAGTAACTGCTACTGTTTGTTCAATGTACTTGTTTTGCAGGGATGTCACAAAATTCTGACATTAACTTTAATTTAATTTCATGCCATTAGCCTTCTTTATTTATTTTACAGTACTGTGCGAAAGTCTTGAGCCACCCTTCATTTCTTTATGTTTTGCTTTCAAGTTCCTTGTTTGTCCAAAAATACTATTTCATGCCTATCATGAGTCTTACCTTTGGCATATTGAGAATATTAAATTTAAAACATGGGAACAAATATTTTACTGCTACAGTCTGAAACGATACAAGGTGCCTAGATAAAGTTGTTACACTCAGCTTTCAGCACCACCAGTATACTGATCACTGGCCTGACCATCTGGGATCATCTGCACATGTTCATGCCTTAAATTAGATGGTTTTGTTATGCTTGGAGGATTCAAACATAGGTCACAGTAAAACTTCACAAACAAAATACATCCCTCCAAAACTGGTCAGGTTCAGGGACTGGACTGAAAATGAGTGTCTTTGAAAGAACCTTCAGGAAACCTCAGTACTTTGGCACAGTGTTGCTATTTTATAATAAGAAAGAAGTCATTGTACTCCAGTCTGTTCTCTGCGTTACATAATGGGAAGATGAGAAAGAGAGCAGAACTGATTCAGTTCATCTTGTGCCATTCTGAGTGTTAGATAGGCTACAAATAGGGCAGCTGGTGGCCTAATGGTTAGAGAGTTGACCCTGCAATCAGAAGGTTGTGGGTTTGAGTCCCAAGACTGCCAGTGGCACCACTGAGGTACCCTTGAGTAGGGTACGGTCCACACACGGCTCCCTGGATGCTGTGTTCCTAGCTGCCCACTGCTTCACTTGGGTGAATGGGTTAAATACAGAGAATGAATTTTGTGCTGTTAATGTATGACTGACTAATTTACACCATCATGGAAATCTGAAGTTTTCTCATTTTAAACAAAAGTGTTTGAGTCACTGTTAAAGTTTCAAACACTATTCCATATACAGAAACTACACTGCAGCCCAATTTGAATTCCCAACTGCTTTTGTGATGTCACAAGAACCAACACATTCGCAAAGGTGTACCCAACTGCAGATTATCCTGCTGGAAGAAGCCACGGTCATTAGGAAATTCTGTTGCCATGAAAGACTTTACTTGGTCTGCAGCAATGTTCGGGTAGGTGGTACATGGTTTCTCAGCAGAACGTTGCCCAAAGTATCAGTGTCCCCACTTGCCTCCTTCTTCTCATAGTGCATCCTGGTGCCATCTCTCCCACAGTTAAGCGATGCACACACACACACACACATACACGATGGTCCTTTCGATGGACAGAGGTCAGCATGGGCACCCAGACTGGAATGTGTCTATGCAGCCCCATATGCTGCAGGCTGTGATACACTGTGTTCCGAAACCAGAGCTTTTCAGTAATTTGTGCTACAGTAGCTCTTCTCTATTGAGATAGTCATTTTCCAATTGTCTTCCTCAAATCACTTTTGGTAAATACTGACCACTGCATAACAGGGACAACCCACAAGACTTGTAGTTTTGGAGATGCTCTGATCCAATTGTTAAGCCATCGCAACTTGTGCCTTGTCAAAGTGGTACAGATCCACACACATTTTTCCTGCTTCCCACGCATCAACTTCCAGAACTGACTGTTCACTTGCTGTCAGATGTATCCCACCCCTTGACAGGTACCACCACAATGAGATAATCATTGTTATTCACTTCACCTGTCAGTGGTTTTATGGCTGATCAATCTACATCAGTTGGAAGGATAAAAAAGATAGAGGGGATAGTTGTTCCTTACTGAACTACCTCAGCCATACAGTTTTACGTATTCCAATTTGTCTGAGCAAATATGTCGGCGATCTATGAGATTGTCATGTTTGTGGTGTACATTCAAGTAGGATCCTGTTCCCAGAACCTACAAACAGCTCTATTTATAGTCATGTGCACTCCTTCCCTGATCTGCTCCCATGGACACAGTAAGGGAAAGTAAGCCAGACTTTCCCGTTGTCCTGTTTCATGGAACAGGACCCTGGTCACCTCAGCAAAAGGAGGTCGCAGATCTTTTCCAGCAGTCCAGACCCAGGGCTATTTTCTTGTAGATATCTTGGCTGAGGCAGGATCTGGCAGTCATAGACACGTGTATCAGTCGTTCTGATACACGTGTGTGAGGGTGTGGTGTGACAGTTGACTGAAACTCCACTGCTACACCACCATCTTGGAGATAATTTTGTCAGAACGATGTGAAATATGCACTTTTGCTGACAAAAGTTACATTTCTACAAGCCCTGGTCTTATATTTATCATCTCATGATACTGGCTTTAGAGGTCTGTGCGGGACTGATTTTTCATCCCGCTCACGCACGCTCCCGCAGAAATGTGTAATATTTCGACCCACTCCCACCCGCTTCTGTTATGGTTTGTCCCGCTCCCACCCACTGAGTCCCGCAAGCAAGGCTGGTGGAGTATAGGATGGGCCAAAAATACCGACACATTTTAAACGCTATAATATCTTGGCTTATAAAAAATTAAATAAGGTACCAAATTTACTTGTTGCCTAACTGACATACAGGAATTTATGAAACATATTATGCTATATTATGTGGGCACGACTCCGGCTGCAAATTAAATATGTCTTTTATATATGGGTAGATTTGGCTAATCATTCTTCCACAAAAAAATACAATGTTTCTAACTAGGCTACAGACCTGAATTAAAAATTATCTAAACAGTCTCAATAGAAACATTTCACAGTCAAAATGAGAGAAATATAGGGAAACTGAAATTTGTGGCACGGCTCTGCGTTTATTCCAACCTCAGTCAGTGCTCATTGCGCTCATTGCGCTTCCATTCTGCCGCCTGGCGTCCCAGAGATTCCTGCACAACACAAACATCCGCAGGTTAGGTCGCCTACCTCAAATTTGTTCCCCACATAAAACCAAACTGTAAAATGTATTCAAGGCAAATTTATACTTTGCGGGAGTCCAGAGAATAATGTCTTTGTCCCGCTTCCGCGAACACATCACTCTATTCCCGCCCACTCCTGCAAGAAACTCTGCTGTGGGCGTCCCGCCCCGTTGCAAACCTCTAATCTGCTTCTTGTTCAATTATCTTGTTTTTCTGCCCTCTAGTGGTGAAGTGACTTGTTTCTTTGACCTGTAGAGGTGCACTGACTTGTCTTTTTTCCCTCTAGTGGTGCACCGACTAATTTGCCCTCCAGTGGAGGACTGACTTGTTTCTTTGCCCTTTAGTGGTAGATTAAAAAGAAATTCTGATCAATAAAAAATATGTAATACCACAATAAAGGCCCAAGATGTCTTGTTTAGACAGGAAGCACAAAGCTGCACAAGTACCATCTTTTATGAAATGACTATAACCCTAAAAGACAGCAAATAGCAAGTAATTAAAAGTGCTGCTGGATGAAAATAAAGAGTATGCTTAAAGAGCAGGCTAACGATATAGCCAGTATAACAGTTAAATATGTGCAAACTGCAATACAAATCTACTCACACAAGTCTGGAAGACATGAACGTTGCATAGTCATCAGTGTAGTGCAAAATTTGGAGGCACCCTTTAAGCGCATCAATCAACACCCATCAATCCCCCCCAACTCTGTCTCTCCAAAAACTGCAAGCCTTTTAGACCAGCACATCTCTCACATGATAACCCCAAACAAGGAGACCAAGGAGAACCCCTGTGCATTGCATAGTTCACTGGAGTGTAGTCTACAGCAGTATGTATAGTGTCACTGTTAGCCAGCCAGGCGGCTGACACATTGATCCTGTACTTTGAGATGTATACACAGCATTCCAGAGGTCAGTGAAAACAAGTTTTTGCTTTACAGCAAACATCTCCCAGGTGCAGACGGCTTCAGTGGGCTCACTGGTCAGAATGTCTTCCTACAGAATTATATACAACCTTAGGTAACAGTAAGTGGCTCTCCCTCAAAAATTACACATCATTTCTGACCTACATAATATGCGACTTAAATAACAGTTAAATACACCTTTTGATCCTGACCCTATGCTATGCCAACCCAAAATCTACTCCATTATAGATATGGAGGAATTTCTGAGTAACGCATCATGCATGAAGGTCTTCGCTTCGCAGGTAGTCCTATGTGCAGTGTTCATGAAAATGAAATTTAATTTGCCAATCATGCTTGCCAATCTATTTTATCTACTTTATCTGCAGTTTTTTGTGGTCTGTCCTTCGGCTTCTTTCTTTGGGTCTTGCTGAAATGTTTCTTCCTTTTCTTCTTCTTCGTCTTCTTCTTTCTCAGCATCACCATCTACTTCCTCCTCCTCCTCTTCTTCTTCCTCCTCCTCTTCTTCTTCTTCTTCTTCTTCCTCAACATCTTCCATTATTGTTTCCAGTTGTTCTTTAATGTTCTTCAGTTCAAGGAGCCCATCCTGCAGCTCCTTACACACTTCTCTGATCTTGGCTGCAAACTCTGTCTTGGCCCCCTTGCGTAGCTCCATGGAGTCTTTGGCCAGGAAGAAGACATCCAGGGCCAGGAAGAGGCCAGACATCACCCCACTGGCCACGGTGACGGCCTGAGCAGCCTTGGCCGCTCCACCAGCCGAACCCAGCACCTGCACAGTACTGATTAAGCTCTCTGTGTTGATGAGAAGTGCCTTGCCTGCTCGGCCTCCTTCCTTCATTACATGCTTCACATTCTTGTTCATGGCGCGCTTGGAGATGCTGTCTACATACTGCTCAAAGTTCCACTCTTCCAGAGTCTCCATACCTGCCTGAGAAAAAAAAACAAAAAAAAACACATCAGACATTTTTGCAATTCGTTTGATGGCAATAAAAAAACCTTGAGAATAAAGTATGTTTTTTCTCTCTTCTCTGTTAAACAAGACTGTATAACATTATACTCTTTGTTAAACTTTAACAGTATCTTTGACAAAATTAGTTTGATTGCCAGCATTAAGAGATCTTTATATAGGCCCCTGACAGTTAATACATCATCACTTTTTGACAGGTGGTAGTTTTCACAATGATATGCAACAAACAGAATGCGAAAAGGGTATGTTTTCATTTATTGGGTTGAGACAAACACTTTTAAATAAATGCAGAAAATTTAGTAGTATTTAATAGGGGATCTCATTATTCTTAAGAAAACAACATACGTTACCTTTATTACCTAGTACTATAATACCTTTAGAGGGCAGTGGTAGGTAATGTTCGTTATTCTAGCTCAAGCTGCTTCTGTTGACAGTTAGGAAGTAAGACTATCCGGTCACATAAGACTTGTACATTAATAACTGCATTCAATAAAGAAAAGACAATGCACTCGGTAAGTGCAATTATTTATGTGGCAATTACTGGTCAGCTAAATAGAAGAGTTAGCCTGAATAGCATTTTACATATTTGGAATAGCCATTGGCAGGGTGCCAAATACAGGTTTGGGGGGATCTGGGGGGCATGATGGGTCTCTGGAAAGTCATCAAAACTGATGCAAAATGTTTGAAATGAGTGCTTGCTGTACTTAAAAGCTTTCTCCCACACCCCCAAAATGTCAAGCCACTTTTGTAGCCTCTGGTTCAAATACAGATTCTGTGAGCAACTTAGCTGGTACATGTATAAAGTTTACAAATCAAGCCTATAGTTTATTTTTCACCTATAGGGTTTTAGTATGCAATGGCAAAAGCTATGTACGTAGTCAGTGTTCTCACTGAAGCCAGGTTGTTTTTTTTTTCCATTTTACCCCATGGACCACATGTAACAATATCTGTTTCTGAAGGCATCTGTAGATGAATGTTGGAGTTAATTCTGAATGTTTGTGGCTTGGGGGAAAAAAATCCACTTTCAAAGCTTTCGAATACAAATTCTAGACTTACCCATGTATTCAAGAACTAACATTATTGAAATTTTAGAGAATTGCTAATAATAAAAGATGATAGCTAAGCTTACCAACAGTCTTGAAAACTGGAATGGCAAGTTATAGTAAGAGCTGATAAGTTGTCGACCTAACCAAAATACACCAATCTTGACATGTCACCTGCAAGAACTGAAGGCATTCTTTAATGTCTTTGATCTCCTCTTGGTAGCCGGAGATGATCTGCTCTACTTTTGCCCGGCCTGTCCTTGAGTGCATTGTATCTGTGATATTCGCAGAGGCTGATGTAATGCCCCCTGCTGTTGCAACTCCAATTCCAACTGCCGTCACAATGAGCGATGTTCCAAATGTAAATGGTGCCAGTGCAAGTCCTGTGATGGTAGTGATGCTACCAGCTACGCTAGCTACTCCTCCACCAACACTGGCTTGTACTGTTTTCTTATGAAAGTTGTCCGCTGCGTCTGCTATTGCTAACAATTCCAAAACTCGTTGATGCAATGATGCCTCCTGCTGGTTGAACAGATGAACAAATAGGCGGGCAGCCATGAAGACACGGTCAGCGGCAGCTTCCACTGCTCTGTGAGAAAGAGAGAGAAGGAAGAATAAAGACAGAGATTTTCCCCATAGAGTTTTCTCTTCTTATAGACTTCTGAAAGACTTCTTACTGCTCTGCATCTTCTCCATCGAAGTTTGTAGACTCATTCCATTCATTCCAACCTTAGGAAGCAAATGACAGTCATTTTTAAAGATGAGCCTATATGAGACTTTACACAATTTCATGTTTGTAGAAACAGGAACCTCCCAAAGAGAGGTCCGAGTGTCTAATTTCATCTTTATGGACAACAATGCTACAGCTCATCAAGGTCGGGTCATTAGGGAACAGCTGCTGGAGACTGGGGTACCTCGAATGGAGTGGCCTGCACTTTCTCCAGACCTGAATCACATAGAAAACCTAAGGGATCAACTGAGTCTCCGTGTAGAGGCTCGTAACTCCGTACCCCAGAACCTCAATGTCTTGAGGGCCGCCCTTCAAAAAGAGTGGGACGCCATGCCTCAGCAACCAATAAGTTCACTTGTGAACAGCATGAGACGTTGTTGTCAAGCTGTAATTGATTTGTTTCAAACATTGCATGCTTCTACTTAAATGCCCTACTTTTATAATATAATATCACTGTAGTGTGAACATTTTCCATTTTCCATAAATTTCATTCGAAAGCCAAATATCCCTAACTTTTTGTGAGTAGTGTATTACCAAGAGAGCAAGTGTATAAGGAAAAGAGAAGGGGGTCAAGCACTTGGGGAACACAGTTTTCGTGAGGTAGACCTAGATCCTTTACATGATACTTGGTAAATGCGACCCTCAAGGTAAGAGAGAAACACCTGCCAAACAGAACCACTGATTCGAAGTTTGGTGAGTGAAGCCAGGAGGATCTGATAGTATCAAAAGCTGCAGAAAGATCTAGGAGAATGACAACCGAAAACAGTTTAGCTGTTTTGGAAGCTAAAAGTGCAGTTTCTGTAGAATGTGCTGTTTTGACTCCAGACTCTGGTTTGGGACATGAAGCCTAATTTGTGATAGACAAAGGTTGACTTGATTATATATAGCACACTCCAGGAGAGAAGAGATACCGCTCTCTAGTTGTTCACATCAGTGATGTTGAGCATGGCTTTTTTAGACTTGGTGTGACAACAGCTCATTTAAAGGCTGTTTCAACATTGCCTGTTTCTATGAAGCCATTTATTATGTAATGTGAGGAAGAAGCTAAATAGATATGTGGCAGCTACTGTATGTGCCCTTAATTTTACATGCTGCACATAATGTAACAAAACGAAGGGTCCTCAGACAGGTATTCATTAGAGAACGTGCTACAGAGGACATGAATACTGTAAGCAAACACTAAATTAATGTTAATTTAAATATTGGTATATTGGTACAAAACACAAACATAAAGTAGACCTTCATCTCTGGCATACCTTCCACAGTTCCCCACCATTCAAGTAAACCCTCGATGTCCTGAAAATAACAAACAAAACACAAAACATTTCACCCACTTTAACTTATCTACTCACTACCACTCCTGTGCGCACACACATTATTTTGAAGCACAACGCCTGTTTTACATACATCATCATTCTGCTGAGGACAACCTTCTTCAGGTACTAGCGCTTCTGCCACAGTGGGAATCTCAGCAGAGTCCTTCTGTCAAGACAAAGTTTCTTTTGATAACTCCTAAATGAATCATAAGAATCAAATGGATCTACCTGAACACAGACTCTTTGAATTATTTAAACCCAAAGCATGTGTACCCACACTTTCATTATTTATCATTTAACTACATAATTTGTTTGTTTCAGATTAGTTCATAGTAACTAGTAAATCCCAAGATTAATAATTAATAACAAGTTTAGGGATCAATGGGTTAGATACTCAACAAAATATGTTGAAATATAGACATACTACAACTAAATGATGTTTGTCAGTCTTTTTTTGTCAAATCGCTGACACTTGACACCACCTACAGATCTTGGAACCTCCGAAGAGATAACAAGCCTGTACTAAGCCTTTTAAATGACAAACACTTTATTAAAGCAAAAGACAGTTGGAAGAATAACTTCAGTAGTTTCAGTCTTCTGGAGGTACCATCTGCCATGTCTGTTACACATTTTGATGTCTGTCAAGTACAGTAATTTCATACTACAAGATAAAGGAAATGTCCAGTTATGCTTGTATTTTCTGATAAAATGAAAGAAAGCTGAAAAAGCATATTAGATATGCACCTTCTGATGCCATGCTTTCACAATCTCTTATAAGTGATATCAACACCCCACCCCTTTGCAATTTTGTATGACGAGCACAGTTTAAGCTGAAGCTACCTTAAAATGGTCCCACTGAAAACCAAGCACCTTGGGAGAACTGGATTCGATGAGTGTGGCGGATGCCATCATGCCTTCCTGAACAAAATTTATGAGAGGAAAAAAATAAATGAAATCACACTGCATACACACACTAAACTGTTCTGCCATAAACAAGGAAAATGTACTCTCACATGTGCTGTAAAAACTCTGTAGTTATTTAGATATTGTACATTCTTTTCTAATCCTGTTGCTACAACTTACTATTTTTGCACAATATTTAATTGCCTAATTACTTATTTTTATTTATAGTCTTTACAGTTATAGTCTAACTCGATCTTTGCATTGCTTTGCATATTTTGTATACCTAACCACTCTGCTGCTAGAATGCAGTATATTACTATTTTCACTCACACTAGTGCTGTTACTGCTCCTGTCGCCTGCACTGTATGTCGTCTTGTCCTGTGAATTATACTGTTGCTCATGTGTTTTTTTGCACTCTCTCTTTAGCCCTGTCCTGGCTGCACTTGTGTGGTCTTGTGGTGTTGTTTTTAGTTCCTTGTGTTACCCCATGGCCCTAGAGAAATGTGTTATTTCACCGTTTACTGGTAATAACACCGACTTGACTTGACATGAGTATTTTAAATACCCCAGCATTTAAACACATGCAAGCACACACGTACCTTGGCTGTTGCTAGGTCCTCATTTTTCTGTGCTGAAGTTAACATGGGCTTTAAATCAGACTCCTTAAATGACAAAGATGATCAATGACTCCAGTGTTTATTTAACACCAACCTAGTTGAAATCCAACCAGACATACTCTTGCAGAACTGAAGAAAGAACCCATTTAAACACTGCATGGTTTTACCACTCATAAATAAATAAACAAACACCAGAGTAAAACAAATGCAGTAAGATCCAGCAAATGCTGAACAGTGTATCCAGTTAAATAGTGCGTCAAAAGAAATTTGAGTAAAAAAATATGCAAGGAACAAATATGACATGCATCAGCAATCACTGCTCCACGAACCTGAACTGCAGTTTTGCATATGTTAACTTCCTGTGTCATATCTTCAACCATGCAAGGAGTCTGAAACACACACACATGCATGCACGCACGCACACACACACACACACACACACACACACACACACAGAAACACACACAGACACACACACAGACACACATAGAGCAACTACACTTTATATACAATGAATTTAAGCATCTACAGACAAATCCAGCAATAGACAATTTTTTTCTGACAATCTGCTCTTACCTGCTTGTTCTGTTCTGTGCTTTGGGTAGAAAGGTCATTGTTTGGGGTACAGATACAGAAAGAGCGAGACTGAGATGGAGAGTCAGGTGCTGAAACAGGCAAACCTTTACTGCTGAGCAGGGCGAACAGATTGACAAGTGATTGTGCTGAGAACACTGATTGGTTCGAGTGAGTGAGTGAGTGAGTGAGAGAGAGTATGTGTGTGTGTGACCTGTGAAGACCAGAATGGGTTTACTTATTGAAACAATCCCAAAACCAGTAAACAAAACTACATGTACAATATTGAAGTAAGAAATGGTTTCAGTGTATCTGGACTGCAGGCAGTCATTGTCTGGATGGAAGCATGTGTTGCTCCGGGACCCGCATAGATCACTTCTACTCATGCCAGGTGCACTAATGCATCCCATACCATCACGGAGGCTGTGTGCTGACAACAAGCCAGGTCTCTCTCCTCTTTAGCCCTGAGAAGAGCCCATTTTGAAGTCACGGTATTCCATTTCACCTCAGTCCATCCTAAATGAGCTCAGGCCCAGGTAAGCCTATGGCATCTGGATCATGTATATTTATGGTTTCTCTTTTGCATTTATGCATGCAGCAGTGAACCCTGTCCACAGATGATGGTCACTGGCAGTCTCCCCGAGCCATGCAGTGATTTCCTCAACAGAATCGTGTCTGTTTTTAATGCAGTGCTGCCAAAGGTCAAAATATTGGTTTTGAGCCTGGTGCCTTAGTTACATGGGTTTCTCCAAATTGTCTGAATATTTTAAGAACATTATGTATCACAGAACATGATTCTTTGCTATTTTATGCTGTAGAGCATTGTTCTTAAATTGTTGTTCTATCTCTCAGGGTGGTGAACCACTCCCCATCTTTACTTCTGAGAGACTTTGCTTCTCTCTTGGAACCTCTTTTTATACTGACCTGTCGCAAACTAACTTTATTAGGTGTTCTTTTAGCATGACACAACTTTTCCGGTCTTTTGTTTCCAATGTCCTAACTTTTTTTGTGACACGCGGCAAGTTCAAAAAGGTCATTTCTTTTTCGTAAAAAAATTAATTTCTTAGTATGTGGTCTTTGTTATACTTTCAATTAAATATGGGTTTACATAATTTACAAATCATCACATTCTATTTTTCTTTACAGTTTTTACATCTTTTTTCACATAGGGTTGTAGAGTAGTCTCAAAACTAGTTTCACTCCCCATCTAAAAGCCAATCTATAATATTGTGCTTCATGTACTGCATTTCAGTATAAGCTCAGCTCTGAAACTCACCTTTTGGGTGTCAGTGGCTTTATCCTCTCCACTGTTGCTAGTGATGGAGGACTGACTCTGAGAGAGACGGAGAATTAGGTGTGGATGATACAGCAAAAATATACTATCACAGTACTTCAAGGCCTTTTTTCAATGCTTCATAAAATCTTATCAATGAAATTAAACTTATCAATTAAATTAAACTGAAAGTGAAGTGAAAGTGACCATTCTGTCCTACGTGAACACACCACAGCACACAGTGTGAACCGCATGAAATTCTTCCCCTGCATTTAACCTATTCACCAAGTGAAGCAGCAGGCAGCCAGGAACACAGCACACAGGGAGCAGTGTCTGGGGACGGTACCTTGCTCAAGGGAACCTCAGAGGGTGTTTGGAATCGAATCCATGACTTTTTGATCGCAAGGCAAACACCCTAACCACTAGGCCACCAGTTGCCCCAGCTAAAATTAAACCAAAATTGCTTTGGTTTAATTTTAAAATAAGCTCTGAACAATCACAGAAAACACAAATGTAACTAAGGAACACAGACAAATTTTTTTTTTTACTAGGGCTATACAATTAATATTTTTTTTATTCTTATCAAAATGTGCTTCTATTGTCTGTGATAAGAGGTGCGATGGCAAGTCCAAAAGTAACATCTTTAGATTATAGGGAATGATGATTTAGGATCTGTGTCACATACTACAACAATGATGGGCTTCCTGAGTCTCTGGTCTCCAGCAGTCAACTTAATCACTATGCTAACGAAAAACACTTGTGAAACCAAATATCAACAATTTCAGCTATATTAATCTTTCAGCAGGAAGTTCAGTAAATTGCAGGAGATTCTACTACTATTCTATTATCTGTTCTATTATCCTATTATACTATACTATTATCCAAACCAGTCCTTTAGATTGATAGTATTCCTTTTTCAAACATACTCACTAAACCTGGAAACCTGGCAATTAGCAGTTGAGTTTTGTGTTTCAGCAGAGAAATCACCAACTGTCCTGTACCATCACCTCCAGGACTGGAGTTGGGCACTACTGCTCTAGGTTCAACCCCCCACTTTCTACTATTGGGTCCTTGAGCTAGACACTTAACTCTCAGTAGCTCCAGGGGGGCTGTCCCTGTAGCATCAGCCAAATGCCCCCCTTTTCCCTTTAAAGGTTGTGTTTCTGTACCTGCGAGGATGATTTGAATGGGTTGACCTTCTGCATGATTCCACTCATCCAGGAGCTCTGAAATGACACATTTTTACATATCAATCACCAAAAAGGACTGACACATATACAGAGATGCCTGTATATATAGATACAGAGAAGTCCAGAACCTTTAGCGTATGACTAGAGTTTACTGGTGATAATATGACCACAGGAAACCTTTTGAAACATGCTAATACATAATATGCTAAAAAGAAAGTGCAAAGAGTTTCATCATGAACGAAAGTCATTGTGATGGAAAGAAACCTCCTCACCTGAGTTGACTCGACATCTTTGACTTCTTTACTTTCTTCAGTGACGGAAGTACTGGTTGATAAGGAGCTCTAATGGAGGAGAGATCAACATAACATACTGCAAATTCAACAGAATATGATTAATCTTCACACTTCAGAAGTGCTCTCTTTAGATGCCTCTTTTTTGCCCCTTTTTGAAGAGCAAAAAAATAAATGTAACATTTTACTGAAAATTTAAAGTCTGTGATAACTGAGTATATGTGGTCACACTAGCATAGTAGCATTTTCCTCAGGTGAGATGGGCGTGTTGCCGTGGACCAATCAGGTCCTGCGGCAGGAAAATGGATGGATGGATAACATTTTATGCAAGGACACATTATGTTGTATCCTTCTGGTTTTTAGGGTAATCAGCTTTGGTGGTTTCACTACTAAGACCACACTGACTGTTCTTAAGTAATGTCTATCCCTTTTCACCTGTACACAGCTTATACATACTACTCGTGTAGATCTTCCCTATGGTTGTGGAGTTAGTTAGTACATAAGCACACTACATTCACCCGTAGGTTTGTTGGCTTCTTGTCTAGATACACTAATGAGAGGGCGGGCGACATCCCTGGAATTTTGGGTAGGGTTAGATCAGACTTGCATAGACCTGTCACTTGTAGTTTAGACTAGTTGTGTAGAGTATGTAATCTTTCATTTTATTATTTGATTTAGCGCCACCCCATACTGTCACCTTCAGGTAGTGACACTGTGAACATACACTGGTTCAAAATATACAAAAGTATTTGGGCTAGATCCCTTTCTTCCAATGAGGGACAATCTTAATGCTTCTCCATACCAAAACATTTTGGTCAACACCATGCTTCCACCCTTTTGGGGAAGGCCCTTTTCTGCTTCTGCATGATGGTGCCCATGTCCGTAAAGACATGGTAGGATGAGTTTAGTGTGGAAGAACTTAACTGGCTCACACAGAGCCCTGACCTCAACCCCATCCAACACCTTTGGGATGAACTGGTACGGAGATTGCGAGCGTCTGACCTCATCAACGCTCTACAGAATGAATGGACACAAATTCCAACAGAAACTCCAAAATCTTGTGGAAAGCCTTCCAAGAAGAGTTTAAGCGGTTATAGCTGTAAAGGGGGGACCAACTCCATCTGTGTGTTTGAATGCAATGTGATTAAAGTCCCTGTTGGTGTAATAGTAAGGCATTCCAATGCTTTTGTCCATAAAAGCATACATAAATGTTCTTCATTCGGATTGCCTGCGCTGTAATGACCCTCATCAGATAAACAGTTCAGGCAGGGCTAACCTGCTGTGTGCTAAATAAGTAAGTATATATATAAATATGCTGGTATCTGCTAAATCATGGAAATTACTGGGTCTTTTTTCCAGCTTTGTTTCCACCTGTGGGGACTGTATAGGCTGGTGAGCGCCTGGTACGTTTGAAGATTTTAATAATATTTGCATACAGATGATAAGACAAAAAAGTATGAATAGTATAAATACCCTTTTTCCTAAGGAGGAATTTAAGTATATTATTTATTTTCCAAATGTAAATAAAGAAGTGGGAACCACTCAGTTGGAGAACAGGTGTTGCTTTAAAAGTGTTCCAGTGTTATCAGTGTGCCCTCTTTCCTACCTGCCACACACTGCAAGCACAGATAGGCAAAAAGTTATTCATTTTCAGTTACGTCTTTATTTCTGTCACCCATTTTTGCTGTTTAACTTATCCTGTGAAATAACCTGCATCTCAAGAGTTTTAAGGAATTATTTGTTTGTTTAAGAATATATATGAAACTGGCTTACAAGTCAGATTAGTTAGATTACTGATTAATTATATAGCAAAAAGAACAATAGTAGCATCCGTGCTACAATCATAATTTATCACTTCTTGTTTCATGAACTATATCACATATCGCAATCAATATCCACATCATGAAAAAAGTGTAAAAATTATGATTAGTTTATCATTATAAAGTGAAGCACCATTACATTCAGATGCACATTTACTACCCCATCAACATCTGTGGAACCACAGTAATTTAACAGGGCTCTTTGCAGGTGTGTGTTTGTGTGTGTGTTTTTTTTTTTTTGTACCTGTGATTTAAATGGGTTGACTTTCTGCATAATTCCACTCATCCAGGAGTTCTGAAATCAAACATTTTTAAAAATGTAATCACACAAAAAGGACTCATTTGTAGCGATGCCACACATTTAACTCTAAATGTTAGAACAAAGCCTTAAGTCCACGCAAAGGAAACAAACTTCCTCACCTGATTTAATTCAACATCTTTGACCTCTTTATTTTCCTCTGTGAGGGAACTAGTCGTTGATATGGCGCTCTGATAGAGGAGAGATCAACAAAACAAACAACATAATTGCAAGTTTAACAGGCTAGGATTTATCTTCATGGTGAAACACGCAGAGATGTGTCACACACACAAGTGCTCTTTTTGGTTTTGACATGTGAAAAATGAGAAATGCATGAGCACTCAACAGCATCTAAGAAGGAATATGTTATTTATGGTATTTATGACTTGTTAGTATTTGCACAGTGACGTGTAATTGTCATGTAATTGACAAAACGTCCCTTTAACTAGACTGAAAAACATTAACCCAGTTTATGAAACTGTTATGACGGATGCATACAGAGGGCTGGTTAAGAATCACATATGCCTTAAGAGATCTAAAATATATCTGAGACAGTATTGCCGTCCATTTCAGGTTTAGAGATTTTGGTCCCAGGGAATTTGAATGACTCTACTTAGATAACGTCTGTGCCACTAATTACAAGGGGAAATGACTGGTAAGGTTGTCTCCACAACCATCTCCACAGAGGGTCAAGCTTTATTGTAAAGTAAAATGTAAAGTGTCCATTGGTCATACCTGAACACACGATAGCGCAAGTTGTGAACAAAAGGAAATTGTTCTCTGCATTTAACCCATCCACCCAAGTGAAGCAGTGGGCACCCCAGAGACCAATGTGTGGAGATGATACTTTGCTCAAGGGCACCTCAGTGATACCACTGACAGTCTTGGGATTCAAACTCATGCTCTACCGATTGCAGGGGCAACACCCTAACCACTAGGCCACCAGCTGCTTTAAATTGTAATGGCTGCACCAAGTGACTAGCTGGGACACCTCATGTCTGTATAGTGACGTTATGTAGTGAGAGCAATAAACACACACAAACTTTCATTCTGTTCTCTCCGCTTCTGGACAAAGTTTATGCAAATGAGCTGAGCACAGACTGTTAGAGCCATGACCACACTCACATGATGAGATCCAACACTGGAATAAACAATGAGCGACTGTCTGTAGGCAATGCTGTGCTTTTCACAACTTTGATGCCGACTTGCTGTGTGTTTGCGCTGTTGGGAAGTGAGACTGGAATTCAGGTGGAACAGGAGAAATGCAAGCGATGATCGCACTTGGGTTCAGAACTGTGCACCAATTCTACCCATTCAGCAGCCCGCACTACCCATTCAGCAGCCCAATGCCTGTCTCGCTAGCAGTATTAATCCAAAAAGATACAACTATAACAACATTACGCTTACGTTTATGCATTTTTATCTCATAATCACAAGCCACCGAATGAACTACTTTCTATTTTTTGTATTTTTCAGTCATAAAGGTTTTTTTAAAGCCTGTCCAAGCAAAAAATAAATGTAAAAAATGATCATATGTGTCATTTGTGCCTGCATTATCTCAAGTGATAAGCAGCCTGGGGTCTTGTGAAAATGTCTGACTGTTATGTACATTCGGAATGCTTAGTGTTACTAACCAAAATAGGAAAATACTTAAAGGGATAAAAAAAGGAAAACAATTCCTTTCCTGCACATTTTTGCATCTGCCTCAAAGCTCACATTTGACAAGCATGTAGGGGCATGAATGGTTCGTTCAATAGCTGAGAAGTTGAGTCAGGTTGGTTCAAAGCCAGAAAAACATAAAGTCCTACTATGTCAAATGCTGCCTTAGGACACAAGGAGCTGGCAAGATTTGTTCTGTGGGGTGTACGCAAGTATGGTGTAATTACCTGGGATGAGGAATTGAATGGATTCACCTTCTTCAATATACCCAACATCCCCGGCATCTGTGGATAATTGTAAATGAAT